>CM076078.1:6695000-6705000 GCA_038088235.1 Zacco platypus | reverse complement strand
CCAACACTCGGAAGATAGATGAGCAATTATGCATCTTGCGTTTGTGCTGATGAGAGCACGTTTGAGCTTAAGAGGTGAAAGCTTTGTGCATCTCGGCACTAATTCTCCCCGTCTCTGGTCATTGGCACTGGGACTAGTGACTGTTAGTTAACACACAGGAGGACAGAGGCAGCTAGCGCTCTCTGACCCAGGACCGGCTATTATAGAGTCGTATTCCCCAATCCCCAGACCAGTTCTGGCTGCCAGATTTCCCACTCTCTAACTGCACTGTCTCTACATCTGTTCAGGCTGCCTAATGTGACCTGTCTCTTTAGCCAGTCTCTGCAGGCTGGCAAAGAGGGGGGAGACATATTCCTGTTGTTTCAATTCATCAATCATTTTAAGACAAATACTGAAATACTGTAAAAGAATTCGAGGTCACTGAATAGTTGATGTGAACATGTTTTATGATATTAAAGTACTTTCTGAGACAGTCAAAACATTGGCCGTTTGTTTAAATAGCCCAAGATGTCAACTTCTGGCTTGACCAATGGAAGATTTTCTACTGATTTTTGGGTAGACGAAGTTGACGGATTTCAGAGAAAATCACAAAATGTAGTGATGGACACAGACTCCCGATTTTTTAGCCTCAGACTGTGAATCCATCCAGTTGGAGGAGATCAAACATCCATCCTGAATCGATTTTAGAACTCATATTGTTTTTATTTGTCACGCGTCTCCTGTTAAACGTACCACGTTTCTTGTGTCAGAACCAAGTGTGTGACACACGTCCTGAAAAGTGAAGCCCAAACATTTTGATCGCCCCCAGGTGGTTGGACCCAGTATAGGTCATAAATCCCGCCCTCTCCATGTAGCCTAATGGGTCGTGAGGCAAACTAAACAATCAAATTACACTTCAAATAAATATTTTCCAAAGATGATTTCTGTCATTTTACGTTGTTTTTATCATGCTGATGTAAGTTTAAGTGTTCGGTTCTTAAAAAAAGGAAGTTTGGTTTTAGTTCTGTACTAGCCGATTCTGCGGGAGTGTGGGCGGGGCTTTGATACTCCACTCCCACGACTGCACAGAATCAGGTCCGGAGCTCATTAGACTCAGGTCTCGACTCAGCACCATATTGGGACATTGGTGGCTTCACATTTCTACAATGGAAGAGAGTGAAGGTGTCTTTTTTTCACACAGTCTATGGTGGGAGCGACTTGAAAATCTAGTAGTATGTGATTCTCAGTCACTTAGTGTACGACGGCCAACAGTCACTTTGTTGCAAACACCCACAAAATATAATGAAGACTTTCAGTTTTTTTTTTTTTTTTTTTGCATCAGTAAGCATCCACCAAGAACACCCTAGCAACAACCTGGCAATATGCTCAGGAAACCTCAGCAACCACATGGCAACTCCCTGGCAACCACTCAGATTATTCTAGTGGCAGTGAGTTCTGCACAGGTTAATGTATTTAAAAAAATCTTGTTATTTTTGTTACTGCAAGCAAGCAGAATTGACAGTTTTAAAGTATACACCAAACAGTCCTTTTGTTCTATATTACGAGCAAGTACTTGTCATTTGAATATCGATACTAGCAAAAAAAAATACACTCTGGAGTAATCCATTATAAGACAGATGAGGTGAAATGTGTTTACACTGATTAAAACACTCACGACCGTGTCTCTTCCCACCAACTGCTGATTGAGCAGGCTTCTCTCCTTGGACCCTGTGTTTCCAGTGAGTATTGATTATTTCATCATTCACTGAGTCCACACAAGAGCGAGCTGAGGTTATCAAGGGTTCAGCAAACAGCCAGTGGACAGGAGCAACACCAGCAACCGCTCTCTCTAGTTTGTGGAGCGTGGCCTGTACCCTGCTCTTCTCGAAGAGAGCCACAGCGGACCTCCTTGTGCCCAGCAAACAGCCACAGGCTCAGCGCACTTGGCTACAAACGGCCCAACCGGTTGCCAATATGCCGGAGGCTCCTTACCACCCACGCTTTAGCACGGACCCCAATGCTGACCATACACACAGTGCAGCACAGCCGCCCATTCTAAGAAACAGACCACACACTAATGAATTAAAGCTTCTCTGGGCAAGATCTGCCAGCATGTACATGTCAACTGGTAAGATTTCAACAAAAAACATATCTGGCACTGGATGGAAAAAGCATCTTTCAATAACTATATTTAAGGAACGACAACAAATATGATTCAGTCTTTAACTGGAGAAAATAAGTGCCATAGTCCACACAGATGGTGACATTCTCAAAATTTCCTCCAATTTACATATGGAAGACTTTTATGGAGCAATATCAAGCATGAAGGGAGTCCTTCAGTGATTTCTGACAATTTAACTGCTCCCCGTGACACATTAAATGGCGGCAATGACAACTTAACTGCCCTGCCAATCAATATATTCTATTACTCTCATTGTCACAGGCAAAATATAATGCTGGGTCAAATGAGATTGGCGGCACTTTTCTTCAAACTGAATCGCCTGTCAGGGATAAAATGAGGATTCATTGCATTGTTGGTAAATAATTACACATTTCTGTACAGATGAAAAACTATCTTTTTTCATAATATCTTCAAATCACATCTGGTCATTGTTCCTTTTTAAAACAAAAAAGGAAATATATAGGAAAATCTAATCATGCAATTAAAGCTGGTGTTTCTAATTTTCTAAATCATAAAATATTTTTCTTCTTCAGTTATTAAGAAATAGCGGTAAGAAAGCCATTTCTAGGTTTACTTCTCTGAACATGTGCCAATTTTATGAATCCAATCTGATTTCAGATTCTGAAATGTCTTTATAAGAATCCCAAACTTTGAAATATGATTTACATATTTATTTACATGTGCATTACATGTATTGGAAACTAAACTTCAGTGCATGCGCAGTTCATTAAATCATGGGTCTTGTAATTTTCATTAAAGAAAAAATTAAGGTGATTATTAAAAATGTGTATATTTTAGAGAAAAGTATGAACAAGAACATTTCACTAATAAACCAAGAGATACACTTTACTAATTTTTTACAAAAACTTTTTTAAGCTTGAATTGAGGAACCAATTAAGATGGTTCTCTTTCATTTTAAGAGAATTCGCTCATTTATGTGGTTTCATTTAGAGGCACCGTTGGCTGGTTATTGTTAGTTCCCAGCATACTTTGCATATGACTGGACATGGAGAGTAAATATTGAAATTAAAGTGTTATTTTGTGTTTTTGAGAGAAGGGAAACATCTGTTAATGTTTAATGTTCAGCTATGTTTGACATTTGAAGCAGTTTGTCATTGAGAAGTTTTGAATCGTTAATCGTTATTGTGCAGAAGACAGCTTACGGTTAGGTTGTGAATAACAGCATGTTCTAATAACCAGTAGCTTTGCTAATGCCAGTGCAGTAGCAGCATACAGTCCTTTAATTGTACAACATGATTCAAAGTCAAATGCAAACAGGTCATTTCCGTTCACTCAAAAGCACACTTTAAATAAACGTAATATTAAATTCATTGCGTCAAAGACTAAATAATTTAGGTGATTTTACATGATTTATTCAGGCAGTTGCATTAAAGAAAACAAGCTATAAAAACTACTCGAAAATCTTATGTGGAATATTGTTACCGTAATTTGGTAAGAGACAGCACAATTTTTACAGTGCAGTCGCTATGTTCAAAACCGGTGAATGTCACCGTGATAAAGTTACTGGCATTAACGTGAATTGTTGTTTTTGCCTTAATATCTAAAATTAAAGCTAACATACATGTCAGAAGAGCTTTTTTAGCAAATATTTAGTAAATATACTATCTCCTCCATTAACCAGTTCATTAGACGTAAATAAGCTTAAGTAAACACACGCATCATGCCAATGCGCACATGCCCAAAGCACTTTTGAATCAGATTAACAAAACAGTCAGATTGAAGCATTTGCTTGCTAATGTTGGAGGCGGAGTTTGGTTTTATTCAGCAGAACTGGATTATATAGTGAAAAGCAGATGTTACCAGAACAGATATTGAACAAATGAGGCGAAGACCTTCCTTTTAATAGCAAGCCCCAATGAACAGAGTGTGTATAGTAAAAGTAAACAAGGTCAAATAGTGTCAGCTTTCATGTCTGCCTGACATCTGAACGGTCCTTGAAAAGATTCCGCACACAACTGAAAGCAATGTCTTTGTCTATAGAGTTGTGTTTGTAACCTCCGCTGTTACAAGCTGTTGAAATGTAAGGAGGGGTGGACAATTAAATGGAGGCTTAACCTGTCAATCACTCTCCTTTCGGCCCATCACATCACAGGCTCTGTTCCGCCTCCTCTTTAACTCCTCCTGTGATATGCCTCTGGCAGCTCGGACAGCTGATTGACAACCCTCCTGATCCGAGCACAAGATGGTATCCTGAGCTCAGATGGGCCGGTTAGGAAAGACAGGTGAAGGTCTGCTGTATAGAGAACTGGGGGATGAAACGGGCCCAGTAATTTAGGCGTTTTAGCCGAATTAAGGCTAGAGGTGAAAGTGGGGGCTGTCTCGGATGTTCTAACACTTGTCTTTCCGAAGGGTAATTTAGGATTTAATCTGCACTGCGACCATTGGCCTATTAAGAGTCTCATTCATCCTGGAAGGAGGTGAGGTTAAGCAGGTAATATTGCAGAGAAAGAGGCTTTTTGAAAGAGCTTGTGAAAAGCCATAGTGTATTTCCTATTACTCGCTCCCAAACCCTTTGGATTCCACACAGTTCTGTTAACCATCAGCAATTATCTCCCTGTCAAAGCGAAAGGTAACAAATTTCCCCATATCCAGCCAGGCAGCAGCTTCAGCTGGACATGAGCATCATCTGACAGAAAGTAAATCACCGCGCCAGCCAGCACTTCTGACAGACAAATGCACTACCTTGGAAAACCTGGGCCTATCACTCTGAACAGCACCGAGAAAAAAATGGATGAGCTTCTCCCTGTTGACCTTACTTTTTTCTCCTATCTCCCTGGTCCTCGTATTTTTATTTTTTTTTCTTCTTCAAATAAGATTAAATGCCTCTGGTTCTGTAAGCACTGAGCAGTTCCAAAATATGAGCATTATTAATGGTCTCTACAGTGAGCTGTTTAATCTTGTGCCAGGCCGCAGCCATCATCTTCCCTCACCTTCCCTTTCCCCTCCTAGACAGACACAGGAAGCAGGAAGTAAGCTCCGCAGACATGCTTGATCTTACTAGCCGCATCCTCCTGTGAAGTTTTAAACAGTTTGATGTGTACAAGTGGAACACGTGCAGTTAACAAAAGCTGATTCAGCGCACAGGAAAATATGTTTTGTAACGGTTATTATACTAGACAATGCCAAAGTTCATCAGGGGTTGGGCTAAAATAATTCAAAAGAAAATATCAATCTTGACAGTAACCAAGGGGGTCGAGATTTGGATGGTTAGCTTCGCTACCTGTTAGACCTGCTGGACAATTTGATAATACTATATATATATATATATATATATATATATATATATATATAACAAACATTTAGCATCATGACAAATGTTGCAGCAAGGATAATTATTTCCAAACTAAATAAAGCATTTGAAACAAGCTCTTTCTATCCAGACAAGTTATCAGGATGTAATATCTGCTTTAAACCAAGCAGATGTTTGCTTGATATTAGCGGTATATACCTAGCTTGTATAACATGTGTCCAAAGAATGTGATGATGAGTGCATGGGACAGACAGGTGGGGAGGAGAAGACCAGGTGACTGAGACTGAAACAGACATGACCTTTTCTATTTGTCAAACACGCTCAGGCTTCATTTCCTCAGCACGTCACTGCAGCTTTCCAAATTACTTCTCAAACCATTTCCCTCATGAAATAGGCACACAGAGGCCTCAGTCAAGGAGAGAGGGCTAAGTTTCCATCTAATGAAAAGCTACATCCCGTCGCATTAACATATTCATTCTGGAACAGGACGTGGGCTGTCACTGATGCCCAACACCACTGGTTGCAGTGAAGGCAGGGAGCACTTCCTGCCACCAGCTTGTCAAGCCAGATAGGAAATCTGTGATGATAAGCTGTCTGACTAGATCACACATACTCAGACTGGCCATATGAGTAATAAAGTCTGAAATTTAGTTTAAAAGCAAAAGTTCATTTGTATATGGTGTGCTTTGATATGTGATTGAACCATGGTTTATCAAGTCACACAACTACAGTAGAATATTTGCAAACTGAATTACAAGAATAGGGTTCAGGGTACCTGTCTCACATTGGTAGCATAAACAGATTGTCCTGCTACAAACTAATACCAATTTGTCCCAGGAACTCCACCCCCAGACCTGTTGCTGAATACGTTTCCATCGCGATCTAAAGTACTGTGAACATTAGGCAAATTAGTCTGAAGACGTAGTACTGCACACGGCTTTCCAGTTCCCGCTGGATTTTGTCCTGTGCAAATAAGCTTAATGAGTCCTGAATCTCTGTCCATCTGTCGTATTTTTTTAAACTCCATTGTTGATTCGAAAATCAAACATCTCTGACTGCACGCACTGCAACAGACTTCTAAAAATGGTGGAGTCAACCAATCAAAATGGTGCATGAACTCAACCAATCAGCATGTTCAGCACCCAAGTCCCACCCCCAAAAGTTCCTGAACTCTGAAAAAGTATTACCTCACGAGCAGGGAATTCTGAGGGGGATTTTTTTTTACCTGGAACTTCATTTAGATCCTGGTCCCTACAGTCGAAACACACCGAGTTACCACCCCAAATTACCTGGCTCCTAGAGAAAGTTCCCAGCTAAAATGAATATTCTGCAAAGTTAGTTATGTTTCCATCACCCTGTTTTCATGCAAATTTTGAAGTATCGCATCAGAAACAAGTCATGGAAATGGCTAACTAAAAAAAAAAATCCTTTACTCACAAAAAAAAAGAAAAAAAAAACATTTTTACATTCGCTTGAGGTGGATTTTGACTTGTGGGAAAAAGAGTTAATGTGAATAATGGGAGATGGAAATGCATTTGCCGAATAAATTCTGACGCAGCGAACATTAAACCCACGTGACAAATCATCTGTTTCCACTGATAGTGCTTTCTTTACTGTTGGTTACTAGGTTACCAAAACCACCATTATTCGCTTGAACAACTTGATGGAAATGCACCTAATTCCTATTTGTTTTTTTTGTTTGTTTTTTTTTCGAACATTGAGAAGAAGGCCAGCTACTGACACATTCTTCAAAGTATTTTCTTTTATGCTCCACAGAAGAGTCAGTCATACAAGTGTGGGATGGCATGAATTTTTGAGGGTGACAGTGGGAAAGAGAGTTTTGAGGGACATTCAAATGTCATGTGACTTTAAAACAGCACATCATTGGCTATCTTAAGGCCTACCCTTTTAATCCCCCCATTGTGCAATATATTGTATATTTTTGTGAATAACAAGGAAATTAGTAGAAATTAATTGTTGCCATATGGCAACCCTGTACCACAGAGGGTTAACGCAGGAAAAAATGACACGCATCAGTTTTACTTTGAAATAATCCAACTCGTGGCCTTCCTCAACCAAACCAGCAAATGATCTTCAGGATACCAGACAGGAACTGAGACAGCGGGTGGCAGGACGACCCAGCTGATGTCATGACGACACGGCTCCACGCAGCATGCTACTTTGACTAAAGTAATTGAAGCTACGCGGGTAACGACATCTCCTCCCCTCCTCCAGCCGCTGGGCTGGATCAATATTTGTTGGGATTGCACCTTGTTCCAACAATGCCAGATTTACAGCAACCGTTTGGATTTACACTTTGTCTTCCAGCGCAACTCATCAGCGCAACCCAATTACTAACCCCAGACAGACAGCATTAACATGAGCCCTGCTGCTGCTGCTTTATTGCCCTTCAACCACCCCGTCTCATTTCAGGGTCTTCAGGCAATGCCACCGTAACGGATACTACACTTAAAATGTGCTCGCAGGAATAAATTCTCAGTCTTTCATTACTCCTACCTTGATTTACTTCATATCATCTGGCCGCTATAGACAAAGATAACACGTTGTAAATTACCCCCATTCAGTCTGCTTGTTTCAGTACTGGGCAGGGGGGAGGCAGGGGGGTGCGTGAGTGCGGAGCTCCAAGTAACATTAGCTTGTTTTCTCAAACTTGCTGTGCCACAGGTGCATGATTCACACTCCTGTGTGAGATTGTTGGCTTACTTTGTCATTGAGGTCCTAACTTTCCCCGTTTGTGCACTGGGTGTAAATTACTGAACAGAATATCAAAGAACAAAACACAGTGACCCTCAGAGCATCATGTGAAAGGCATATCGACAAAACATAGATGTTTAATCGCCAGAAAGACATACCGTCCATCCTGGACTGTCGAGGCCATGAACGGTCAATAATTTGAAGAGCATTAATCATCGTTCGGTGTGATAAACCCCATGACTCAAGTGTGTGCGATGTAATGACAACGGAACATGTGGGCCCGGATTTGTTTTGGTCAACCACTGCCAGTTTGTGCCCTGGGGCGGTTGTCACTGAGCTGTGATTAATATTGCGTCCAGCGCTGTCAGTCTGGTGTGACTTTAGAAGGAAGATGCTAGCAGCACGTGTCCTTTTTAACACGCACAGTCACGGCCAAGTGCTGTATTTCATACCCACAGCCTTCTGAAGACTGTCAATCATCCTTCCTGATGAAGCACTTGTGCTCTGACCTTGAAATCGAAGCACAAACCGCATAAGCTAGATATTCCAACATATGATCCCACGAGCGCACCCTCTCACCTCTTTTTCTGGAAAGCAAAAGCAGTCGATAGCATCTACTGGAGTTAAATGTAGCCTGGCTGTTATCAGAAAAAAAAAAAAGACAAAAATAATGTATATTTCGGGGAGCATACAATGCTGTGAACACACAAAAAGTTGGTGGATAGACTAAAGATGGTGGCAACCAGCTGCTGTAAAAGCCAACACTGTATTTCTGAAAATAACTTTCACAACAAAGTACGACAAGACAACTATTGGTTAACCTGGATAACACTGACATCAAGGAAATCAAAAGGCTTGAAATAGTTAACCCTGGGTCATTCTAAACCCTTCACACTGCTCATAAATTACCTGGGGTTTACAATTAATACTGGGAATTCATAAGCTGACGTTTCACATTGTACATTCCTAAACCCTGGGTTAACATTTTATTTGCATATTTGCAGTGTCAGTGTCATTGATTGGATAAACCCACTATCTGTTTACATAGTGCTAGCATTGCGCAGCCGACTATACTATAGAGATTATACTGGATAGACATATCGGACAATAAAGGTAAGAAGGTCTCTTCGCTCAAATTCTCACGTTTTCTGTCAGCATTTTACATTTTTGCTTTCAAACTCTGAATTTACTGTTACAATACACAGCGTTTCTGTGACTGCCCAAAGCAGGCAAATATGAGTATGCGATTGGTTGTCTGTTGCTAAGCATCTAGCTGTAACATTCTAACACTGCATCGTTTCACACTGAACAAGTTTGCCACCGCAATGCAGAGTTAACACTGCTCTGGACCAGGGTTTCATAACCTCAGTGCTAACACCACTTCTAAATTACAAGAGTGAAACATTCCTTAACAGGGGGATAAAAGCAGAAAAGCAGTGTTTAGAATGATGATAACCCAGGGTTAAACACAGTCTGAAAAGCCCTAAAGAATACTATCAGCAATATGCCATACATACCCCAGATGAGGATTGAGGATGCTCATGTGCCACAGAAAGGAAGGGGAAGTAGAGGTGCACTAATCCATTGGCCACTTAAACATTTAAACAAAGTTGTTGCAGGATTGCAGTGAAGTCCAAAATAGCAAGGTTACAAATTTTCAAATTGAAACTGTCTGGGCTTTTTATGTAGGGTAAATTGCCCTAATGTGGGACATTTATTTATTTATTTATTTATTTTTTGCTTTTGAGACATATTGCGATGTGTAACCAAAGCATTAAATACCATTTTAAAAACCCCAAGATGTGTCCTATCAAATCAAAAGAAAAAAAAAATCAGATAAAACATTCATAAAA
>CM076078.1:6205000-6690000 GCA_038088235.1 Zacco platypus | reverse complement strand
ATCAGACTTCTTAAAAGATTTAATACATTACCCATAATGCATCATGATAAATTACATTTCAAAGGGTTGTGATTTGAAACCAAATTAGGTTTTTACATCCAATTAAACTCTTTTTTTTCTACACTCAAAAAATTAACTTTCACTGTTGTCTCACTCAAACCATCATTGTTCACATTATTTAAAACTCATATAACTACATGAAGTGAGTTGTTTCATTTTGTAGAGCAAATAGTCGATTTAATAAGGTAAATTAAGTCAATAAATGTGTTCACCTAATGTAAAAACGTATTTATAAAACATGTAACATTATTAAGTAAACTGCACATACACATATTATGTAGCAGTGACAAATTCAAATCATTTGTATAGATATTTTGTCAGCTCTCCTTGAATTTATCTTGTTCATAAAACTAAATTGTTACTTGTACAAATTACTCAATATAGTTGCATGGAACCCACTTGACAAAGCTTTTTGTCAAAGTGTAAATGAGTCACAATACTATAACATAATACCTCCATAACCCCACCCACTATGAATTTTGGAATGATGACACAGCTGCGGAAATAAGGGATGGTTTTAATATGAGCATGTCGGGGTGGCCTTGTGTACCAGAGAGCGCATATTCCGCTCAGGTACAATCAACACATCAGCCCTTCAGCAGCGGCACCCTGATGAATTAGTCTGGAGTGCCTTTCACCCAAGGTCAAGGCTATGTAGACAAGCATTATTGAATTTATTCCACCAATTCATGTAAATGCCTTAGGAAGCTCAGCTATATAATTGTAACGCTGTCCCCTGCTGTAATGAGCCGTCCTGCGGGTTCAGAAAATTCAAAATGACACTCGTTTGCGTCCTCCTGCGTTCTCCTTTCATCACGGGACGCCGAAGAAAAGGACGAGGGGTAAGAAGGATACAGGAGGAGTACAGTCGTGCTGCCTGTCTCATCAGCGACTTCTCAACATCCACTTAAAAGTCCACAAGGACCGGACAGGCTGATGAATCCGACATAATGGAGTGGACCGACCGGGACGGCGGCGTCCTACGCAACGCACGCCCTTGCCTTTCTACGACGTGCTCGCTCGCACGCCCAGCTATTCCGTTTTTCTTGACACGCACACACACCTACGCTCCCTGCAGTAGTACTGCTGCCTGTTTTTTTCAGTCTACCTTTTCCCGCCGTTTTTCCTTTCCCTGTTTCGGCTCGGCTGAGCAGGGCTGACAGGCGGATTCCTTTGCTTTTCGCCGTATTAAAGCCACTTTCCCGCCCTGACAGCCTGTTCTATTCTGCCACCTTATAGCTAGGGCTTCACACTTCTCTGGGCAGCCACTGCTTCTTGACAGACCACTGTCACTTCCCATCATCCTCTCTGTATATTCGGCGCGCCCCCCTCCCCAGCACGCAGCCCCACTTTCCTACCAGTGCAATTATTTTTTTTGACAAGCCATCCATCAGCCTTAACTTTAAAAGCACTTTCCGCTGATATCCATTGTTAAAGCCCCAGCCTTTTTTTTTTTCCCAGCTTCCCCGAGAGCTCGCATGAGAGAATATGATATCAGACATCCAACCTACCAAACCATGTAAATTTACTTTGTTCTCGGCTATGTTTCCAATTTCACGTCCAATTTTTCGGTACATTATGCGGAGTTGTTGTGCCTAATATGATGTTGTCAAATCCCATTAAAGTTCACTGTCTTGCATGGCTTTAAAAACAGGTTACAATTTGTATTCCATAAAGTGGGGAAGGAGAGCAGTCGAAAGTCAAGCTGAATCTTATTAAAATTATCTGTTCAATTGTGACGTCTGTGGAGGGAGTAATTTAGAGGCATTAGCGCAGGCACATATGAATATGTCAGCGCGGCCAATAACGACAGCCAAAGCGAAGGCGGCGCATCTCTGCGAGTCAATAAAGCTCTTCTGCTGGTGACACAAATGTGATGATAATCTAAGGAAATGAATAAGGAACCTTCCTGTTTGAGGAGAAATTCTGCTGTGCCGCTGAATAATTTGGAGCATCTCCAATTGGCCTACATCTCTGCATCGTGCGGGAAAAGCAGGGCACATCATCTTGGCATCCTCCAATCATGTCTGTCTGGTGCGCTCAAATTGCACGAATTACATGAGCGTAACAAACTATTTACCTTACGTCTCTGAAATGACATTGTCTCCAATTTGACCACTGAATCCATTAGAACAATATGCAGCTAAGAGCGCTCTGAGCTGTCACTGAAAGCCCTCATAAACTACAAGCTTCCATACTACACTGAATACATATTACCAGAGAGTCATATATGAACATGCGGATGATTCATGCACAGAGGTTCAGTGATACACTCAACTTTCTATGACAGCTATAAACCACAAACATTAAATACAGCTTCTATATAGGGCCCTAACAGTATATAAATGGCAGTCATGTAGCACCACAAATTGTGTAGTGTACTCACATAACTGCATGGCTGCCTAATATACTAATATACAGGAATGCTTTCATTTCTAATTATAATTGAGTGGGGAATACAAATCCTACGCCTTTGCAAGTAAATAAATAAATAAATAAATATTTTTTTAAAATAAATATATATCTAACAGTATCGCCACGGGAACTGTTTCACCGTTTGTCATGGCAGCCGATTAAATCCACTGTATTTTTTACAAATACTATATTTGTTGTACCACAAACTGTAGTTTTAACAGTTTTTTAAGGTGAGAATGAAGTTGTTTAGACCTGAAATATGTGACTCATATTAAATCATACCGCCTATTTTACAATTTGTTTAGAAGTTTTTGGAGATGTGAGCTTCAGGCCATCAGCGGCCTTTCAGTGCTCGTGTACCCGCAGAGAACAGCTTCATCTCAGTGCTTCTGGGATTTTCCACTGTCTTTTATGGTTAAACAAGTGGTTAAACATGAGATATAATTTATTTTGGGTACATAAAACAGGCAATCTTTAGTCTTATTAATCTATTGTTCCAGAGCAAATTGAATTGGGCTATGATAAATTTAATTAATTAATATTAACGCAATATTTAACTTACATCGTGTAGAGCTCTGCTTTTGTAAGTTTTGCTGAATAGCATAAATGTGTTTATTTCCTATTGTCATTTACAATGGGTATTGTTGTTAATTTAAATATTGTTGTTCAATAAATATTTTACATAAATTATATATTGTATTTGGTATTGAGTCCATTAGTGCATAATATGGATTGAGTGAAAGTTACATTAATACACCATTAAATGGCGGCAAATTTTACAAGTGAATGAGTCAGTGACAAGAGACTTTTAAATTGAAAGGGACTTTTGTAAACAAAGGACGTTGTTTTAGTGCTGTTATGGAAAATTCCCTTAACTGTAAAAAGAACAAATACAAAGATCGCTTCCCTTAGTGGACATTTAAATGGATTTTTATAATGAATATAATATTATGGACATCGATCTGAAGAATGAATGTTGTATCAGACACAGGTAATGCTCACTCAGGCGATCTCTCTCTCTCTCTCTCTTCTCTCTCTCTCTCCTGTTTTTTTTTTCTTTTTTTTTGCACAGAAACATGCCGGTATTATCAAAAAGGACTAACTATATGCCAAATGTGTTCCCAAGCTTCAAGCCCTTCATGAAAAGGAAGCACAATTAACAAGCTAATATCGCCATGTGTCTGGCTGAGCTAATGAATATCAAATTACACTGAAATCTTTATAAATCATCATTACCGAGGATTCTAATTGATCCAGCAATTAAACATGACAAATGTTACATGCACCAAAACTTCATTTTAGTCTTCCAGATAACAAACTATTCATCTTGGTGTTGTGGTTTCTTAGTTAATGTCATATTGTGTATACAGCAAATTAACAAGGACCGACAGGCAGTATAGTGAGAATCATTTCTTTTGTGCACCACAGGGTTCCGTATGTTTGATTTGTCTTGTTCAGGCTCTGTGGTACTCTGCTGCCTCTAATGTCTTCTAACCTTTCAACAATGGTGCTGTTTAAAGTTTTAACCAGAAAAGAATATGAATAGGATTATTTTTCCATGCTGTGGTAATAGAGTGTAAGGTATTACTCCGAAGAGTGCTTTTCATGCAAATACAGTACAAAAGCCATAGAAAGCTGTTTGCATGCGTGTGTTTACTCATGAATCTGTCGAAGGCGGGGATCACACAGTGGAGACACCTGCCTGTCTCTGGGCCTCTGACAGCTCAACCAGGAGTTAAGTGTCAACATATGGTTATCAATGATCCAGATGGCTTCTTCATGTCTGGAGACTGACAACTTTGCTCCTCTATTATCAAACAGTAGTAATTAACCATAATCAAGTAGGTGTTAATTAAGCATAATGAAACAATTTCTACTCAGCCCGAGCCTACTATCAGCAACTTAGGGCTAATTATAAGCACTAAGCACTCTGGGTAATCTCTAGACTACGGACGGGTAGGGGTGCAGTATTTGTTCAGCTGATGATGACTATGTTTTGTCTGTGAGTTTGGCAGATTTAAGCCTGGAAAACTCCTGATTTGCCAGGCTGTCACAGCTGTTGAGGAGGAACAAAAGGGAACGGACTCCCGATGACAACGTTTCAGGGGTTTGTCATTCCCTGTGAAAGGACGGCCATTAATCAGAGTGACCCCTGCCTACAGCCACCCCACCACAACACCTGCAGCCTGGGCATGTTTCAGGGGAAATTAAAGCCGTAAATTTCCTAACACCACGTGTGCATGCACATGGGCACAGAGGACCCCACCCTGACCGCTCAGAGCCATTTTAAGAGGCCTCAAGAAATATCTGTATTCACACTGCTTTTATATGGTTCTGAAAAAACGTTATATTTTCAACAAAAGGTTAAATGACAAAGGGGCCGTTCACACAAAACCTGTAAACACTCGCCAGACAGACGTGTTTGACCGATGCGCTCACGTCTCGCGTCTTTTGCAGCGTCCTGCGCATGACATGCCGTTGTACAAATGCTCAAGTTAAAATCAGTTCAACTTTTTAAAAAACGCATCTCGAGACCTTCTGTTTTTTCCCCATTCCACTGCCCGTGTCTTGCGTTTTTTAAAAGCAAAAACGCGTTCTGTGTGCCCTAAGGTCCTGTTTACACTAGTGTGTTTTCGTTTTAAAACGCATAACTTTTGCTATGGCTACGCTGTCGTCTACACAACTCCGCAATTGAACAATTAATCAAAATAAAACAAAGTGTGATATTTATACATAAGAGTTATGTGTTTCAGCTTGTTTCCAATGTCTCAGAGCGGCTCGGTTCACAGTAAACGCTGCTCCACATGAACTTTGCGCTTATAACATGCATTTGGAAATTCACAAACCATCTTTCCAAACTTGTTATGAGAATTACTCATAAGCATTGTGAAAATTAAATAATTAAGACTGCCATAAATTAGTACTGTACTTATAAATAGAAAAACAGGTTAAAAAAATAAAAGTATACTATTTTTAAACTGGAGATTTTGTAAATAAATAAATAAATAATCGAAAATCAACATTTTTACCAGAAAATAAACACACACACACACACACACACACACAAACATATATACATATATAAAATTTTTAAGTGTTTCCCATATATTGATTTATTTGTGTTGTTACGCCACATTATCAACACTGACCACAAATAGTTTAATAAATAAAAATTCGACTGCAGTTTCCATCAAAATAAAGTTTACATGTTTATCTCTTTCAAGTATAGAAATTAGAACAAAAATAATTACGAAAGCATTGCTTATTTGTAAGTGAATTTGTTTTACAATATATGGCTATTGCTGTCATATAGGAATAATATTATAACTATTATCATTATTATTATTATTATGTAGTGTAATGTAGACTGAGATACTGTATCATAACTAAAAGAGGGTTGAGTCCCTTTTAAAGTTCAGGTACAGGTCAATACACAGACTTTCTTTTTTCGTTGAATTTTCACTCTGAATATGGTTTGGAGCTTTTTATTATGAGCTCTCAAAGTGTACCAGATTGATGAATTTAACTTTAAAATGTACAGAATTTTCTTATTCTTGGGGTACTCTATCACAACATTGGCTCAACAAAGATCTCTTCGTGAATGGCCAGCCATTGCAGCAGAGGACAGAGTTTTCAGAAAACCTGTTTGGAAAACAATCATTTTTGGTGACACTAGTGCGACAGAAATTACACACTTCAGCTTTAAGGGTAGTCACCATGCATACACGCAAAAAGCCTGGGAATAATATTGAGCGTTAACATGTCAGAATATTTGCCGTACGTTAGCAGCCGTTTCGCCGAGACTGGCAGCTTCATTAGAAAGAGAGCAAGGAAAATGTCAGTTCGCATCACGTTTAAACTACAAAATCTCAACTCAAAGACAAGCCATGCCATGATACTACGGGACAGCGCTTTGTAATTCTATATCAGATAAAACCACATCTACGCAGACAGGATATGACACTCCTGTTATTATTTGCCTGATAAAGGAACATGGTCTTTCTCCTCTCCTCATCAAATGGTAAAATAATTGCATTTCCCCCGAGGCTAGCGTCAGGAGGTTCTGTAGTTTCTCACAGTGTCAGCTTCTGAGTCAAACTTCTGTGAGAGAGACGCTATCTCACGCCGAGACAAGATGAATTAGAAAAATCAATGCTTCAACTCTTATTTGACAAACCCGGAGATATTGCACGGTGCACCTCTTCTCTCACACATATTTTCTGCGCCGTGACAGGGTGCGACTGCCAGCACAGATTCATCAGGAAACAAATAGGACAGCAGAAATAATTGGTTCATGTGCACTTTTTTAATGACTACAGCCTGTGAAAATAAGGAAGAGAAATGGGGGATGAGAATAAAGCCTTTAAAGTCACGTTTTTTTGGACTTCCTGTGAATTGTTTACAATCTGTACCCTGTCTCGATGTTAAAGACAGTCAAATCTGTTTACTGTCAGGGCGCGCGCGCGAGTGTGTGTGTGTGTGTGTAAAGTCTTCATAAGGTGTATTGTTTATTTCACACTCCCCATTGACACTTTGACACCTTATATGTGAAACTCACCACTCATCCTCACTGGCTGTGCCAACTATTGTGACATTTGGTGATGCTGACATTTTTCGCTCAGATGCATGAGTGACCATTCTCTTCTTCTGCACTTCATCACCGGCTGACGCAGAAGGCTAAATACAGTCTGACTGGCCGTGTCACTCTGGATGAGAGAGTGTGCTGACAGTGTGTAAATGTAAATGAGTGGCCGGGGCTCGGCCCCGACTCTGAGTGCAGTTGTGAGTAACGCTGGCCGTGTCATCCATCCACTCTTACTGTAAATCAGGATGTCACCCGAATGGGCCCAATTAAAAGGGGTCAGTACGGAAAATTAGGGGCTTTATGTACAGTCAGTAATTTCAGCAAGAAGATGCATCAAGCAGCCAACGGAGTAAATCACTGTGAGAGCGAGGCGATAATTACAAGGATCACGGTCCTTCCCTGGCCCTCGGCTGGGTTAGTTCAGCCCGGTTTAATCAACACCACATCATCTACACTTAGCTGGGAAACTATTCATTCAGCCTTTAAAACAACAGCGCCGGACGCCAGGGCCGTGAGTTACGATTTCCTCCGAGGATATTTAAATGACTCATGCAACTGGCAACAAGCAGGATCAGTGTTGGGGAGTGACTAACTAAATGTAGCGGCACAACTAACTCAACTCCATTTTTCAGTAGCCTGACAGTAGCTCAGATGTTTTCAAAAGAGCAAGCTTTTCAAGAAAATTAAAGAAACAATCACGTGCTTTTCTAAAATGTCGCCCTCCCTTCATTTCTAGTGCTGGAAAGTCCAATGATTCATGTAGAGGGAAAAGAAAGATTCGCTCATTCAGAATCACTAGGAGCCAATTGCTAAATGTATTTACTAATATATTTTGTAAAATAACACAAACACTTTACCCTGCAGAATGTTAACTTTAAGCATCATTCAATCAATTAATCAATAAAGATGAAAAACAAATAAAGATGAAAACAAATCGAGAAAAGTAAAAACTAAACAAAATAAATGAAATAAATAACAAATAAGAAAAACATACAAACCAATAAAAGACATAATAACGATTAAATAAATAAATACATAAAACAAACAAATAAATAAAAGATGAAATAAATAAAACAACAACTTATTTTGATCAACATTAGCAGTATAAAGCCTACAAGTGACCAGCCGTACAAAAACCTGACATCCTCAGGCAATACAATTAGAGTGAAGAGTGAAATTAATGTTTTTTCTGCCAGATTAATACTGCTCTGGCCGTAAAAATTGTTGTAAAAAAGATTGTAAAAAAAGATTTAAAGATTAAAGTGCTCAACAGATAAAGTTATAGTCTACTAAAAGAAAGAATCGATTTCATCATCAGCAATTCCAGTATCACTTCCTGTTACAAACCTGCATAACAATGTAACAAATTTGCATAATGCCAGCCTATGGTCTTCACTGGCTGACTGTGAACAACGTCTACTTTTCCCCGCCCTCAAACACTAGTTGTAGCTGAGGCCTGGAAGAGTTTGGTTCGTGTTGTCGACAAGTCGAGAAAACGCTGTTTTCAGCACTGCGAATCCACTTTGCATGCACTACAAAAGGATAACGACTCGCACAGGAATTGATACGGAAAAACCGATGCCATCGTTTGTATCAAGTGCCAAGGAAGTCTCCAGAGATGACATTTAGATATGGGTAAAGGCATTTTGTTTCTGAAACGCACTGTAATGTACAGAGCAGAGTAAGATGGCAGAAAGGAGGGGTTTAGAGAGACTAGCTCTTCAAATGAACAGATTTTAGATTCTTTGAAAAATGATTTGATGTTCAATGTTTATCATGAGAAAATGAACACGTTTTTTGACCGTGCATGCATGTAAATCTGTTGTAGGAGACTTCTAAAACAAAATTAAAAACCTTTAAAATAGAATAATAGGGGCATTTTAAAAGATATTACCCTTTAAGTAGCTTACCGTGTAGCTACTACATCATTTTCCAAGGGGCAGAATTTGACATTAAATTAAAAAAAGTTTTTTTTCTCCCTTTTTATGGCTAGAGATTATAATTTAATAACCAGGAGCTTGTGACGACTTCATCACACCCATTAATTACTGATGCTTTATTTATTTTATTTTTTTTACATGTTACAGCACACTGTATTTGGTGAATGAAATATGGCATGCAGTGAGTGGCAGTACTGGCTTTGTGTTTCTGTCAGGATGTGAGATGCTGTTGACTATGAGCCCTGAGAGGATATTTTAAGTGAAACTGCAGGTGGAGATGAAGACACACCAGTGTCAGCGCTGTGATCCAGAGGAAAGCCCATCAGTGCCCTGGATGTATATTGACAAGGCTGAGAGGGAGAGGAAGTGGCCTGGAGTCAGTCACCTTGGCCGAGGCACAATGTCAGCCTGGCCCTGGCCATCACTCTTTACCACTGTCCAGGGTATTATTTAAAGGCAAACAAATATCAGGCCCGAATGTCACGGCAAGGACGCGGAGTCTGCCTCTCATCTCAACTAATCAGTGTCCAGGTTTAAAATTGCCCTTTCCCCTGCCCTCCTCTCCGAATCCATCTTCACCCGTCCACCCCTCTGACAACAACATCAGAGTTACACCCCCTAAAGCCCCCACACCAGATTTACTGTCACCTCTTGGTGCTGCCGCACAATTTATCGACATTACTTGTCAGCTTTCTTTTCAGAAAAGGGCACAACGGATTAATTTTAAATGCATCCTAGTGTTAAATATTCTGGAAACACTACATTTCATGCTATGAGATGCTCTGAGATATATGCACATTCATTTTCATGTTCTTTGAGGGAAAAAAGTGTTTTTTTTCTCGCTTTTTATGGCTAGAGATTATAATTTAATAACCAGGAGCTTGTAACGACTTCATCACACCCATTAATTACTGATGCTTTATACTGAAGAATGATCTCCGGCCATTATGAAATGCATCAAAAGTTTAAGTAATTTAATTTGATTGTTTTTATTACCTAATTACATCCAAGAAATTGAGTCTTGCAAAAGAGAGATCTCAGGATGATATATCTCAATATGCAATTTTATGAACTTGATCATTTACCAAATTGCATCATTCTAACGTGAAATAAAGAACTGCGTAGTCCCAGTTTTGTGGGTACATAGATTAAAATATACTTTAAAATCAGTTTAGAGTGAGAAATATATATATTTGGAAATGTAATGGTTTGTTTGTCCATTGGTTGGTCAAACAGATAGTCCCGCCCCAAACTCACACCATTATTTGTGCTAATCTCGTCAGAATGCTCAATCAAACAGTTTCACAGTGTTCACACAGCTACCAATTGTTTACATATACACTGTTAAAAATTTTGTGCAAAATTACAGTATATTCCAGATTAATAATTAATAAAAATTTTAAATACAAGCTCGGCTTTACTGTGAATTTATAGTATTGTATAACAAAAAAAAAATTCTGTGCAGCTGAACTTATTTTTGTTTCATGTTTAGCAGTTTGTATTGTTTGTTTATTTTGTTATGTTCAGAGTTTATCTTTTTTATAATTATTATTATTATCTGAGTGTCACCATTCTTGTGTTTTGCAAGTATTGATGACTGTGCATCATCAAGTGATGGAAGAAATAAAATCTTGTGTTATAAGATGTATCTCAGCAGTTACTATTCACTATTGTGAAATATTCATCTACAAACAATTATGAATTTGAAATAAGATATTGGTAAATCTTCATGTTAATAATAGTACAGTTCGACTAACTTATAATCAGCCAAATAGCTTATTTTATATTCTAGCTTGTCATCATTTTAACAAATGTTTTCATTTGTCACACCTCTGACTTGGCTAAATTAATGGATGGGTGGATGGATGGATGGATGGATGGGTGGGTGGATGAATGGATAGATGGATTGATGAATGGATGGTATAAAATGACAAAATGATCTAAAGAGTTTTACATTGACTTAAAGCTACTGCATTGTGGCATTGTAGAAAATGGGCCTCTACTATCCAGTCACATTCCACACAATTACATACAGCTGAACATCGGCTACTATGGAGTCTTCCATCATCTTCAAGGCAAGATGACTTGATGGGCTAATATCCTTTGGTAGGTGATTACCAACAATGGACAAATGGGTCCAGTGAACACAGCATCTGTCTTAGTGGTGTTGTTGTTGCTTCGGACCACATTCGCTCAACCAAGTTCAAATAAATCATTATCCCGGCTATAAACACGTACATTCAATCGATATGTACTCACATTTTTTCACTTTCTCAAAAACGGCTGCAATAAAGCCCCAGCAGGCACGTGTGGCCATAAAAGTATGTAAAATAAATTAGGAGAGCATAATGAGAGGCTCTAGCAATTCTCCCATAAATATAACATAACAACCACAACTAAAATGTCATAGAATCAAATAAATCAATTTTGCTGGGACAGGCCTGTCTTTATGTTCACTGCACACAGCCATGTTTATAGGCTTTTTATTGGAGGATCTCATTTTTTTTGGCCAGAGTGCGGAAGGAGTGTGGAGCTACAAACACAGGTTGTACACATCACGGATTTAATATGTTTTCCCTGCGATTCATCACTACGACACTGACACCTGAGGCCAGGCCTGCCGCCATATTTCCCTTAAATGGTTTCTCTGGGACCCTGGATGAAGGTGATTGGTTAGAGAAGGACCTGCGTTTGGATTAATTCACTCTCAATGTAAAATGAGGGAGTAAACCTCCTGCAAAATGAGATGATTGAATCCAGATATAAAGATCTGATGGATGGCATTTGGATTAACCACTGGGCTTGAGCAATAGTCTGCTTTTAAAAATGATGTAGCAGATATATTATTAGAGAAAGAACATCTTTAATCACAGGCAAAGATCTGTTTGCAATAAAGACGACTCTTTACCCAGAATGCCATTTCAGCTCTAAGAACTCTCAGTTTTGCTGTAAAGTAATAATAAAGGCACTGACTAGTGATTCACTATCTCAACTTTCAGGGTTTCATAATAAATATATTCAAGGGCCTCACATATTACTAATAATGGGAATCATAAGAAATGTAGTGATTCTAGTTCCGTAGCGAATACATTAGCAATTATTACTTGAGGTATACTTAAAATATTTTAATAAAAATATGTACATAATTTTATTCTAACAATTTTCTTATTTTTAATTTAAGTATCATTTATTTTTACAACAAAAAAACACGGTAACATGTATCTATTCACTTCTGATTGGACATAATTAAAGTGACAACCGCTCTAACCGATTCAGAGCGAGTCGTTAGACCAATTCAAACTGGTAACTCATGAGTTTGAGAGTGATTTTTCAATCTTTTTGAGTGATTCATTCCAATCACAGTCTCTGAAAGTATATTTCACATAAATGAAGTTCCGTGTATAAAGCCATGGCACCACTAGGTCCGGCCCATGGTTTCAAAGAAGACACGCTTGACCTCATTAGAACTTCTCATATGTTATAAAACAACTAAATCTAACATAAAACACGGGGATGCAATTATTGTAATAGCTGCCCTCTAAAATGGCTCCCTTCAGCAAGAGGACAACCTAATAAGCGGTGTGTGATTGATGAGGCTGTGGATCCTGCAGCCAAAAAGCACACGGCTGTCTTGAAAGAGCACCCAATCTGAAAACAACGCCTTTTTATCCCCCTGGGTTGGATACCAACACTTGGCTTCTCGTCGGAGGAAAAGGTGATATTTTGAGGTTGTAAGTAACACGCACTGGCTGAGGTGGCAGACGTATCAAGGCTAGACTCGAAATCAGAAGCAGAAGCAGCTATGCAAACACACAACATAAAAAGTCTGGAAGAATTCTAGTTTGCAAGGCTAAAAGTATACTGGGATGCCTTTAAGCAGAAAATGTTAAACAGAGAGCATTTTTCATAAATTATAATGATACTGCCACAAATTCCAGATGTCATGACATGCATGATTAATTACTCAAACCAGCATATAACCAATAACCTGATAGCCATAGCGCTATACCACTGACAGGAGGAAAAAAAACTAAACAAATGGTCAAACTTGTTCTTAAAGTAAGTTATTAAATAATGAAGTTTTAAATAGCAAATGTATATGCTGTATAGATGTTGAGTTGTCATTCTTTTCTGCACTTTTTCTCACTCACTGTTTTTACTTTTGCTTATATTTTTGTCTGTTTATAGGTGTTTTTTACTTACTTATAAAAGTTCACCTCTTGATTATAACTGTTGGCTGTGTTGTTAATGTAGTAATTCTGTGTGTGAACTATTTTGGGTTAATTTTAAGTGAAGTAACCTTTATTTATATAGCGCACAATATGGATGTGCCCGAAGCCAAATACTATGTTCGGAAAGGAAATGGCGTCATTTTCTTTCAGAACATAGTATTTGGCTTTGGGCAAATACTATTCCGAACATAGTATTTGGCTACGGAGCTCCAAAAATGGCATGGTGATTGAAAAATTATGAGATGGGAAGAAAAAATATATTTAAATGCTTTTGCGTTCACAATTATATAGTTAGATAATTATATTGTATATAATTTGCGGGTATTAGGGAACCGCTATTGGAATGGCTTTTCAATGTGTGCTTGCTTTTCACTTTCACTTATGAGTTCATGATCATACGAACTCTGTTTATAGGGAGCAGAGGTACTGAACACACATTTTACAAGAAAAGATATTTGTCAATGACTCTTTTAGTGGATTCTTAAACACCTCTGATTGGCCATTGTGTTCTTGCTCTCAACAGAAATGTCTGTGATTGGTTACAATGATCAACGCTTTAAAAACATGCTGTAAATAGACATCTTTGACGCTCTTCACCGAGCTCTTACACATTTATACACAGTGGATCCTTAATATATCCACTGATAGACGGATTCGCTGAATGACACCTGCTTTCAAAGAGCGCAAAGATGTCTATTTACAAAATGTTTTAGTGTACTTTTGATAACCCTAATGTATTGTAATGTAACTGGCTACCACAGCAAGCCTTAAAATGTCCCTTTAGGGGTTCCGTAGAATGAGTCACTCATTTTCCATGTCTTTGCAAATTCGGATTTAGGCTTCAGGCACATCCTACAGCGCACAATATAGAATGTTTCAAAGCAACCTTGCAATGATGGAAATATAATTAAATTCTGCTGTCAAGCAGCTCTAAAACCAGCAGTATAGTAATTTCTAAACAATATTTAAATAATGGCTCAAACATTTAACCAAGTGCTGGGTTTGTCCCTTTTTCACCCAGTGCTAGGTTGCCTAAATTGAGTTGTTTTTAACCCAGAATTTTTTAAAAGTGTAGGTTCAGTTATCCCTATCTGTATAAGCTATACATTTATAGTATATATATATATATATATATATAAGCGGCTAAAAATAATAAAATGTCCCTGAAAATCAAGTCCAGGAAGGGGAAAAAAAATCTGACACTATTCCACCTGCATGCAGACCTTCTCAATATTGTGAGCCCTTCTCCAAATACCAGCTATCAGATATGCCTCTAGAGGTGGGTTGTTTAAGAAACAATTAGGAGGGTATACAAAGCCATTTGCAGGCAGTCTCGCTTCCTCAACTCCCTAACTGGAGTACCTTTCAGGGCTGATTTATCACTCTGTCGCCTTCAGAAGGCAACATAATTAATAGGAGCATGGACTTCTAATTTCAATGACTTCCACAGCAAGTGGATTTCATTTGATTTATGATGGCCGGCAAGTTTGCATTTTATCAGTACATTCAGTCATTATTTATGCTGATGACCAATTTCAATGGGTCAGTATCATCTAACTCACTACTAATCAAAGAGAATTAGGGTTCACTGCATTATTCAACAGCTACTAATTTATCTTTGGAACAAGGCTAAGGAATAGATGATGCCCTGCCTGAAATACGCCAACGACTCCACAGTTTAAAGGCATGATTGCTATTAACGGGGTCGAAGTACCCTGAATGACACACTCACGGAAACTCAACTCCATACAAATCAAGTGCATACGGCTATGAAGCACTTGGCTTTAAATGCACACAATGACATTTCCATAACTAGAATTAATTGCCTTTTAAACTGAGATGTGGAACAAAAAGTCCTTTTCCAGAGCGACGTTAAAACTGAGATACTGTGCAAAGTCTGGAGTAAATCAAACATTTTCAAGTCCACCAAAACAAATCATTAAGCTCAGGGAATGTCTGTGAATGAAATTAAATTTAAAAAAAAAAAACACACTGATGGAGCAAAACATTTTTCAAAGAAAAAACTCGTAAGAAAACATAAAAGGGACGCAAAAACTAATGATATTACGTCAGGCCTAGTCAAAAAAGCGCCAATAAAAGAAGAAGCTGATTATAGCCTACGCAACAAATCATCATTTAAAGATGGTTTACACGCACACAGATGGTTTACACACACATACACATATCTCCGGTGAAACTGCAGAAACCATATCTAATTAGACTTCACTTAGTCTGATTAAAGGACAGCATAATAGAGCTCATCGCTTGCATATTCGCTTGTATTGATTGGGTGTCAAGTCGATCATTTTCAACATCAATTTAAGAGCAATCCCTGCTTTCAAATGAGACATGCCATACCATCCAACGTTCAAATGAAATGTTACAAATAAATAAGCAAATAACCTCTAAACAATGATGTGTAGAAGCACCTCATCACAGTCATTTCACACTATTATACAACATGTTAATCTGGAGTGTGTATTGAGCACGATAGCTTTCATTATTTCTCTGTATTATTAGTTGTTTACTTTACATTTTATAGTCATTAATTCATCACTCACTATATGGCACAGTGTCTAATGCAACATCACACTCTTTGATGAATAAACATTTGATGTGCTCATTCATCTGAGCAATGAATATATTTTCTGATATCATTTATTAATAACAGAAAATAGCAACTAAAAGAGTATCGTCAGAATTTAAAACCAAACTGCATTTTATAACAAATGTAAAAAGCATTCATATCCACCAGAGTGAGTGACAAAGTTAATATTCACAAGAACTACCAATTTTCAGCATGGCCACAACATGACAGTTTCTGACTTGGATCAATCTCATGCCTCAGCTGGTCAGAAAAGTACAAACAACAACTGAAATGCATTCAGATTTAATCTTAAAAAGTCCAAAAAAGACTAAAATTTCCTCCATGGTGCAGAAATCCCCAGCAGTATATAATAACCTGGAACTGCTATATTTCTTCGACGCGGCGCATCTGAATGAGTACAATTTACAGTAAAGAGATGAAAAATGTTGTCTACAGGAATTTGACAACACGTCCAGCACTGATGATCAGGCTCCATTTGCAACCTGTTCCCTTTTGTTGATTTGCCGTGTGATAAATTGCATTTAGCAAAGAAGGACAGGCTAAACGGTCCTGACAACTTTTATTGATTTGCATGGGATATATGCATGTAATCCTGTTTGTAGGTAAACTGTGGCGCTAGCAAAATCAAGTCACAGTGGTTTCGCAGAGAGAAAATTGCAGGCGCCGCATGGGGAGGTGGAATAGAGAGAGAGGCGTGGGCCGCCCATTGGAATCTAAGAACTTGTATTAAGATATATTGGTTGCAGAATTCTTCAGGGCTTAAGCATTATTCATAGCAGACCTTCTCCGTCTGAGACTGTTTATAAAACGAGACAGCTTCAGCCGTGATAGAGCTTCAACAACAGGGCCAGTGCCACTTAACATGAGCCAAGTTCGCCAACAGCCTTCCCAGCACCTTGATTTGCAAGCCCTCCGCAGATCCTTGATGAATGACTTTGTCAGGTAGGACAGCACGCAGCCTTTACTCAAGCCGTTCACATTTACATAGAGCGGCCCCATTTCCCGCTCTCCAACACATCAGTTCATTATGACCTGCTGTTTGTCATGTTGCAGTATAAAGAGATCATTTGTGCTTATTCCAGATCAACTGCAAAAACGGGAAGAAAAATGAGTTTGGGATGAAGCGTACAGCATGTACTATCCAACACCGATTCATATAGCTCCGGGCTGATGGTGACGTATTTCCATAAAACATCTCACCCTGATGTGTGTGTGTGTGTGTGTTATACTGGTCTAGCGAGGAACGTGGCCATACAAATGAGACGAACTGTCTGTTGCCAGCCTGTGTTTGCGTAAGAGATGCAGACAGTGACTTAAAAAGCCCAGTAAGATTGTTTATTCAGCGTTTTCCGCAGCCTCTCATACTTTACTTGCTCTTATTAAATGGAAACAAGAGAATCACCTTCAAGTTTATTAATGATGGTCCTCTGGATGAAAGATGCCTGCAAAAATTCCCAACATCTGTTTGCTGCGCTCACTTCTCAGCGGGGCTGCACCTATTTCTCATGCTTAATGATGCTCATCCACTCTGCAAGTTTTACGGACAAATGTGTATTTGGCCACATTCATCATTCTGAATGAGTGTTCTTGATGAGGCATCTGCTGGCCTGCTCCACTCCTTCTACTGCACTTTAACAAATGACATCTCTCTCCATATGTTTTTCATTTATGAGAAATGTGTTGATACACACACATATGTATATGGAGATACATATGATTGTGTCTATATATATATATGCATGTATGTGTGTATATGGTGTATACACATACTGTATATACTGTATATGGACACTTAAACTGCATTAGCATTAATTTTAAAAAGTATAACACAAACATGTTTTTTTCACAAGATGACAGTTACTATATGTGTATATATATATATATATATATATATATATATATATATATATATATATATATATATATATATACAAACCAAAATAATTAACAAAACAAACCAACCAACAAATCAAAAAATCCTTTCGGACAGCAAAACGAAATAAAAAAGAAAACACAGAACAAAAGACAAAACGTCATAAGTGAACCAAAAGTGGGCACAGTGGCATTTCACAACTCAAACATCCATTATGTAATGTCTTTATGAGAGCGATCCAGAATCATGTGAGTTCAATGGCACACTTCCAAAGCCTGGATGACAGATACTGTCTAAAAACTGCTTTTTCCATTGAGTTAAGACTCGTCACTAGCAGACAACAGGCATGTCCCTGTGGACTAACATGAAAGGCCTGTGTATGTGTATGGACCAAGAGCATGTTGACATGAACAAACAACACATTAGTCATACATATCATCTCTGCAGTTGAGCCTAATAAATCGGGGCTGTGTTTGATCTCCAGCTGGTTCTGAATTCAGCAAGTGAATGGCTCAAACAGGCCCAAGTTAAAATCCCAGGACACGCCGTCTGCTTTTTTCGCAAATTTGAGAATCAAAGCTTTCGCATCAGCTCAAAGGAAAACTGAAAATAGCAAATAAGTCATAAATATGGTCATTACAGTAAAAAGCAGAATCAGAGGCAGCAGGTATGATACACCCACAGAGAAAGAGTGTGTTAAGTGCTGAGGTAACACTGTTCAGAACAATGAAGAGGATACTGACATCCAACACTATAATTATAGTCTGCAGTTAAAGGGCCAGATCATAGTAGTGTGCGTTTGATCTGCACTGTGCCGCATGTTTTGTGTTAAAATAAGCCACTCTATCTAGAAGCATTAGAAAATATAATTTATGCTTTGTGTTGCTCATTTTAAGCCATTTTCAAAATTAAAAAGGGGGGCAAAGCAGATGGTTTAGAGAAAATAAATCTGTTATTTCTCAAACTATTTCTATCTGATGTTGTTTGAGGCTGGTTAGTGCTGGTTTAACTGGTTAAGTTGCATAGCCATTCTATTCAAAGCCAAACTCTTCCGGTGAAGCTGGTTGACCCACTGTACATGGTCTTGTAAACAAGCCTGATCAACGTAGCCTTGCTAGTTAAGCTAACTATTTAGCTGGTAGAAATACTACCAGTATCTAAAACACAACATTTGGTGGCCAAACAACGTTCTGGTATAAACAGAGTACGGACGGACGGACGGATGGATAGATGGATAAATGGATAGATAGATAGATAGATAGAGATAGATAGATAGATAGAAAGAACAACAGAGCGATGGATGGATGGATGGATTGAAAGAACAACAGAGCGATGAATGGATGGATGGATGGATGGATGGATGGATGGATGGATGGAAAGAACAACAGAGCGATGAATGGATGGCATGGATGGATGGATGGATGGATGGCTGGCTGGAAAGAACAACAGAGCGATGGATGGATGGATGGATGGATGGATGGATGGATGGAAAGAACAACAGAGCGATGAATGGATGGCATGGATGGATGGATGGATGGCTGGCTGGATAGATAGATAGATAGATAGATAGATAGATAGATAGATAGATAGATAGATAGATAGATAGATAGATAGATAGATAGATAGATAGATAGATAGATAGATAGATAGATAGATAGATAGAAAGAACAACAGAGCGATGGATGGATGGCATGGATGGATGGATGGATGGCTGGCTGGAAAGAACAACAGAGCGATGGATGGATGGATGGATGGATGGATGGATGGAAAGAACAACAGAGCGATGAATGGATGGCATGGATGGATGGATGGATGGCTGGCTGGATAGATAGATAGATAGATAGATAGATAGATAGATAGAAAGAACAACAGAGCGATGGATGGATGGATGGATGGATGGATGGATGGATGGATGGAAAGAACAACAGAGCGATGAATGGATGGCATGGATGGATGGATGGATGGATGGATGGATGGATGGCTGGAAAGAACAACAGAGCGATGGATGGATGGATGGATGGATGGATGATGGATGGATGGATGGATGGAAAGAACAACAGATGGATGGATGGATGGATGGATGGATGGATGGATGGAAAGAACAACAGAGCGATGAATGGATGGCATGGATGGATGGATGGAAAGAACAACAGAGCGATGAATGGATGGGATGGATGGATGGATGGCTGGCTGGATAGATAGATAGATAGATAGATAGATAGATAGATAGATAGATAGATAGATAGATAGATAGATAGATAGATAGATAGATAGATAGATAGATAGATAGATAGAACAACAGAGCGATGAATGGATGGCTTGGATGGATGGATGGATGGATGGATAGCTGGATAGATAGATAGATAGATAGATAGATAGATAGACAGATAGATAGATAGATAGATAGATAGATAGATAGATAGATAGATAGATAGATAGATAGATAGATAGATAGATAGATAGATAGATAGATAGATAGACAGATAGAACAACAGAGCGATGAATGGATGGCTTGGATGGATGCATGGATGGATGGATGGATGGATGGATGGATGGATGGATGGATGGATGGATGAATGAATGGACTGAACAACAGAACAAATGACAAGAAAAAACTATAGAGAAACTAACGTCCAGTTGTACTGTTGGTCGGTCAATGTTAATCTATTGATTATGGTGTTGCCAAGATGACTGCCAAATGAACTGACGATGCAAAATGGATCTAATGGTTTTATAATGACTTCGAGTGTGCATGATGACATACATACCCTAACAAAACTTTTGTTTCAGAGTATAAGTTTGGCTGTATTTGCTGAGATGGTTCCCTCTGAACTCTGGGCCAAGTAGACAGAGCTTTGTACTTTTGTACTGTTTGTTTTTTAAGGATCATACTAAGCAGTTCTTTCTTGTGGTTGATCTGTGAGGGTGGGAATGGACGTGTCAGTGAGCCAGGCTTATTTAACGTAAGCCTGTGTAAAACTATCTGTCCAATAAACAGCTGCAGCACCTCAGCTGGACCAAGACGAATAAATCATCTCTCACAAGGCAAAACAGACACAGTGTGAAGTCCGGCCCTCAGCTAAAACTCCTGACAAGCATAAATGAGGAACAGCTATTTATTCACGGCTTTAGAAGCCCCCACACTCCTCCCGCCTCATCCAGACCTGGAGCAGGTCAACTGACGTCATGTGTCTACAGTAATATATTATAACACACTGAACTCCAAGGCCATGTTGAGATTGACTGGGATTGTGAAGAAAAATCTAATAAAGAGAGGTGTTTATTATTCCCATTGCATATAGAGTGATTGTAGCTGTTTGCCAGGAATTTACAGCGTGTCCTATCTGTCTTAAAGGGATAGTTCACCCAAAAATGTATATTCTGCTATTATTCACACTCATTTCTCTATGGATGCCATACAACAGTATTTTACAACCTGAACTAATATCATCTTGTCATAAAAAGGTGTAATTATTATTATTTTAAGAGACTTAATTTAATGTTTATGTATATATTTATAAATATTAATATAATAATGAAAGATGATGCCAATCAGCCAATCAATTAATGTTATCTTTTAAAGAATTTATATATATTCTATTTTCTTTTTTTAAAATTAAGTCTTTAATTAAGATAATTAGACCTTTTTATGACAAGATGATATTATTATTATTATTATTATTATATCAGGAGATTTATATCACCATAACTTAATGCCCCCAAAATGGATTTTAATTTTAAAAAAAAATTATTTATTACCTGTTCCTGCTCAAAATGATAATAACAGTGACAGTGAAGGATTTGACTGAGTAAAGGACTTTTTTTTTTCTTTTTTGAATGAACTGTTCCATTAAGAGTCATACAAATCCATCTGTCAGAACTCTTTTAGCCTGTTCAAGCTGTATATACTCACATAATGAAATGATATTAAGTGTATTATAGCAAGCATGTTTCCAGAAAGGGAGGCCCTGAAACTCTCACACCGGGCATGTCATATCCATTAACCTTCTAATGGCTGACATAACAGCTGTTGATAATAGAGCATTAACAATGCGTGTTATGGAAACAGAAAGAAATGTTTGGACATGGATTGTAGCAGGGACTCATCTAGTCTTCTGGTCTTTCAAATATGATTCATAACGATATAATTCATTTGTGCAGTTATCACGTCATATTGACAAATCCAACCTAAAACGGCTGTCATCAACAGACTGATTCCACTAAGAAACAGTCTTAGTTTCCATTAGGGAACTAAGACTTGGTTCTCTTTCAATGCTCGTCCAAGGCTTTTGTTTACTAACTCTGGTTTTATGTGATTAGTCTCTGTTTGTTTGCATTTCCATTACTCAGTTTCCATTTGGAGATTTAGAAAAATTGCTCTTTCGCTCAAATGACTTAGAGCAACCCTAAACTGACATGTGTGTTACTTATGATTACGTGTAAAGATCCCTGCAAAGGACAGATCACTACAAAATCGCTTCCCAACATTAATATTACATCAGTGAATTCAATAACTGAAACAACATACACAATTTCAAAGTAGACCACGAGGTTGGAGATGTTTATTAGTTTACGCTATGCAATGTGAATGATAAAAGATGGAGAAGCGCATTACTCCAATTTTGCTCGGCCTGTCTAACAAAGTTCACACACGCAAGCACATGTACTTACAAACATTCACACTTACTCAGACAGGAGCAGTTTTCAAGGAACCCGGGGGCTACAACTGCAAGACTGCTATGTGAAACATTTATAATTTATGATGTATTTGATATGGTGATATGTATAAACTTCAGAGGAATTTTAATAAGGCTCAAGCAATTAAAAAAAAAAAAAAAAAACTTTGTGATGAGTTGTTTTCACTTTTTAAGGAATTATTTCTACCGAAAGAAAAAAGAAAAAGTTGCAATGTGGAATGTGGACTAACAACTTATTTTCATTGAGGAAAGAAAAAAGTAATTTCATTTTCTGTCTTTTTTTTTTTTATTATTTCAATGACTTATTGATCTTGGTGCCGGGGTCTTACAGAGGCTATTTAATGGCCCAAATAGTGACTGTTCCACAATGTCCAATACAGTCAGCAAAGGAAAGCATATTCATTGATCAATGTCTTTGCAAAGCATACAGATAAAGATTGATAATGAACTTCAACAAATCCTAATATCAATTAGAGCTTAATGGAAAAAAACGCATCAGCATAAAACGGCATTACAAACACATTTATGCTCAGTGCAACCAGTCCTCTCACCTTCAAAACAATAGGAAAACAACCGGTCTAAAACAAGATATTAATCTTTTAGACAAAAGGGATTGTGTCTGTATGAGCCGCTGATAAGCAGTAACCTTTCATAATTGGTTTTCCTTAAGGAAAAATTAAAACAAATGGCGGTTAAACCTGCTTTCTACATCTCCTGGTGCCTTGAGAAACAAGTAATAGAAATAATTGCATAGAGAAAGGTCTGGGTGCTAATTTGTTTCCCTATTAGAAAATCCTTCTCCTTTGTGATTCAATTTACATTGTGCGCTGGCAATGCCCACACTGCAGTCTTATTTGAATCAAGCCTCTGTCAAGACTAATAAAACAGAAGGAGCAAGGGGGTAGATTAAGAAACAGACATACAGAACACTGGAAGGAGAGATGGAGTGGTGTTAAGAGGCGAAGACAGGCCGGATCGCGATTTCTCTGGCCTTCAGCCATCCTAACAGCAAGTCCAGAACAATGACAAAGAGCAATTTCCCTTAACAAAGCCATCAGATTTAACTAGCCAGCTGGAAAATCCAGCTTTAAAGTTAGTGTTCATCCAAAAATGACTTCAAGCTGCTCTTTTCCACACTATGAAAGTGCATGGGGACCAAAGACAGCTGTGGTCACCATTCATTTTTTATTCTACGAAAAACAGAAGCTTGGACATTCTGCTAAACATCCTTTGCGTTCAACGCAAGAAGACATGAAGGTGAATAAATGAAGACATTTCATTTTTGAACTATTCTTTTCAGACATTAGCTGTGTTTTGGCAAGTCCAAGCTGTTAAACTGGTCAATCATGTTCCCAAAACCATCTTGACCACCTTAAACTTGTTGCTGGTCCATGATGGTCTATAAAAGAGGTGCCAAACACTGCTCCTGGAGGGCCAAGCTCTAACTTGCTCCAATACATTTGAATGGACGTTTCTAGTCATCCTTGATAAGCTGGTGCTGATGTGTTTAACTGGGGTTGGAGCTAAGCCCTGCAGGACGGTGGCCATGATTGGATACCCCTGCTCTTCCAGTTGGACCAGCTATTAACAAGCTCGCACCATTTACACCGGGTTCACACAAAGCCCATATCTTAAGTTAGATTTTCCAATGGGGTATGGGAAGGCGGCTCTTGACATTTCTGAGCATCCTGTCAAAAGCGATGAAAAGTCTTTCACCCACGTTGCACTGCGATATCCCATTCAACAGCTAAACCCAAAGTGATTCTGCTTTGTAACTGTTGCTAAGAACCCAAATGCAATGTAACATAGCAGATTGCGGACGATACGAAATAAAGCGAGCACGTTACAGACACTTCACCTTCACGTCACATCACTCATTCCAAACTTTCAGCAATTCTTCACCCATCGCACCTATTTTCTAGCCTGTCTCGCTGATAGAGGCTTTGATCTCTCACACCTCTCAAGTGTCAATCAGCTCTGACTGACAGCCTGACCCTGCCTCCCCATGGGAGGGCCTGACAGCCTAACAGCACTCTGACAGTTATCTCAATGGAAACTGCTCTGTATTATTCTTTACATTATTGTCCACACTTTTCTTACTATAAAAGCCGGGCTCAAAGGAACACTATAACCACTGCTCAGAAATATGGCAGGCTCTGATTATGCCATGTGGGATGAAAGGCATATTTCTTCCTGACGGTTCTCCCGTTTTTCACTGACACAATACACTTTCCATTCATTACCGCTTGCTATGGGCGCGCCCGGACTGGGGAACATTGCTTGGAAGTGGTTTAGCTTGTCCTTGGCATCCAATTCCTAGGGACCATTTATCTGATGATATATTTTCCTTTTGGAAAGGCAAGTTGGGATTCTTTCCCCAACAGGAAGGACATTGATAAGCCATCAGGGATTTGTTTATTTTGATCTATGGCCATTGCATTTACACTAGTATATTCTTTATAGCGAACTGTGGCCGCAAATATGTCTCATAACAAAATAAATCACAACTTGCCAGAAAGCCATATATTTCAGGCATTAAACAGAGAACGGCTTGGAAATGTCATGAAATGAGGTCACAGCATGCAGCAAAACTTTAATTTGATCCCTCTTCCAAGGATATTTTTCATGCAGAAATATTCATTGCACTTCGTGCACTTGACCAACATTACAATGAGAGCGTAATATAACACAAGATTTTCCTTAATTCATAATAATGGTAATAAGAAAAGGTCACTTGACAGAATACAGAATATATTACAATTATTTAAAAAAGGACTCAGAAGATGAAGACATAAAAACAACATGAGGCTTTTAGGACCTTAACTTCTGACAGCAGCATGATTTAAAATTCCATTCAAAATAATTCCTACCCATTGGGATACACCATTCAACATTAGTCCTGCTGACAGAACTAACCCAGTCAAAACCACAATTCTTCATCTGCAGGCTGATTAATGACGTTGGTGTTCTGACAGTTTCACTTATATATGGCATTCACTTATATATTTATATAGTAGCAAGCCAGCACAGAAAGAGGCATTTTATTATTTTATTATTATTTATTTTATTTTTTTTGCAAAGCCTGTTGAACTCAACATCCCACTAGAGCAACCCCAGTGACAAAGCTGCCTCTTTCACAACACACATAGAAGCCTGTGAGCACAACTCAACAGCCTGTGTGGAAACAGAGTTGAAGGGTCATGTAAACTCGCAGGCGAGGCAAAGACTCGGAAGAGAAAGGAGAAACAATCGGCTCCTCAACCCGGGGGCCGCGATTTGTTGCCGAGACTGCAGAGCCGTCTGGCATGGCAAACACCTCTGCATCCGCTCTCGGCTTGTTCCTTTTCCTGACAGAGCAGAAAGGGAGAGTGGGAGAAAGAGGCCTTTGCAGCGTGACACTCAGATCAACCGTGCCAGATCGGGCTCACATCGCCGAGCGACTTACTGCACCAGACGAGGCTGGTAATGGCACTACAAGGCTACCACAGCATACATGAGCCGGGTGTTTCTCGGCTTGTCACTAACGCACTATCATGCGTCATATCAGGGCCCATGGCTCACTCGAAAGCGAGATCTGATGCTTTGCGGGGCGAAACGAGCAACTGCGCATCTGCCTCGGGTCTTCTGGAATATTCCACCTGGCACTAACAGCAGCTCAGTTTTTCCCTCCTCGACACAGCAACCCGGAGGCTCGCTGGAGGTTTGAGAGGAAGCCCATGCAATCAAAAGACAGACTGGTGTGTGTGTGGGGGGGGTGTATATAAAAGATGTTGAATATTGGAAAGCACCATGCTGGTAACCTGGAGCAGTTTCCTCACATAAGACTTGTATATAAAATAAAGGCTTTGGTGGGTAGACTAACGTGAAACAGTGTCAGAATGGATTCAATTACTAAAGCGGATTTCGGGCTGTGCCTACTTATAGTCCAAACTTCCGAGGCAGCAAATATCTCATAAAGATAAAGGAAATCATTGCATCAGTGTCAGCTTATACAGTGCTTAAAAAGTTGGTCTGAACAAATATACCAGGCTAAGACCTTCACAAACATCTCTCTTTGACATACATCAACACAAACACCTTTTCAAAATTTCTTGCATCTCTGAGAATTATTGCACTAACCCACGCCGGCTAAAGGTTGTTCTGTCAGTAAACAGCATAGTTGTTGTGCTCAGCAATGACCCATTTCCAACTGAACTTTGAGTGACCCTCTTTGCCTTTATGACCTCAGTGAAGGTAAAGACAGAGAAAGAGAGAGACGGAGTAAGAAAATCCTGATATATGAACTCATCCGCCCACTCCAGTCTTCCTGAACCGAACGCATTCAGTGTCCACCGAGACAGCAGCCGCGCAGCCAATCAAAGCCTTCTGGCCATTGAGCAATTATCTGTGCTCCGTGACATAGGTGGACTCTGAACCAGTGACCCCAGAAACCCTCTTCCATTGCCTCTTAAAATAACCCATGGCAACACATAAGCACTGCTCATACATAAAACGAAGAAGGAAAAGTAGATTTATTTTTCCCTGACAGGTCCAGGATCACATTACATGCCATTCAAAGTGCAAAGCCTGAAATCATAGGGCTAGATTTTCACTTCGTACAACAGCGAGGCATAAACTCGTGTCATTATATCAATTTATTTCAATGTCATTGGTGTGGGCTTGAGTTTGTCTAATTCAATGAACGCCAACATGAGCTCGATTTGGATCTGACTTTGTGACATTTTCCAACCACCTAGCAAAGTGGAAAAAAAAGAAAAACCATGCTTGAGTGCACACATACCCCTTTCAAAAAGCAAATGAAGTAAACAAACAATTTGAGAGGCGGAAACAACAAAAACCTTAATAATTTGTCACTTATGGAATGGAAAAGTGCTTGGAAAAGGCTTTGGGGCGGAGGGGAGTGTTGGTGGTTGGCGGGGTGGGGGTGTTGGTGGTTGTGAGCCACTCTCATTTTTCCCTTTTTCCCATACACAAGGCGATTTGCCAAGCTACACCTCAGAAGACAAGTCTCCCCTAGGCACTCAGCTCACAAATACAGTTTGATCTGATGTAGTTTTGGATTTGTGTCTGGAGGGCTGCTCCTCGTGGTGACAGTCCCAGAGGGGAGACGGCAGTATCGCATTCTGTTCAGTGTGCTGTGTCACGCCATCCAAGGCCATATGCTCTCTGCTCGCCTAGTGCCACGTTGCTGCCATCTCACCAGTCTGCCCTGAGTACTACGTACAACAGCTGGCGCTGCTGCTGTGGGCACATAAAAAGCCACATAAATAAGACAGGTTATAGTGAGAGTGTAGAGGTAGCACATTGATATAGTTTGCTTGGGTAAAACAGCATATACAAAGCCTATATATATATGTATACATACACGGTTGTAACATTCAAATTACTCACGGTTCGGTTTGTATCACGTTTTAGGGTCACCGTTTCGGTTTGTGCCATGTTCAGGGAAAAAGGGGCAAAAATATAAATAAAACAAACAATGCTTTTCAGATTTTTTCAGGTGGGTCCAACAGTAGTTTTCAGGTACAGAAATCAAATGTAAAATTACACTGCATTAGCAAGATTCTACACCAACTCCATTGAAGTCTATCGAAAATTGAGCCTCCTGTGGGCTTCATCTATAAAGCGCTATTTGTCTGATGAGTTGCTGCCAACATTCCAAATCGGTAATTTATGAGGTTCCATTCATTTAAGATATATCCTTATTACAACACTAGGTTTTGGTACTGCGAATGCATCGCATATGCACTAGTTTGCATTCTTGTTATTCGTGTTCCACACTTTGTAGTGGGTCCTCACCTCCTGACAGGGGTGACCAGACACAGCGAGGTAGGGGCAGTGATAGTTATGTGATCCTGTGGCGTGTCTTCTTGGGAACGGCTCACATAGAGGACCTTCAGTGAGGACGGACATGCACATCAATGTCGGTGTGAAATTCAAACAGACTGATCCAGGGCACGTTCAGGATTACACCATACCCCCCTCCCTCTGTGCTCGCTTCACAGCACAATAGGCTGCCTGTGAAAGGGCTGGAGTGAGCCATTAGCTCTGCTAAAGTGTCGATTCATAGCTGCTGTGGGAAAAGGAAGGCTGCTTTAGGGTTGAATTACATAGCTCACCTGGAAAGCCCTGTCCCACCTCGACTCCTTCAGCAGGTGTCATTTCCTGGCATCTAACACCCAAGGTCAATGACATGTGTCAGTCAAAGAGTATGTTAGCTGTGTACATATATAATATTACAGGGCTTGACATTAACTTTTTTACTCACCAGGCAGGCACTGTGGCCAGTGATTTTCCAAAGTTACTAGCCACAATTTTGACATTGATGCCATGGAGAAAAATAGCCAAATAGATATTTTTAATATTATCTCATAATTAGGGTTGGGTACCGAAACCCGGTATGTACTGGATCGAATCAGAATGCGAATGTCGGTGTCTCGTTTCGGTGCCACTTATATGCCTAAAGTGATTGAAATATTTGTCCTCTGGTGCTATGACACGGACATAAGAAGCATCAGATTCATCAACATGCCTGATCGCTAGTTAAATTTAAATACTGCTTTCATGGGGTGTCAGAATGCTCGGAAAAATTATTTCCTGAATGAGAAAACTCACGTAAACGTTGGAAAGCTTTGATGATAGCCTACAAACCCAATACATCTTTGTAGTAATGTTACTGTCCATTTTGTTTTCACATTTTGAAGTAAAAATCACAAATCGTCGGGAAGGGAGACCATCCGTGAAGCGCGTGAACGCAGCAACTACACTGACTGCAGAGCAGGTGGTCTACCGTGAGCTGAGTTAGCTAAATTAAACGCGCTTAAATTAAAATGCCTAAAACTAAACGCTCCAAAGTGTGGCTATATTTCACCAGAAAGGATTCCGACACCGCGACGTGCAGCAAATGTTTACAACAGTTGCGTGTAAAGGGGGAAACACGTCAAACCTAATGAAACATATGAGGGCACATGGAATATGCACCGTGTTTGACAGCTTGCGGACATCAGCTGACACTATCAGTGTGGATGACCCCAGCCCCAGTAAGCGGGACAGTCTTCCCATATTGTCTGCACTTTCAAACAGGCCTCATCGACACCATCTGAGAGAGTTTTCTCCTGTGCAGGACATGCAATAAGTCAGGAGAGGTGTCGTATTTTGTCAGAGAAGGCAAATATGGTCATATTTCGGCAAAAAAATTGCTGAAATTTGAAGCTGTTAAATTATTGTAGTTGAGCTAGTTGGCTTAGGTTTTACTGGTGTTGTATTTTGTATTTACTTATATATTCATGTATACTTTAAACTTTTAATATATTGTTCAATTTAAAGAACTTTTTTTGTCCAGTAAAAAGGTATTGACCGAGTCATCCACCATCATTTTGTGGCTTTTTTAAAGTATCGGTTCAGGCACCGTTTTGGCACCGGTACCGTTTTAAAAGTATCGATTTGCCACCGGTATCGAAAAAAATCCAAACGATACCCAACTGTACTCATAATTTGGCAGCAGGTATATTAGGCTTCTGTCATTTTAAGACTTGATACACAGATCCATTATAGGCCTACTGTTACAGATGTGCTTTCCTTCTCAACTATTTACACATTATTTTGTGTGTTATTTGGCATTTTTTGACTGTTTAAGTGTAATAAGCAACAAAAAATAACTCAATTTAGTACTGAGAGGCAGCTTTATATGCTTGCACTTTGGATGTGAGAACAATAAGTAAAATTATGAGAAATACGTGCAATCCAACGAAATGCAAGCCCTGTAACACCAACGATATTCATCCAGAGCAAATGAAACCAGTGAGTGAGGGGAGGCGGGTTTGTGTGTGTGTGTTTATCTGTCGGAGAGATGAGGGAGCGAGAAAGCACAACTGGTATCGTGCATCTATTCTGCAGAAAATGGGTATTGGAAGCATTTCAGTATCGATGTGTATAAAAAAATCTGTATTTTTTTTAATTTCAGATGCCTTTTGAAAGACTACAATTGAAAACTGCATATAATATATATATATATATATATATATATATATATAAAATTTAACCTGCCAAAGTGGCTAGTAAGAGTGATGTATTACACACCCCTGCTGAAATTGGGTTGACTGTGTTAATGTCAATATGCCAGAGCTATTTTCATCTTACATATCTTTTCATAAACATTTTTGAAATGATTTTTAAACAAATGGTCTCAAATTTATTTTTTAAACAATGTAATGCTTTTTTACAAGTTATTGTTTTTAATTTAGGAATATATTTAAAAAAAATTAGCAGAATTAGTTATTTTCCCTCAGAAATATCTATATATCTATTTATCTATATCTATATATATGCATTTTTTGTTATATATATATATATATATATATATATATATATATATATATATATATATATATATATATATATATATAAAACAAAAAAATGCATTTCCTATTTGATCAAATTTCATGGAAATTAATTTGAAACCACTAAAAAGAAACAATTAATTACACCAATCAGTGCAACTTATCTTTTATATTGTTTTTTCGTACTGACAGCCTCAGTCAGAATTTGGTTTAATTACACAATAGTTGCTAACTGAGAAAAATGTGCTCTGTGATCAGCTACATCACACGGTCCTGACACACAGCTCAATAGGGCCTTCAGGAACAATACAGCCAGTCTCATCGACCACCTCTCCCAAGCATCCAGGAGTATCATTTAGCCAAGAGTGATAATTAGATGCAGAATTTACTGAAAACTGTCGATGGCAGTGTCAATAGAGGGACTCTCAGCATCCATCATCCTGCGAATCAATGCCAATTTTCAGCTATGAATTCAAGAAAATGATAGCTTTCAAATAAATGGCCAGAGAAGGAAACGCAAGTCTCCTCTGGGAGGAATGAAACAGCTCAATTTCCCCCCTCTTGGAGTCGCTCGACGACCACCTCGCTCAATGGAAAAGGTTGTAGAACGTAACGTCGGGAATGTCTTCCAAACAAGATGTAGAACATCAGAGGGACTTGACAGGCAGGCCGAAGCCGGCCTAACATGCAGCAGGCCTGTATGCATCCACCCTGACAGATTTAAGGGCAGGGTCAGCAGGTGCTAGCCTCAGCAGGAATTGAAGGTCAGCGACACGGTCTGGACATTAAAAATAAATGTAACTGTCGCGTCACAAAGAGCAAATGAACAGAGAGTGATGTCGGAGGTAATCTTTAGAGGGGCATAAAGATCAGTGAGGCCCGGCTTTCAGCAAGAAAATGAGAAGCACTTAGCCAATAACGAGAGCCTAATGAGGATTCCTTTAACTGCAAGCGCTCGCTCTTTGATTGAAAAAACATTTGTCTTACAGTAAAACTCTGATTCATGTGTCATTTCTATTGTGGATGTGGGCTCAGTAATAACCACATAAATCAGTTAATTCCAAGTTAGTGGAATGAGACTTGCTAAAATAACATCATAATGCATTTGAACGATCAAATGATGTGGTAATCCTGTCCTATCCACTCAATGCTACAGTGTTTTCAGCATGAGCATTTTATAGTTCTGGGGTGTGTGTGAGCTTTGGCAAATACACAGCACTTCATTTTGTCATGTTGGGCAAAACTCTCACTATGCAATTACTTTTCCAGCTACAAAGCTCTCTAGATTCACTCTACAGCTGACTAAACTGCTGCCTCAGATAGTACAAGCAAAATGCTAAATACTTACAGCAGCAGCAAACGGCTAGCTTCCATATAGTGCAAAAGCACGCCATCTCTGATATTTACACACTGTTCGTTCTGACTGAGGGTACTGAAAGAGGCCGAAACATAGCTGTGTTTTATTGATATACAGTTTCTCACATTAAATAAAAATTATTTAAATGAAATTTGTTATTGGAGTTAGCATGTTGCTAAGCTAAAACCATGATACTCTAACATCATGTTAGAGCAGGGCGACAAAAGACAATCAAACCCATTATAATCAGTTACAGCAAAGGACAAATGGATTTGCAATGTTAGCTTTGTTGCATCCAGTGTAGACAGCAAATCACAAATTAGGTCCTCCCTCGACATTGGGTCAGTTAGATTATCCTAAGTATATATATGAGTTATATTATTTTAAGATATACATATAGCTTACTATATAATATGTAAGAAAAGAAATTAGTGCATAATAAAACAAATTGAATGTAATTCTTAACACTTGATTAACTGTTAATTAATAAAAAATAATTATAAGAGCCTATTATGTGAATAATTGAACATCATTCATTTGTTTTATTTATAACTGGAATATTTTGACACTATTTAACATTATTTAAATATTTAACACTTAATTTAACACATTACTACATTAAAGATGATTGTTGAAACAAAGATTTTTTTTAATTAATATTTTTATTTAGCAAGCATGCATTCAATTGAACAAAAGTGATAGTAAAGACATTTATAATGTTATAAAATATTTTTATTCTATTCCAACTTTCTATTCATCAAACAATCCTGAAAAATGACACTGAAGAATAGAGAAATGGCTGAAAATTCAGATTTGCCATTACAGGAATAAATTACATTTTAAAATATATTAAAATAGAAAATGGTTATTTTAAAATGTAATATATTTTTACTGTATTTTGTAATAAATAAACACAGCCTTTGAAAGCATAACAGACTTCTTTAGAAAACACCAAAAAAAAATTTGAATGGTAGTATATCTCAGAATGCACTGTAATTATTTGAATCTGCCTTCACATATGAAGTTTGCTATCTAGATGATGCCTTTAGTTGCAATCTACACAGGTAGCTCACCATGTTTTGGAACCCAGCCAGAGCCTCTTGTTTTCTGCAGATTGACATTAAAGTGTGATAATGTGACCCATATGAAGCCGAACTCTTATTAGAGCATGGCTCTTAATGACATGACGAGCAGACAGCTTTTTTTTATGACCTCAGCCTCAACTAGGCTTAAACTCCGTTCCTCAGGGTGACAAAGAATGAGTGTTCCAAGAAGAGGATTCATCAGGAGCCAGAGAGGAGTCATATTTAATCTCCCCTGACGGCAAACTTGCCATCAGCTTTCCACTGACAGTGGCAAAGGAAAATGATTTGGGCAGATCAATCACTTGACTCATTGGTGGCTAGTCTCGGCTCCTGCATGCTTAAAAGGCACCGCTGACAGACGCGCTCCAACCGGCTGATTAAAGGCCCACGTCGTCTTGCTAACCTTTCATTTGAGGGATGATTGTCGCTGAGTGACAAATACTTCTCTGTTGCGGTTCAAGGCGAGGATATTGGCATTCAGATTCGCCAGGCGCTCTCAGGAACAGATGTCACAGTTGGCAAAGAGGCTTGACAGCAACAGCAGGTACGGTGGAGCTTGAACGGGTGAAAGACATGTGCTCCTGGCCCTGACGGTGACAACACTCACAACAAGTGCATTTTTTTCTTTTCATCTCCCGGCCGGTCTTCACCCCTTGTGCTTCGCAATTACCATCAAAACATCTGCTTGTGCCTTCACCTTGACCCGCCTTTCATTTGGTCCGTGTGACTGTGGGAGTAACGGCGTGAGAGGGGTGTGAGGAGCATGTCCTCTATACCCGAGGCAGAGACAGGAGTGAGCACATGTCCCACCCACCGCTGGGTTAAGAAATCCCTCTGCTAGCTCTGCGGTTGATGCACTAATGTCATCGCTGCTGGCAGCCATGTAAAAGGGAAGTAGTGGTAACAGATAGGATATCAAAGTCAATATGCCTGTTGTGCTAAGCCCAATCCCACTGTCCCATTTGAGCTGGCAGCTCCACGAGAGCCGAGCAGAGCCATGAGACACTTTCCCCTTACACGTAACTCAATACGCCAGATAAAGAGAGGGCAAGAAAAAAATCTAGCACATGGATGCTGACACCAAGTGCTTTTGGGGTATGTATGTTAAGAACTGGCCAACGGGGAGTTGGCATAAAATATTAATCGTCCATGTTTAGTGAAAACAGCACTAATGAAACGAGTTGCAAAAGACCACATTTAAAATGCTAACATTGAAAAAAACCTGGAAAAAGAGTTTTTGGAATCCAAAAATTTAAAAAGAAATGGACATAAAATGAAGAAGAAATATATAGGTTTCTGCACTGTCAATATGATGAAATAAGAATCTGAGATTAAAGGGTTAGTTCACCCAAAAATGAAAATTCTATAATTTATCGCTCACCCTCATGTCTCTCAAAACCGTAAGACCTTCGTTCATCTTTGGAACACAAATTAAGATATTATTGATTAATTCAGACAGCTATCTGACCTCCAATAGACCGTAAAACAATTACAACTTTCACGGCCCGAAAGTTAATAAAGACATTGTTAAAATAGTCCATGTGACTTCAGTGGTTCATCCTTAATGTTATGAAGCGATTGAAGTTTACTAAGTCAATAGGAGGCATAGGAGACAACGAAACTGTTATATAAAGATGTTATTTTTGTTTGTTTTTTTGTGCACAAAATGTATTCTCATTGCTTCATAACATTAAAGTTGAACCGCTGTAGTCATGTGGACTATTTTAACAATGTCTTTACTTTTCTGGGCCTTGAAAGTGGTATTTGTGTTGCAGGCCAGATAACTCACTGATTTCATCAAAAATATCTTAATGTGAGTTCTGAAGATGAACAAAGGTTTCGGAGTGGCATTAGGGTGAATAATTAATGAGGGAATTTTCATTTTTAGGTGATCTAACCCTTTAATGTTAAGTTTTCAGTTGTACATTTCACACAAATTTGTTAGATTTAAAATATAATATATGGGGGAAAAAAGTAGTATATAAATGCAAAATCATTTTCATTAGTGGTTTCAATTTTTTGGACCCCATTGCAAGTTACTGTGCCAATGTGAAACATTTACATATCTAAAAAATAGTAGATAACTCTGCTTAAACAAGAATATTATAGACTTCAGATACTTTTGGTGAACAGCTAGTTAATGGCATTTCAGAACTTTGGTAACAAGCACCTGTGATGAAACTCCAGGCCTCTTTAAAGCTGCCAGTCAATTAGCACATTCTGAGGAAAAATAACACCTCAACGACAAAGCAAAGTTGAACACCTATTTTTTACTTAAACACATTTTTGGCTCAAACAAACTCCACTTAGTTTGGTGCTGAGTGGGTGTGGGTGTTTAGAATGTCAAAAAATGAATTATTTTCATAGAACACACTACAAACTTTTTGAACAGTCTCAAAAATGCAAACCAGACTACACATCGTTCAAAAAAAAAAAAACTTTCTGACCACTGCAAAGTCCGTAAAAATTAAGATTTAATTTGGGAAGAGATGCAGAAATGCTAGAACAAGGAACCAGATGTTAAGGATTCAAATGTCATGTTGTTTTTAATATAGTGAATGGGGTAACTGTTGAAATAATATGAACAATAATTTGGATGTACGAGCGGCTCTATTACTCTCAGTTTTCGGCCAAGAAGCTTCAGTTGGGGACATTACTAACGCTAGCGTAACATTTGTCTATGGTTGACGATCCATTTTTCCAAATTAAACACCTTCTGATGAAACATTTGCTCATGTTCTCATAAAACAGAAAGGATTAGCTTGGAGTTTCTACACTTAAACATTTAATATTAGCCAGTACAGTTAGCCTTTTCAGAGCCTGAGAAATGTTGGCATTAATAGGCTATTTATAACACTAAAATCATCATTAAATTAACCAGGAATGCTTTTACGAAGCTCCACAGCACTGAAACAAACACTGGTAAGAAACTTTCAGCTTCTGAGAGATCATGATGCACACACACTTTCTACACTTGCAAACACGCACTCGCACATTTTCCTCGTGGCACAACGGGAAATGCCTGCCAATCATTTTGAACAAGAGGGTAGTCATACCATCTTATCAGTGTCAATCACTGCATTGAGCAGCCGTGAGCTCCCATGATTCCTTGCATAGCTGCCTCAAAAAGGAGGTGCACAGAGTTGGACATCCCATCCCACAAAAAAAACAGCTCTGGTGATAAAGGTACTTATAACCCTACATATATTTATGGATACCATTAAAAACAAAACCGCTATAAAGAAAATAGCTGACTGTGGAGTAAAAGGCCCGAAGGACCCAATTTCCTCCTGAAGTACCTGATGGACACAGTGACAAGCAGATTGCTTTCCAGCACCAATTTTTGGAGCATGTGAAAAATGGGGCCGCATGCTGGTATGTGGTCCAAGATGACTCATAAATCTTCCTTTATCTCCTCTGTGGTGTTAGCAGAAAAGGATGAGTTGCTTTTTTTCCATCTCATTCACATGTCTATCTGTCTGTTATCCATGCCCTTGAGCAAAGATTACTGATGCCCTGCCTTTGATATATGACACATCTCACAGTGCAGCTTTTCATCCAGTGAATTAACCCAGAAAAAAAAATGCAAACCTGACTGCCATCGGCTCCCAGGCTTCCTCGCTATTCTTTTGTGCTCCCGAAACCCCCCACCTTCCTGATATTGAGCAGACGGGCCAGAGAGCATTATGGGTACACAAGTTTGGTGGCAAATTGTTTATCTGACCTCTGCACATCTCTGCATTTTATAATCTACTATGTGTCGTTCCTGTGTCATCCTCACGACAAATTGAGCCTGTCAGTCGTGGGCTGGATTTCATTTTCCTTTTTTTACCCCCCAGCGGTGAGACACTAAGAGGGCGGTGCCCAAAAAAATAAAGCATATGGCAGTAGGACAGATACATAAAAACAACGGGTTCCATGTATGCATGGAATCATAGTCTAAAACAAATCATGATTCATCAGTAACTTTTAACAATAACATTTATTTAAATTTATGGAAAACATTTTGGGAAAAAATTCGCATATTCTGGGTGGCCTTATAAACATGTTAAGATGAAATTTTAGATATTTAATCTTTATACTGTATATTTCATCATATACACCAAAAGAGAAAGAATAGGTGATTAATAGCCTGAGCTGCGAAGTTCCTCTGCATAAAAATGCAGATACATATTTGTTCACATTGTCTTGGTTCTTTTGGTCCGGATAAAAACAGAAAACCGTACGTTTAGTCCTGGTTCGCTTAGCATTCACATTAGGACTGGGAATTGACAAAACTTCACAATTCGAGTGTTATAATATTAAAGGTTAAAAATGAATTCTTTGTAGACTACTTGCATTTAAATTATACATTTACATAGTTATTGTCACAATCTGTTCTGTTTAGTTTCGTTATCATGGACTTTTAGTTTGCTTTCCTTAACATCATGTGTTCCTTTGTTCTCTTTTCCCACTCCTCATCATTAGTTCAATTCTTTCAAATGTGTCCTTTTAATTATCCTCGTTTATGATTGCTACTTAATTTCCTCCCGTTTCACTCTGTCTTTGTCCCATCACCGTTACGTTTAGTTATTGTTATTAAACTTTGAGTGTTTTGAACTGGATCCTTCTTTCTTCGTCTTCCAGCCTGAACACAGTCTGACAGTTCTATAATAATGTTATAACAATAAATATGTTTCTACTTGTTTTTTGTTTTTTAAATAAACATTTAAATGGTGGCTGTCATAAAACCATGAGGGATTTATCCAAACGTTTAATATTGAAGAACAAGTTAAGTAAAAATAAAATGAATATGCAATATAGTTTATATATTTAGCAAACTACTCCTTTCGAAGTTCATTTTTCTAGCTAACTAAAGAGTTTTCGGTCATTAAAGGCTTTTCTGAGGTAAATGTAACATCACGTGACATTGTTTACAAGCTGTTTTTGACTTCTTTCCGCAGTTGAAACACTGATTGAGCGATTACACGTGACATGGATTTTGGACAGTTTACTTTATCTTTGAACATACCTTCTGATGTTCATTCATGTTTATTTCGTGCTGTAACTAGTAGTAATTCAGAAGAGAGTATCAGTTCACATGTGACACATTTAAGAGCACCTAAACTGTATTTTTTGTTTGAATTTTCTAATAAAATTGGCAGAATTTGAAAGATGAGACTTTGTTTCATATCACAAAGCATAAAGATACAAAAAAAAAAAAAAAAAAACAGATGTATATTTTGAGACAGAACTCACCAAACTCATGAAGAGCTTATAAAATGTGTAAAGGAGTCAAAACAGAGCCAAGAGTTCATTCATTACACACACATTTTTTACAACACACGAATTTGTGAAAACTGTGACGTCATGCGCATACTTATTACATGTTCAGAATATAGGCGTATAGTGTTTCTTTACAAAGTGACATCGCCAACTACTGGCAAGGCATGCATAATACAGCTTTTTTAGTCATTTCATCAGATTTGTGTGAATGGGGTTCGTTTCAAAGGAAACATTATTTTTAGTACATCACTTTTTTTTCTCAGGCATATGTGTAATTTGATATTATTTTTTTTTTTATGTTCCGGTCTTAATTTTTTACTTTTGTTTTGATTTCTTTTCATATTTTATTATTGGTATTGAAATTCTATTGTGCAAGGATACTTTGTTTGATATGTTGTGCAGCACTTTGGTCAGCATTCATGCTGTTTTAAAGGGCTATATAAATAAAATTGACCTTGACCTTGATCACTGTCGTGTTAATATAAGTTGCACAACAACAGAGTTCCTCTGGAAGTTTGGTACAAACCAGGGTTCGGTTGGCAGCGTTTCCACTTATTCTAATGAACCGCACTAACAAAGCATTCGCACCAGAGTTCATTTTAATTGAACCAAACCAGCCAAGTCTGAACACACCTTTGTTTGAACTGGTTTTGAGTATGACATACTTGAAGATCTTGCTACATGTGCTCTCAGGTGAGAGGGTTCTTTAGAGAGCGTCACATGTTTTCTGAGATTGACGAAGGGCTTTGTGTAGAATAGTGCTTATATGGAGATGGTTTGGGTGTGTTTTATGCAAATGACTAACCTTGGGCATGCGGTCGCATATTTAGAATAAAAACAAGGTTAAGAACAAATTCATGTGCGTACACACGTGTTGTGAATTAGATAGAAATATTTCTATGAAAAGTTTGCCTATGTGTAAAAAATACAAATACTCTGCAAAGTTATTAGTGAATGAGACCCAATACTTTTGCCCTTTGATAACTTTTTTTTTTTCTTTTTGCAATTACGGTATAAATGTATTCCTAAAATTAGCTGCTGAATGAGACATCCTACATAAAATTAGTTAAAGTTGACTGTCTTCACCTTTAAAACAAATCTGCACATGATGTAACATTAAGTAAAGCTCCAGTCAAAATTATGTTCCACTGTAGTTGACAAATGAGACCACTGTCTACCTCATACCTTAAAAAGACTATGAAATAATATATTAACCAATTACCAGAGTGCCTGAGTAGCTTGCATTAAAAAGAAATATTATTTCTTCCTTAGAGCAAGACTTCATTAACCCTATTCTAATCCCATATTTACATTTAGAGACTTAAATGAAACAAAATAAATTGCATGAAGCTCAGACGAACTATACATATTTTAATATCACGCTAATCATTATGAAAGTTATCAAAGAAGTCATAAATAAAACATCAGGCCACTAGAAAAGTGCAGCAATCCATTATCATAATGGAACTGCCCATGATCTATTTCATTAACATGCAGTCTTCAACCCAAATAAATGTATTCTTTGCCCTACGAGAGCAAATCCATTTACAGGACAGCAAATGTTAATATCCTGTAGCCTACAGTATAAGCATGATGCATCAGCATCGATATAGACCTCTGACTTATCCCCTAAACTGTTGTCAAGGTATAAAAAGTAGCCTATGCTGAACTCTACATACATATTAGCTGAGCAATGCATGATTGCTTTATATTAGCATAAGCTGCTAGTATTTGTAGTAAAATCTAGTGAAGAGCAGGGTCAAAATGTTGCTGGTTATTCGCCGTCAACCCTGAACTAATGATAGTACAGTGTTGTTACACTAATCTGACCTCTGTATCCATGTTATGCTGCTGTGCTATCAGTATTAACACCACTACAACACCACTTCAACTATACTGTACTGCTTAGTTGCACATTAATGGCGCTATAACATGAATTCTTTCTTTTTTTTTCTTTTTTTTTGAGTAATGATGCTGAAAAATCTGCTTTGCCATCACCAGATTTTTTTAAAATAGATTCAAACAGAAAACAGTTATTTTAAATTGTGATAATATTTTATATATATATATATATATATATATATATATATATATATATATATATATATATATATATATATATATATATATATATATATATATAATATTTATATATAAAAATATTTTATATTTTATATTATTATATTTTATATTTTTTGATCAAATAAATGTAGCCTGGGTGGGCATAGGAGACTTCTTTTCTTCAGAAAAATAAAAACCCTTAACATACACAAAAATGGCAGTGTAACTTAAAAACTATTTCTCTCAAAATAGTTCTAGTATTTTTTTTTTTCTCTTCTTTATTTAAGTAGTACTTATTTGACAAAAATGTCTAAATTAATAATGAAGTTGCGAGGGGCAGCACAACAAGAAATTCAGCTTTAGTTAGCTTAAAAATTACATTTTTTTAAATAATAAAATATGATTTTCTTGCATAATACACTTATAAATGACTGACAGACAGACAGACAGACAGACAGACAGATAGATAGGTCATTTTTATTAATTTTTGTTTTCATAAAACACTGACTGTTTCGACTGAGAAACTAGCCCCATGTGTTTAGTATGAATAAACTATAAATGTCAAAAGTTTGACCCACAAACAAAACTTTGTTTCCAACTACTCTCATTAAATTATATCATCAAATCAGTCTGCAATCTCATATTTCTTTTTTAAAAGTGGACATAACCCATCATCTGGCTCACCACAGCTCCCAAAATCAATTCCCCTTCATCGTCTGTACAACTGGCAATTCAACAACTTATTACATTTGTTATATTGAGCTCCATCTGGCCGGGGTCATTTGCCTTTTTAATTCAGTTGTCTTCTGCTCTCTAATTTCACATTTACAAATGGTGTCGACCACAGCACCAAGCTGCACCCCGTCAGCTGTGGGAAATATATTTTCATAGGAATATGCCAGCAATCCATGGCCATAAATTTGTCAGGCAGTGTTATTAATAGATAGTAACAGATGTTTACTGATTGTTGATTACCAGTCATGTTGACCAGAGAAATCTGTTCATAAATGGAGCGGAATTTATTGCGCGGCTCGATGCAGTCCTCTTCTCTTTGGCAGGACACGCTGCACTGCCAACACGTGTAGCGACAAACTTGCCCATTTTTTTCCCTCAAAGGTACAGAGGCATATGTTCCACCACTGAGAATGACACAGGCACGCCGAGGACACCACGCCATCGTTTATGACTTATTTGTGCGCAGCTCACCGAGAGCAAGAGGAAACAACTGTTTGGCCACTGACACCTCGTCTAGCAAAACAAATAGTTGGGGAGTTATGGCATGCCAGTCACTTGCCACTCACTATCAATGACTGCGGGAAGCACTGTGATTAATCTTTCAGTAAGTAGGATGGCCCGCTCGACTACCGAGCGGGACCTTCCGCATGGGTCGCGCTATGCCAAAACTCTCATGCGGCATGGTACACGCTGCACATACGTGACCGCCATGAAGAGCTCGACTGATATTTCAAAGTCACGGACGTTGTCACTTTAAGATGGAAATCATAGCTGTCATGCGAGCGACTCATTTGGTGACCTTAATCTCAAGTTCACACAGACAGATAATAAATAAGCAGAGGAAGATGAGGAGCGGGAGCGGAGATATATTAATGTGGTAAAGTGATAGCACGCCGACAGGAGTTGAGACCTTCAGCCGGGAGCCAAACAAGGCGTACTCATTTAAAACAGACAGAGAGAGGTCTCTTTCTAAAAGGTTCAAACACATAACCAAAAGCGTGAGACGTATAAAATGTCCAAACGGCGGTACCGAGACAGACAGCCTCTTGAGAGAGCGATCATTTCTGCGAGCAACTCCTATTTACAACCGCGACACACTCGCAGGGAGCTTTGGACAACAAGCTGCAAACACTGACAAGTTATAAAACTTTAAGGGAGCTGTAAATAGCTCTGTCATTCCATCTCCAGTGTTATATTACCAGGACGCATTTATCCAGCCGGTGCTAAATCTTTATTCTTCCCAAAAAGGCAGTGGGAGACACAACAAATAAATTGCGAGCAGACTAGCGCATAAGACTAGTTAATCAAATGAGCAAAATGTGCATCACAGGGGACCGCCGTAAATATTGACAACAGGCATTTTCAGATTTAAGGAATAGGGGTGGGGGGGATTGTTCACTATTGCTTTCCTTTCACTGTTATGTTTATGTCAGTCCCTGGAAACAGTTTGTATCCTGCAATAAATTTTTACAGTTGCTTCACCTGCCTGATATCCTTCAGCCATTTCCTTCAGATGCTGTCAAACACGCCAACTATAATATATGGCCCTTCCAATGAGAACAGCTGTAGCCATTCTCTCCGCTGCCTCTTGTACCCCGTCCTGCATGAAATAATATATCAAGATTAATTGATTTCCTGTCACTCTCAGAGAAAAGAAAATTAATTTTCATGTATCTTTTCCCCCAACCTAGCATATGAATTTTGAACATGGCAAGTAATTTAAGTTTTTTAATTATTCATGAGAGCAAAGAGAAAAAAAACAAAAAAACATGATGGAGTGGGCTGCTCATAGCCCGAAGGCCGTGGTTCAAGTTTGAGTCCATGCCTAGACAACGCTCCCTAATGCGTGTATTAATAATTGATGTATTTACATACATCTCAGTTCAAGTTTGATTCCACTCAGTACGACCTGAGAGCACAGGATCAGCAGCCAGCAGTTAGACCCATGTGACTGCTCTGTTAGGCTTACTTGGGAACTAATAGACTGCACAGCCTGGCAGCCATTTTGAAATACCCTCTAAAGGGCCTATGTGAGAAGCACAGGCCTTCTCACGCCAGTTACTCAGCATTAGCCATAAGAATAACGGTTAAGACTATAAATATATAAATGATAAAGCAACATTTTGAACTAAACGTCTGGTAATAATATACGCTAAGGTTGTTACAATCCTTTTTTCCTATGGTATAACACCAGGTTGTAGTGTTGGGGGTAACGTAAGTAACTTGAATTACTTTTTTTCAAGTAACTTGAAAAGTAATGCATTACTTTTAAATTTACAACAAAATATCTGAGTTACTAAAAGTAACGCAAGCTACTTTGTTTTTCCATTTATTGACTGACAGCTCTCCTGTTCCCATCTTAAGAGAAATTCGGAGTAAGTCCAGACGGGTTTTGTGCAAACATGACAGTTATTGTAGTTCTAGACTAAATGTGAGCATTTACTCATCAAAAACCGAATCAGTATTCCTCAAAGTGAATACAAACAGTGAAATGCAATCTCAGAATATAGCATAAACCTGCAATAATTAAATAACTAAATTGAACAAATATACTTTCACAGACAAGGCTTAAGCCTAATGCAGACAAAAACGCAAAAGCTAACTAAAAGCAACTTCCACCAGCATAGCTTAAAATATGTAATTTTCAAATGCTTTGTCTCAATATTCACACCAGTAATGTTTTTACTGAGGTACATTTATAAAAGCTACTTAAATGTCCTAATTGATCTAAGGTCTAATCCTGGTTTAATCTAAGCCGTGTCTGTGAAGGCCTTTATTGATTTAATCTCACTTTATTAACCAATGTCTTTGCTGCTGACCTTCGATGATCCAATTCAACCATACTAATAAGAAAAAAAACGGCTTTAGATAAACATCAAATTTGTGATCAGCCTGAAGCTTATTCATTTCACTTTTGGTGTGAAAGGGCCTTTGCATTTGCCAAAAACTTTTTTGTTGTTATTAAAAAATATTTTTTAATTGTTGGTCTATGTACACACGCATCAGATGGACATCTTTAGCCATTTCTTTGCTGTTCTTACCGTATTTACAGTTTGAAAATTCTGAGGAATTCATCATTATTTTGAGGCTTGGATACCACATTCTTATCATAGCAACCACACTACATTACTACACACGACAAGCAGAGACTAGCGAACGAATTATATGTGTTAATATAAAATCATGTTGGGTAAGTTTTTTGAAAACCCCCAGCATGCCTGTGGATGATTGTGAAACTCCCAGGGGTGTCTAAGTAAAATACCAGCTGCTGCATAAGCAAAGAGTTTGAAAGTGCAGGCCCAAGCGGAGGATGCCATCTCCCCGCTGCCAGAGCCCTTTAGAAGACCTGTCAGCCAGCCGGCCAGAGATTGATGCGTGAGCCGTGTACTGCTCCACAGCACTACATGTGACATGACAACCATGATGAATGGGAGCCAATTATATTCAGGAATGGGCTGTTTTTTTCTAATACACTGCCACCAATCACCAGCATGTGATCTGCTGAGGAGGGCAAGCCTTAGGAAAATAAACCCACGGAAAAGTTCAGAAACCTGGAGAACTGCATTCGGCTTTGAACTTCCTGCATAAAAGCTCAGACTCGACACGGGATGACCCGAACCGAGCGGTAAGAACTGCAAATTGACAAGCAATAGTCAAACCGCAGGAGCAAACTATGTTTGACCCTTATTTCGCCTGGAACTGTGGTTAGCATCAAGCTAATTACAGAGCAGTGTGTATTTCAATCTTCTTAATGTCACAAATGCGGGACTAGTTAAATTGGTCTGTCTAGCGAGAGGCTCTAATTATTGTGAAAAAGTCTAATTAGCATTTAGTGGAACACCAAAACAACCGTGGCAAAAATTGTACTAATTCTCCCATAAACAGCGTTCACAGTGTGCAATCAAGCTGCTTTGCAACACAATGAGAATTAATGGCATCGCACCACAATGGTAAATCCTACAACTCCTGCTGAGAGCGTTAAATCATTTCTCACTGCACACAGACTGTTCCCATCAACCGCAATTCCCAGGAATCCTAATAAGCATATCTTTCCCATTAATATCATACAGCCCCAATTATCTGCAATTTCAGAATATGCTTTGGCAAATAATTAGCTAGATGACCCTTAGGATATGGGTGAAATAGCTCTGTGGGGTTGCACGAGACTTGGCCTTTTGTGTTCAGCCGATATGCTCCATAAAGCAGGCCTGCAGTCATTCTAAGGCTTCGCATCTGAACGCTGATTGCAGAGAAAACAGTGTTGTTTGTGTTGAGCTGATGCAAATTCTGCTTATATATACACAATGGAAAGAATGAAGATTAACAACACGACTGAATTTATGTAAGCAATCACTTCTTGTTAATAGTTTTCACCGATCTCTCTGTGATCAGCTCCGCATGTGGATGGATTCCGCTGACCCCGGCTGGAAAATATGGAAGATATCCCGACGACATTTAGACCTGTATGGATAGTGGAACGGATGGGGAGAAAAAGCACAAGCCTCATTTGCTTCTTCAACACATGGCATTTATTGTCATCTACTGATAGATTATTTACTTTCTTTGTCATCTGGAGTTAATGTTCCTTGTCTTGGTAACAAAAACAGTTTAGAAAGGCAACTTCCACAAGTCAAACTCTGTAGTTTCCCAGACCGCTCTCTGCTATCTATCTCCATTCAAACACTCTCTATTTATTTTGGATAACTTAAACAACTTTTGTTATGTCAGCCCTATGCTGGCACAGACCACAGCAGCAGATCCATCACTATAATACTTAAAAGGAAGAAAAAAGAAAGAGAGACGAATGCTGGGCTAAAAAAGACTTCGTTTTTTAAACCCAAAAGGAGATAACAGAAATGTTAGTCTTAAAGGGATAGGTCACCAAAAAAAGAAAGAAAGAAAGAAAAAAGAAGCTCTGTCATCATTTAGCCTACTCATGTCATTGGAAACATGACTTTTTTCGACCCAAAACTTTTTTCCACTGAGGAACATAAAAGATATTTTGAAAAAAATGTAAAAACAGAAAAAAATGTTTAAGCGGTTTTCTTTTCCATACAATTTATGTCAATGGGGTCCAAAATAACACTGAAAAAAAGGTAGGCGAGAGGTAGGCGAGAACTAATGATAAAATATTATATTCTCAGTACATCTCTTCTGGATTCGCCAAGTGAGAATTCTTCCAAAAGAGTGTTTGCTTACCTGTAAAAAACTTCATAGGTGCATACTAAACAGGGTTCCTAATCAGTGGCCTTCTTTCTTCAAAAGACAACTTAGAATACGCATTAACCCCGAGAGGTTTCCCTTGAATACATTAGCTGGAAGACCTTCATACTTCCGTACTCGCTCTCATGTTTTTGAGTGGCCTTGCCAGTTACTATACATTATATATAGAGAGGCATACAGGAATGTATTGGAAGGCACTGGTGTGAATAATATTCACTTAGCTGGCAGAGCCATAATGGTGTAGATTTATTGTTCTCCACTCTCCGGATATCAGTGAAAATCATATAAAATCTACTGCAATGGCACAGAGGCCAGAACAGGAGGCTGCTTCACAAACCGTAAGTAAATGATTTCATAATGCTTTGTCTGTAAATGACGGTTTTATGTGGATAATGTTTTCAAAACACTTACTCGAGTGCAATAGTGAGTGGGCGTTGATACTGACTCCTATGCAATAACATTAGCCAATCATAACAGAGGCGATTTACTGACAAGCCTTAAAGGAGCCACCCCTTAAAAATGGATCAATGAGAACACATCGCTGTAAGCCCCGCCCCCAAAGATATTTGTGCCAGAATGGCGAACGGAAACTCAGGGAAGTGATTTTGTTTTTATTTATTTATTTTAAATCATCCAACATGTGAAATTTACAGACAGCGCTTGAAACATTCAGTGAATAACGTGATCCAGAAAGTCTGAAGTGGAGGAGATGGACCAGTTGTAATGCACATAAAAAAAAGAAAGCAAATACAGGGCCTCTCAGTAAGCTCGACAATCAGCCTGATTTTCCTCAGGAGTCCTGTAAAATGTCAAAATTTCTTCATGGACAATCTCCAAGCACCCCATCACTGCACTGACATCATCTCTTTCTTTGTCCCCTCCCATCTAACTTCCCCTCACTTGTTATTTCTTACTTTTGCACTTGCACAGAAAATATATTCCCATTTTTGCATAATGTGCGTGTGTGCTGGTGTGTATGTGTGCGAGTGTGTTTATTATGTTTTTATCAGTCCCACACTTTGTCATAAATCAAAGTGATATGGTCTGACAAACAATCCAATATCCAAGGTTAAGAAAACAAAGAGGGGATAAATCACCCCAGTGTCATGTTCAATTTTTACAACAGCATTAAGCCGCAATAACCCTAACAGGAGCTAAATTGTTATAAGAACACTATACAATCAACTGTACTCCTGGAAGACATACATCGTCAGAGAGAAACAACTATCATATTCCCCTCACTGTCCTACTGCTGGCAGACCCTTTCAGCACTGTACAGATAACACAGCTCATAACAGGCCGAGCTGCTGGAACCTTCTCTACAGCTGACTACTACCAACAGAACACATCATAGCCATTATCTACCAACTAACAAATATTTGTGTTTATAATTATGATAATAAGATAAAATACAATGATAACAAATGCCAGTATTTGTTACAAACAAATACCAATATAAAGCAACATAACTGGAAGTAAAATGACAATGGAAGCCTCAATTCGCAAACACCTGCCACACCTGCTCTTATGGTAAAAATATGGTGGATTCAGTGGCCAAAACATATCTACATGACTTCCACTGTATGAGACAATAAAACATCAAATCAAGTGGCATCTACAAATAAACGATGCAGGAGCTTTTCTCAAAACTAGCTTCACTTCCGTGAGTGTCAATTTGATTTTTAGCCGATGCATAAAGTCAGTTGACCTCAAGATTACCAACCCTATCTCACAGCAATTCGTACGGATTTTTTGAGGTGGCTAATTCGTTCGAATTGGTACCACCTCACTCGTACGAATAAGTACGATTTTTGCTGAATCCTATGTATTTTCATTTGAATTTGTAAGAATGACCCCCGAACCCTGCCCCTAAACCTACCCATCACTGGAGTTTAGACAAATTATATAAATCAAGTGAGGTCGTACGAATTCGTGAGTTAGCCACCTCAGAAAATACGTACGAATTGGTTGTAGAGATTACACAGGTGTCTTTATATGGTAACTTGATGTTTGGATCATCACATTAACAGTGAACATGAACCGCTAATTGATGCATTTATTTAAAAATCTATGAAAATATATTTCAGGGACTAGCTGTGCATTGTCTTAATGCACGACATGGAGGCAATGAACCATCCGACGCGAAGAGGAGTACATTGAAATCATTTAATGCACAGCTAGCCGTGGATTATCCTGCTTATACCATGGTCATTTGCCAGCATTGACAAGTGAAAGTTTGATGTTTACAGCGTTAAATATGACTGGAAGTGTTAACTCTCTGGTGTTGTTTGGTCATTTTAGATCAGAAAAAAAGTTTTGATATTTTAAAAAAACTCTACTTCATCAGAACGGTACAAAACTCTATGAATTTTATGGCAGTTGCCATGTGTCCACACACAAAAAAAATGTCAAAAAATCATGGACTTGGAAGATGCTTTGAAATGTGAATTATGAAAAGCGTTATTATACAAATAAATGTGAATTGAACTGATTTGCAAAGGCTAAAATATAAATAATTTCTGTATGTACAATCTACAAATGATCCACAATGCAGAAAAAAATGCACAGCAATGAAGGGGTGACACTCTAAAATATCAAAATTCCCACAATTCCAACACAAGTGTGACCACCAAATGAACAATACCAGAGGTTAAATGACGGTTATTTTTATAAGCTATCACTCGTTAGAGCTAGCATTCAGTATGCTTTAAATCAGACAGAGATAAAAGTAGTGTAGTATGGTATTGAGTTATAACATTTATTTGAATGAAGTATGCTGTATGCAGCATCTCTTTATTAGCAATGCAGCTGTAAGTTTAATTACTTCAAAAACAGTGATGTCTCAGTAACAATGCAGCGATTCAGTAGCTAAGCTAATTTTTTTAATAAAAGCCACGAGGCAGCATTGACAACAAGTTTCAGAGTGCATAGTGCGATCTTTGTGTGCGAGTGACATGTGTGTGCACTTCAATGAAAGCAGCCCATAAATATAGAACGGTGATTATACTGACTTGGAACTGTGTTTTATTGCACACCTTCAAGCCAATCAGAATCGAGTATTCAAAAAGACTATGGTATAAAAAATATATCTGTCTAAATAATTTAGGCCATGTATCTGGGTACAACATTTCAGGAAAAGAGAATATTTAAATTCAGCTATATTTATCATAACTCAAAGTTTATAGGAACAATGAATCCAAAAATGTCCACAATGTTTATGATTTGTGTAAAATACAAGATGAGTAGCAGAACTGAAAGAACATACTCTATCCAAGAAACAGGTCAGTGATTAAACAAATGCTTTAAAATCTTGCCTTATTTACATATTATTATGATTCACCTCTAAAAACAGATCTTTTCTGTCTCGTTGCCCAGACTGTGTGTAATGTGTGGATGATGTGACACACTATTTATGTGCCCAGAGTATCATGCATAAATGGATAATCGTAAAGTGCCTGTAAATATGTACATATTGTGGATTTATGATTAGTAGGAAATGTAATCTCAATCAGTGCAGTGAACTATACATCAAAATGCTCAAATGGAGTGAAAAAGCAAAAATAAACTCTAATTTTCAGCAGCTCTTTAAATGCTGTATAAGGGATTAGTTGTAGTTATACAGTTGACATTTCTAAAGGCCATTAAAAATAGTAGTAAGTATAACTTTTTAAAAGGTACCTTAAATTTGTGTCATGATCACAAATTTAATCAGCCTAGGTTTTTAAAAATGAAAATCATTGCTATGGTTTGCTCCAAGCGCTCTAACTAAACAGCATGAAACTAAAAAGGTTAGTTCACCCAAAAATAAAGATTCTGTCATCATTTGCACACCCTTATTCCAAACCAATAAGACTTTCGTTCATCTTCGAAACACAAATGAAGATATTTTACTGAAATCTGTCCATCCATTGACAGCCCATGCAACAACCACTTTGACACTTCAAAAAGTTCATAAACAGGTCATAAAACAAATCCATATGAATCGAGTGGTTTAGTCCAATCGCTTATATGATGAACAGATTGAATTTAGACTTTTATTCGCATATAAACATTCATTGATGCATGTTTACTTGACGTCCGAGAACCAATGAGGTTCTCGCGTAATGCGGCATGTTTGAGCTTTTGCAAGAACCAATGAAGTTTGTTCTTAAGCAAGTACGCTTGAGCTTATGATCATTGGTCAATGTTTATATGTGAATAAAAGATTACATTCAATCTGTTCATCATATAAAGCGATCGCCTCTCCGCTCGATTCAAATAGATTAGTTTCACGACCTCTTTTTCAATCTTTTTGAAGTGACAAGTTAGTAGTTGTGTGGACTGTCAATGGAGGGACAGAAATCTCTCAGATTTCACTTAAACTATCTTCATTAGATTGGTAGATTCATTAGAATTTACTATTTTTGCAGTAGCAGTCAAATTTACTTAAAAAGAGTTAGTGCAAATTGTTACGGGGATTTTATCAAGTAAATCCTACGTTATTTTTTTCAGTGTATTTTAGAAATGTACTTGTCAAAACAATAATAAAGTATATAAATAAGCTATATATAAAATATAATTAACTAATTTGATGGACCTATAAGTCATAAGATATAATCTTGTTCACTAATATTGTATGCTGAAAGCATAAAGCACATAAACGCACAGGCACTCACTCAGAGCTCAAGCTATAACCAACGTGCTTCACACTACATGAAGACACAAGCATTTATAACCTTAAAAATGGCTCCTGGGCAGCAGGTATCCAATTATTCGTTACCCAGGAAGCAGTGCTAAATGGAGAGCCTCGATGATTTACTCGCAACCTCTCCTTTTATTAAAACACTTTGTCTTATTGTTTTATTGATTTACAATCCGTCCTACTTTTTTGGCATCTGAAAACAATCAAGCAGCAGAGCAGCAGAATGTTTGGACATTAATCGTTAAAAGACAGTGTTTTATTCCTGGCCAGGGGTTTGCCGCACCAGCTGCTATGCATTCTGGTAAAAGCGAATGATTTATGGCCTCGTCGCCATAACGATGAGGCAGACTCATTAACATATCGACAGCACCCAAGATGGATCATCAGCATTGATTATTTCATGGCCTGTTGATGCCCATTTGTTAAAAAGAGAGAGGAAGGGAAGAGAGAGAGATGAGAGAGGGAGAGGGAGGAGCCGGCTCGCCAATGAAAGAGATTTCTCGCTGTTTTATTACTGTATCTTCAGCAGGCTGCTGCAGACAGACAGCGCAGGCTGACAGGCCTTCTCACAAGAGCCATCATGGAGCTGTCGAGCTTAAATAAATCAACCATTGACAACTATTAAGCAATCTGCAGTGCTTTGTGGATCTATACACAAAGAGAATGGGTCTCGATGGACAGTGTGACACAAAGCTCCCTCTTTATGACAGTAATAAAACATTCCAACATTTCTGGAGATGCATTAAACTATCAATGTCATGCTTTTTCCAGAAGAGAAAAGTAGACCGTCATTTATGTTATGTTAGATTATGTTATGATATCTAACTAGCCTCGGTTTTACCACCTGCTATTCCACAGATACTATCTGACTACTGTTTTCATCATGTCTCATTATCAAACACGAGATATTGATCCAACCAGACTCTCATATGTCATGAAACTGACATTTACTCACACTGTGTGCCATTTTAAAGATGTGGCCTTCATTTCTAAAGAATGCATTCACTCCAAATCTCAAGAGAGTCATTAATACAATATAAAAGGGTGTTTCTTCAGCTGTGGGCACTTTTGGTGCTGTGAACTACCTTAAAACAAAGATCTGTGCACATTATGGATTTGTCTGATAAGATTATGTAGTGGAAAGGATGCTCATGGAAAGATTTTAAACATTTTTTGAGGAAAACTTTTTCTTGTAAGGGCTAATTTTATGTATTTGTGTGCTCTATAGACACACTTATAATATTTGTCACATCTTTTGCATATATAACAGTTATTTCTGGTTCTCGAATCTGATTGGCTGAGAGCCGTGCAATATTTTAGTGATAACAGCACTCCTTCCTTTTCACCGTTTGTATCACTCCGCTTGAAGCGACTGTCGCGGCGGCCGAGCAAATCCACCTTATTGTTTTTTACAAAAACGTTTATTTCACTCTTAGATTACATTAATAAAAAAACAATATATGATGGATTTTTATAGTTATAGTAGATTGGAAGTCTGGGACATGAATAAAATACAATATGTAAACAAATGGTATTTGAAAATTACCTAAAATAAATAATGGTATGGTAAAACGTTTCTATGATAATTTTAATGTGACATTCATATATATATATATATATATATATATATATATATATATATATATATAAACAAATTGAAATGTAAGAATTAAAATAAAAAATAATTAAAAATAATAGAAAATAATTTTAAAAATACAAAATAAATAAATAAATAAAATTACCAACGGGACATAAAAATGCCTGAAAAAAAAAAAAACTCAAAAACAAAACTGTGCACATGACACACTTACAAAAACAACAGTTACATGTTTTTGCCACTGAAATGACTTCTTAATAGCAATAAAGTTATTCAGGTGCATATTTGCAACATTTCTAAGCCAATCACACAAAGAATGACTCCCTGTCTGCCTTTGCCCTGTCATTCATTTTCCATCTCATTCTGCACATTGGCCCTGTCAAACTGCCTCGTCAAGGTCAATTGAAGGAAATGATGATATGCAAACACTTGCACAGGCAATTTATCAAACAGCCCCGTTTACGACTCAAAATCATAAGAGGAATGCTGCTTTTCCCAGACACAATCTGACATTAAGACGGCGCAGCGATTTAGCACGTAGCCGCATCTCTCATTACAATGATAGAGTTTCCACAGCGACGGCGGCTAATTGATGGCCCGATCATTCATTATTGAATGGCAGGCACCTCACTGCTCCAGCTGATTGTTATTCTTTTGGCTGGCTGTCATCAGGGCTTCACTGAAACCGTAACCTTGCTGTGCGAAGAGTGTTGCACACCTTTCTAAATCACCAGCGCTGACAAACGGCTGACACGTATTGACCACATAATCTTTAGCAAGGGGTCAGAAAGTGAGAGTAGGCTTTTTAAGATCACGTTACATTTGTATCAATACTTCCACCTCTTCCATCGCAGCTTTGTACTCAAAACACCGTTTAGAGTTGCGTATGGAAAGTAGCCTGGTTGGGTTCTTCACCCTGATTAAGTAAATGAGAGGTAAAACGCAAAGCAAATTAGAGAAACGGTTGGCCTCCAAATGTCCTTGGTGGAAGCAGTCAAAGTAGTGGGGGAGAGAGCGAGTGTGTGTGTGTGTGTGTGACAGAGGTCTGCCCTGCCCCTTGTACAGTATGGACGGGGCCTTTAAATTGCTTCCGTCAGTGGCGCTGAGTAATGAGTGTGATTCTAATCGGAGTTCCTGAGGCCAGCAGCATTAGTCTTCATCTTGGAATGGCCCTCCTTGCCACCCATGACATCTAATGTAGAGCAGGTCCAGGCGTAATGAGAATCCATTCCGCAGCCCAACCGCTCGCTTCTTTTCCCTACACTGCACAGGAAGGGTTTGGTCAGGACAACAAGGTTATCGGCCCCCCAGCTCTGCCTCCAACCACCATTACGCATTCAAGGGCTAAAAAATGACTCTAGTGTAGTGTGCTGATCCCAAAAAGCCACTATCACATCTGTGATAAAGGTGCAACAACGTACCTACCTTAAAATTAGGGATGCAAATAATAAATTGTAATTGATATTATCATTTTTAAAACTCTGTCATTAATTACTCACCCTCATGTCATTCCAAACCCGTAAGACTTTCATTCATCTTTGAGACATGAATGAAGATTTTTTTTTTTTTATGAAATCTGAGAGTTTTTTGTCCCACAATTGACATCTAATGCTTCAAAAAGTTCATAAAGACATGGTAAAATTAAATCATATGACAAAAACATCTTAGATATACCTTAGATACCTTAGACTAACTTAAGTATTCAACTGCAGCAAGCCCACTGATCTGCCACTAAACATCATGTTGTTCAAAGCCCAACACAATGGTAGATCTACAATATTACCCTAATATCAGTTCACATGTATGCTTATCACAGTGTTAGTTAATATCTTAATAACTTAATATCCAACAAGCTACAGTATTAAACATGCTACCAAACAAGCTAAATAACGTTATAATCGCTGACATAGCGGACTCGTGGAAAAATACATTAGTTACATTTACTAATTTATTAATGACTCAGCATAATCTGCTTCAAGAGAAAATAATCATGTCATCCAATGTTTATTAAAGTGAATAAAATAGCCTTGGCTAAAGATTTTTCTAAACTTAACGCATTTTTTTGCCACTTTTGCGTTTATATTGTTTATTATATAAGAATATATCATTATATTAGCGTTTTAATGATATTTTGAAGGGGGCGGGGGACAGCCCTCAGATGGGGTGGGTCCTCTTCAGAAAATTTGGACTAAACCACTCAATTCATATGGATTAGTTTTACGATCTCTTTATGAACTTTTTGAAGCATAAGAGTTGCAATTACAAAGGAACAAAAAGCTCTCAGATTTCATCAAATAGATCTTTATTTGCTTTCCGAAGATGAATGAAAGTCTTATGGGTTTGGAACGACATGAGGGTGAGTAATTAATGACAGAATTTTCATTTTTGGGTGAACTAACCCTTTAACAACTTTGGGTAATTAACTTATGCAGCTGCTTCTAAAATGTGATCAGTGTTTTGCATTTTAATCAGCACTTTATATTATACTTTATATAGAAGGCCTAGAGAAACTACTAAGCCATGGATGATTTACCTGCATCACATTTAATATAAAGAGCCATTGAGCTCCAAACGGAAGGGAAACGACTCATAAAATACAAAATAGCTACATTCTTCTTGTTTGGTAATGGGAGAGAATATCGCTCATTTCCACTTTTATGTACTGTTTGTCAAAAAAGAAAAAAACAATCCTCTCTTGTACTGTTCCACTAATTTAGCATGTATAAAATCATATACATTGAAAATTAAGCAAATACCTGTATTTGTTTTCTATAAAACCGATTAAAACATGTTATCGCCCTACACACACACACAAGCTCTTTGAAATTAGTATTTTATTTTATTCTATAAAGAAGTGCCATGATTTGTGGCTCCGTATTGATGACTCCATAAAATCCCACGGATACATCCAAGCCTCCATGCTCACCATTAAGCAGAAACATAAAATGCGCACTTCTGACAGCCCTGGCTCAGAGTCTATGCACACAGCCGTAAAACAATACTATCTGAAATCATGCAGCCCCTGCTGGCTGTCAAAAGCCCTCATGCACACCGGGGCCAAATCTTTACAGATGCAAAGGATCCTGGGTGCGCTCAGTTAGCAGCGAGTAAATTGCAGTGGAGCTTTGCATGGCTGAATACCTCAACAGGTCATTCCTCTCTGTCTATCCCCGTTTGCCTGCACTAAACTCGCCGCCCCCCGCCCCCCTCACCCTCAACCATTCTCTCATCCACTTCCCGGCTTCGTCCATCCATCAATCACTGCACTTTGTCAGTGCCGACTTCATCCAGGATCCCGCAATCACGGCGAGAGCGAGCTGGCGCAGACACCTCGCCGCTAGGGAGTCGCTCAGCCCCCATCTGCATCTGCGACTGACGGGCGGTCGTTCGGGGGCCCTGACGCACGTCGCCTTCTATTGCACAGGCAAGCAAAAACACTAATGCAGCAGCTCGTCTCCTCGCCAAACTACTCACCTATCTCTCGCATGCACACTGACACAGACAAACATATGCAGGCAAGCACACACACACGCAAGTACAACAGACAAAGTCAGGTGGAGAGAGAGTAAGCACGAAACAACGAGAAAAGACAGGCTGCAAGAGAGAGAGAGAGAGAGAGAGAAACGAGGGAGAGGGAGCTGGAAAGTAAAAAGAAAGGTGAGAGAAATCGAGGATGGCATTGAGAGAGAGGGGGAGGGAGAGAGATGTTTACTGGATTTTCTGAAACAATTGGTACTCAGGTCAGGCGGCAGCTCAATTTGTCTTTTCTTGCCCACACATCAATAGAAATCACACTGAGAAAATGTATCACTAATTAAGGGCTCATCAGGCCCGTGTCAGCTGTGGTTTAGCCGGAGAGCAGCGGAGCTCTGAAGAGACTTCTAGTGTTCTGGGCTGGCTCCTGCAGAGAAACACCACTGACAGAAGGGCGCTAGACTAGCTATGCTAATGTACACGATTTACTCAATAGAATGGAAGAAAAGAGGTTGTGTTGTGCTTTCAGGAAGATAACGATAATGAAGCTCGAGAAACAAAATGGATTTATTCACCACCGAAATTACATAAAGGATAATGTATCGTTTGCCGTTGGTATTGCAAAATATCAACTGAAAGGGTGTTCAAGACCCCGAAGCAAAGTGGCTACTTAGCAAATAAATAAATATGAAATATTGACTTGAGCTGAATTATTGTATTAGCTAACTTGTGGAGAGACTGAACATGAGCAGCTCTGTAAGAAAAAATACAAGTAGTGCTCGCTGCAGAGCATAATAACCTCCAGCTCCACCTCTCTGGAGCTCAAGGGTGGAGCTGAACCTGTTTAATGGGTGGAGAGATAGGGTTATGGGGTGGTTGGGGGACGCAGCTCCACCCACAATGCCCATAGGAGGTCAAGAGAGGGGGAGCTGGAGCTCCAGAGAGGGGGAGCAAGAGGTAATGGCTCTGCAGTGAGTAGCCTCTCAAAAAATAGGTTTCCGGGCTGAGCAGTCACATATACAGTGTTGCCCTGGACAACGGTCATTACTCAGAGATATCTGACCACTGAGTGACATTCTAGTCAGTTTCAATTCCAAAGGGTTGAGTAATTTTAGCTGTCATACATATACCTGGCATACTGGACTGTGGCAATGCATAGGCTAGTACATTGCAGTAGTAAGCCATGACAAAAATTAATATGGTACTAAGATAGTACAGTGATTTTATACACTGGGATACACAAAACATAGTATTAATATAGCACTACATCTAAAAAAAATAACGTTTGTAAGTGACAATAAAGGGATAGTTCACCCAAAAACGAAGATTTCCTGTTAATTTACTCACGCTCAGGCCATCCAAGATGTCTTTTTTCCTTCAGTAGAACAGTAAAGAAGATTTTTATCTGAAACCATAATCGTTGGTGATTCATATAATGTAAGTCAACTTTGAGAGTCGAAAAAAAAAACATACAGGCAAAACAAAATTAATACCCGTGGCTCCTGATGATACATCGAGGTTTTATGAAGTGAAACAATTGGTCTGTGCAAGAAACTGAACATTACTGACAACATTATTACCAGTAACACACAGCCTCGGCAAACGGTCCTGAGCGCGTTCACGACAGTCTGGAGTTCGAGATTCTTGTCGCAAAGTGACGTATGCGCGGGAGCACTTGAGCTGATGCTGTGTTTGTTTACAACAAAGAGGAAGCGTGTTGTATTGTTCATCAAAATGGTACTTACTGGTGCCGCAACCTGTATGAAAAAATTAAGACTATGTCTGTATAATGTTCAGTTTCTTGGCCTGATTGTCTGCATAAGAGCCATGAACATTTTCCGAGAACCGAAGTTTTTTTTTTTTTTTTTATCCTGTATAAAAAATAAAACAAAACAATGATGGATAAACAGATTCAGTTTACTCTTCAGTCCAGAGCTGTTTGCATTCAACACTTCTAATTAGACAGCAACCAAATGTTATGAATAGGATGGACATTATAGAATGAGCTAGTTATAAATGGGCCCTGTCAAACCTGCATTCAGCGACCAAATGAGTATTCTCAGTTCACTGCCCACATCTGAGCACGCCCCAACCCTGCCGGATAACTAATGATTGCTATTAACCATACAGTTAGTGATGATAGCCAAGAAAGGAAAAAAACAAACAAACAAAAAACATGGTAACTAAAGTCTACGCTTAAGATAAAGGAAAAATACCAAAATTAACCCATGAGGAAGGCAAGGCCTCCAGCGGGGACGAACAAATGACAGTTTGGCTCCAGCAGCGTGGACTGAGAAGATCTTGTTTTCTACATAATTAACACTTATTTGTGCCTTTAAAAACCGGATTGTAATGTATAATTATCTGTATTCGGCAGCATTAATTCAGCTATTACACGCTTGGTGTTAGGTCTGTGAAGCCGAGTGTAATGTTATTCACAGATTACACTGAGAAAACCCTTCAGACATTCAGCTGAGCCGGGCTTAAGTGACAAGCCGCCCTGGCTGAGCCTTTTATTAGAACACAAAACAAATTTCTCATATTAATTAACTCTTGTCTCCTGCTCTCCCCCACCCCACGCCACTGCTACGGTCCTGTCTCCATTCTGATATGCGAGCTAAGTATCTTCCTCTGTCCTGTTTGTAGATTAAAAAAAACACTAATAAACGAAAGCCCTATTTACTAAGTCAGTTCCACTTTAGTAAATCCCTTACCCCTGCAAAGCTTTTAAGTCCGCCAAAAACAGGAAATTATGAAGACGGGAGGAGGCATGTCACTCTCCACCAGCCCTATTAGGCCATATTTCCAGACCATTCAGATGTCATCCAGGTCTTCAGGTCGTACAGGAGTCCTGCACTCGGGAAGGGGGGGGAGGTGTCGCTCTTTAATGGTACGCGATTGGATTACACTGAGCCACTACCCAAATGTGATTGGTTTAGCATGAAATATTAAGTTGATGGAATAGGTCTGGTGCTGTGCCTTTGACAGCGGTGAGGGCATGATATTTCATATGGCACTCATAGTCCAAACATCAGATCCGCTGTGACACTAATGCAGGGGGATATGGCAGCGGAAACCCACAAGACACTGCCCTCACCTCCGTCATCTACAGCTCCTCAGACACCCGGCTCATATATCCATATCTGTCCAACAGTTGAGATCATACACGCACAGATCATGTATAATAATTTAAGAATTAATGATTTGACATTGTGTAGGTTAACTGTCACAGTATCTCAGAAACTAGTTTTCGAGTCACAAGCAAGATAAGTAATTCAGACCATCTTAAAATAAAATATTTTAATAAATTCTTCCTTCAAATCAGTGTTGTCAAAAGTATCGAATTTGATACCAAGTCGGTACTGAAATTTTAAAAATGTGACACTTGGAGCGCTGTTGAGCGGATTCATAAACACCTCTGATTGGCTATTGTGATGGGCTATAATGATCAACAACATCATTATTAACAACATATGGAATTAGGTAACACTTTATTTAACACTTTACACTTTACTTTTACAGTGTCAGTTAAATATGTTACATGTACTTACTTTAGTAATAACAGTAAATTTCGCATAATTACATAACTAACCCTAAACCAAACCCTATTTCTGACCCTAACCCTATACTTAGTACTTAGTACTTGTTGTAAATTTATTAAAATAAATTGTTATAATTGTATTACATTATATTATATTATATTATACAAAAAATTAAAATGTAATCATTTTCTATGTATGATATTTATATGTATTATATTTTCATGTGTTCCTTTACATTTTAGGATTCAGGCTTCATTTTTTTTCTTCAAGTTTTGCTGTATACATTTTGCTGAAAGATCATTAAATAAACTATAATAGGTTATTTAAATTGCAGGTTCCTATTGTGACAACTTGCGCCACATAAATAAACCTACACTGAAAAATTCAGAGTAAAGCGTGACAACTATCGCCAATTTCCCCTATTTGTACGACACCATTAAAATAACCACAGTCAATAACAGGCCTGAGAAAGACAACTGTGGCAAAAATCAATCCAACCCCACCTGACATGTCAGCCGATTCGAGATGCACATTCAGATAAATGTGTAAACGCAATAAAATAACACCAAAAGGAAAACCCCTTTATTTTCATGTTCCGCGAGGAGCAAATATGAAAAAAGGCGTCAAAATAATGAAAGATTGTTTATGTATTCTGGCATGAAATGGGTTAGGTGTTAGGAGGGAGTGGAGCGCGAGAGAAGGATGGACAGCGCTGACAGCGGCGTATTCATCCTGCACGCTACAGCAGACGTCCCGCTAGTGGTGGTCGACAGAGCAATAAATCAAGGGCTCTCCATGCTGTACCTACAGCTTATTACATCCACCATGACAAATAAATAATAATGCCTGTCAACACAGGCCTTTGCTCAAGGATTGAGCCAGAAACACTCTTGCTCATCACTCCAGATCTTAAGTGAAAACACTAGAACAAGGGAATTGAAGGCCATGCTTTACTGAGCTTATGAAAGCTGCTGAGGAGGAAAAGGGTGATGGCCACGGAGAGGAAGAGAAAGAAGATGACACTGTACTAGGAACAGCATCTAGAAAGGAAAACCATCCAGGTCGAGCTGGCTGGATCTCGGGTTAAGAGAGAGAAAGAGAAGAGGGTGCCCTTGTGCACTACACAACCATTGTTGCTTATTCAACTGAATAGCACCCAGGGGAACGGGGCTAAATCAAAAGCTTTCACAGCTAAACAGAAACAGCAAACAGAGAGCAAAACGACATGCCCGTTTTAGGACTCTATCAGGCCTTCAATTTCCACCAAAGCAAATAGTTCTATTAATGCACATAAGAGTCCCTCAGTACACTCGCACGAAACAACGCCGCACTGATGTGGGCCAAATAAAACAGAATCTGTGGGGGGAACATAGATGAAAAAATGATATATTGACTCTGTTAAGAGATCTAACTAGGGACACACAAGAGGTTTAAGGATGTAAACACCACTCTCACGGGAGAACGTGGATTCAAATTGGTGGCATTACATCAAATTCAGGGACAGGAGGGATCATAGAGTTGGCTCAGAATATATCACAAGGGCTTGCTCTAATTTAATCCATATACTTTTATATCGAATATTACATCAAATAAGGCCCTCATAATTACACATTACATTCACATGGATCAAGGATGTGACAAAACCACCCACACATTTATAAGCAGATATTTAGAAAAATTAATTAAAGTACATTAAAAAAATTGGAATATTTTAAATGAATACTTAATAAACTACTACTACTACTATTAGCAGTACTTATATAATATTATATAAATAATATAAGTACTATTATATATTATATTATATTATATTATAAATATTCTGCTATATTTTCAAATGATTTTTAAAAACAAATAAAGTAAAATATAAATAAACTAAATATAAATAAAGTAAATAAATATACTTTATTTATAATGAATAAATATAATAAATAAAAACAAATAAAACATAAATAAACAAACAATTATAAACAAATAAAAGTAGTCTGAAATATTCAGTTATATTTTTCAATATTATATATATATATATATATATATATATATATATATATATATATACACACATTCAATAATTATAATAAATAAATAAATAAACAAATAAGATAAATAAACCAACAAATATAAATAAACAGCTATATTTTTCTAAATATTTTTAAATAAATAAATAAAATATGGATACATACAGTGCCCATTAACCTCTCTATAAGCCAGGCCAGCCTGACTAGAAGAAACCAGTTTGAACCACCTCAGCCTACAGATTTTTCACCAGGTCCTTTGTTTCAGCTCTGCGAAAAGCCTCCTTTCAGCATGTAGATGTGCATGACTCGGAACTTGCATGCTTTTCCATTTTACCTCCCTCTTAAACGCTAGACAATTTACTTAGTGTTGTCCTTCAATAAAAATTAAAAGCCCCCAACAACATGCAAGGAGAGCTGAGGCCTATAAATCACTAAACCCACAGTCTGCTTCAGCATGGCAGCTTCTCCTGCGCTCTGACATTTGTGTATGACTTGAAGTGTTACAAAGGAAATAAAGCCGTGATTAAAGAGTTGGCTGTCATAAAGGTTAGGGAATGGTAAATGGAGTCTTCCATCTTGCTGGTAATAGGAGAAGAGCAGTTAGGCAGCACAAGATGCTGATCAGGACTCCTGTACTGCTCCTGTAGGACTCACTCTGACATTAATCACTAAATCACCAAGCCATGCTTAATTGCAAGTTGTATATCACAGCGAAATTCAGGGGTGAAGAGGAAGGAAAGTCATTATTTCTGCGTTTGGATGTAGGGTGTTTTGCGTTTGAACCCGCCTGCACATCTGGGACCTCCCTCAATCTGACAAGGAAAAATGAAGTGTGCTGTAACCTCCTAATTAACACAACACAATGACTATTTTTGAAGCGTTAACCAGCCTCAAAGTCGACTCATCAATTCTCAGATTCAATCAATCAGACATGGGAGGTCTGGTCTGTCTATTTAGGTCTGATTATGAAGTTTATATTCAGACAAGTTTTCAAGGAGTTAGCTGGAACATGCTTTGTTTAATTTCTGTCCTGAAAATACTGCGTCAAGACATTTTGGTTTTGGCAGAGCCAAGACCAATTGACTCAAAATCCCATTCCAACAGCTTTCATTAAAGCACAAGAAAGGGTCCAATGGGCAATATTATCTATTCTGCAAGTACTAGGTAAGTACTATGCGAAAGCAAAGAGGCTGTTTTTCTATTTATTCATTCATTCATATGGTGAATATGACAAAAAAATTTGCTAAACAAATAATTAATTTTATCATTTCATTAAACAAAACAAAACAAAACAAAACAAAAATTAAATTAAATTCAAATAAAATTAATAAAATAATAAATAAAAAACAATAAAAAAAGAAAAAGCAAACATGATTTCCCTTTAAGGAATACAACAACAATAATTATCATTATTATTAATATTAATAGTAGTAGTATTGACGTCGTCATCATCAACATCAACATGTCAAAAGGAGCAAATAATAATAATAGTAGCAATAAAAATTATTATTATTATTAATAATATTATTGTCAATGTGATCAATAAATATCTAGCATGAGTCAAAATGACATTTCCGGTTTTTAAGACAAAAAGTTTGGGAAATAAATTAAGCACTCAAAAGAAAACAGGGTCCAAAATATTTATTATTGTTTCAAGTTTCCCTGTTCAGTGTTCCCACACAATGGATTCATTTGTGACTGCTTATAAAGTTTTTCTTTTCCTATTGCTTTTTTATTATTATTATTATTATTATTATTATTATTTTATTATTATTTTATAGAGATTGCACAACAATGTTTCAGAGCTGAGAATGATTAGAACAAAAAAAATCCATTTAAATTAGAACTACTTTGACCTTTCCAGGCACAATTAAATTAAACTTCCCTGCAATTTCCAGCTTTTCCATGATCGTGGGAATCCTACATGCTCCATATTAAAATTTCCATTTGTTCACAAAGGAATGACACACAGTATACACCACAAACCGTGAATCCCAGTAAAGTGCAAAAAACAACAACCTCTACTCTTAAAATTCCCTTTGACCTCAGAATCACAGCTCTGTGTCCATACAAATGAATGAGTGCCCGACGGTAGGGTCTCGACCATAGCAGCATGAGGTCAGGGTTTCCAGAGTTGTGTAAAACAGACATCAATCCTGCAAACTGACTGATTCCAGCACAGCGTAGCACCGGCTGGGCCGCAAACTGACTGAACCCTGCGGGGGCGGCCTAGTGATCACAGCACAGGGCAGTAGAGACCAGGCCGTAAAACTGCCTGACCTCCGGGTGGCAGTCACCATGCTGTCGGAATATGCGAAGGGGCTTCAGCACACACACACAAAGGCCAAATGCCTGAAAAGTGCCTGTCAAAGAGTCAAAGTGCGTTCAGAGTTCACCAAGCGGGAGGCAGTTACGGGTGAGAGAAAGGTAGAACAAAGTAAACAGAGAAGAACAGAGGATGGACGTGACTTCTTTCACCTTTGATTTCAACATAAGACAGGAGAGAGTGAAGGTTGCACTTAATAGTGACAATTTAGCTCTTCACGCTATCCATGTCTGTTAACGGATCAGGGCGAGTGAAACAAATTTGAATGCGCTTAAATTTGAGATGCGGAGACATGATGAAGAGACAGAGAGGGACACTCTAGGGAAGGTCACAGGCAGTACAGGGGAGTGGCTAGCGACATCAATCATCTCAATTTAGGACGTTTATTAGTATGCAACCGCAATCTTCCCCCTGTAGGTCAAACAACAAAGCCTTGCTACTGTGTTGAGAATCACACACATTCAGAGTAGCAGAAATGTTTGTGTGATGTGTAAAATCAATATCAGAACAAAGACTGCTAGCATGAAACTGCAATGTTTAAATAGTGGCACAATAATAAACAAGCCCTGTGCCTAAATATGCCTATTTCCCTTCTAAACAGTATGCAAAAAGTTGTGTCAAATGAGCAAAACATCCAAATGTGAAAAATATCCAGATGCAATTCACTTTCACCGTGATTCTGAAATGCACATCCAATGGAATCTCTACTATCCCATGACAGGAGTAATCATAGTGTAACTGGTAGTGACATCTGAAGCCCAAAGTATACTTTGGTTTTTACGCATGTGCGTGTGATGTAATTTTCGTAATCAGCATAGTACGTACATAATGTATGTGTGTAGGCCAACTTTTCTAAAAGCGCATCAACACACACATGCGCCACACATTTTTTTGCAGAAATTAGTTTGTCCACTAGTTGGCAACACTGGACCGGACGTTATTTCACATTTAATCCGTGGGCATACTTTTTATGCGTACGCTAGTGTACGCGTACATTCAAACGCATAGCCTTGCAACGTACACTTAGTTTGATCATGTTTTTTCGTCTATGAAGGCCTCCATCATCGCTGTAGCTTGCATGGGTTCTGGTTTTGTTAATGGAGCTTTTTTATTACCAGATTACCAGGGCACAGTGGCCACCTTGTGGATAAACTTATTAAAAAAAAAAAAAAAATGCGCTAAAAAAATTAAAATGCGCAGTACGCGTGGTTACTCTCATAATGACGAAGTTCACGTCACGCGCACTTTACTGTGACCCTTGCGGATAAAAAGTGAAGTATACTTTGGGCTTTATGAAAGAAATCTACTAATCTAGAAACTACAAACTACTAGAAATGTGAGTTGTTTGGAGTAAAAACTTTATTAAATGTTGTATTTTTTTTGTACAAGAGGTTCATAAATGCTTCATGTTTGGAAAGATGTTTGACACGTGTTGCTTTTTCAAAAGCATGTTATAAGCATTTACTACTGATCACAGAGCCGTGCTTCATTGACTAGCTGGGCAGCCTCTGCGATTTCATACTCACACTAAGTCAAATCGGTTTAAGCGTGATTTCAGTCGTGATTTATGTGTTCGTGCACACTATCACAATGAATATACTTTGAAAACCTATGCATTTGGCTGTAAGCATAGGTGACACATTCACGTCAAAACTGAAGCACTTGTGGGCTTAAGGTCACATGACAGTACCAACATAGTGGATATAGTACAAATTGCTTTCATATTATACACATGCATACTTAAACATTTTTAACAACGGAGAAGTATCTTAAATGAAACGCAGTGACAGTGTAGGGTTTACAATAACTAGTTTATCAAATGACTTCAGTTGCAATTGTACTGTAAACATACTTTTTTTTCAAACTAAAATTGAAAATCAAATCTTAGCACATACATTCTGAACAATGCTGAAGACATCTGAGATGGTCTGACTTCATTTGGAGTTTTCCAATGCAAGCCAAAATCAGCCTGAAACAAATCAAGAGGTGGCCAAAAACTGACAGAAGCTATAAGCCAGTGATGCATAGCTCTGTTTATTACGGGGTAAGGTGAGTCAAGGCAAACACTGACCAACCAACTAGCTGAGTACTTTTCTGTACAACTAGTTTTTATTCATAGTCATAGAGTGTAGCTCAAAAATGAAGATTCAAAGAATGTCCAATTCGTCAATCATAATATGAAACATTCGGAGAGTTACAACATCTGCATGAATAATTGTAAGTAGACAGGTCCAAAACCAAATCATTCAACTTTGCGCTATAATGCATAACACAGGGTTTGGAGCGACCGCTATGGAGTGAAATGAAATTACAGAAACCAAAACAAAGCAGAAAAACCAATCTCAATAGATGGCTAAATTGAAGGTTACCCTGTTTGACTTCTCACTGTGCGTCAAACTGCAAATAGACATCGACAACTGGTATGCCATCATTGAAGAAACACAATGAGGTTTCAGATATGAGGGCCTAAAAAAGGTTAACCACGGAACTAAATGTTCTCTTACACAGAGCCTGTAATGCAATTTAAGCAAAAAGAACATGAACTGAACTGACGGCAGCTCCCCGTCCATCTTGTGAACTCCAAAGTGATGCTTATCATATCTCTGAAAATATGCACTTAGTGCCCCAGCAGGCCATATTGAGTTGCTGGCACACATTGAGCCTTTCTGAATGCACATTTGTCCAGGCCAGAATGAACCTCACTTTAAACAACTGTATTTGTTAGATGAGCACATTTTCTGGGGAAATCAAACCTCACGATCACGACCACAAGTATTAAATATTTTATTCTTGTCCATGTAACCCAATCTGATGCAAATGTTACATATATGTTCGTAAATGGAAATATATACGCATAATTGCCATTATATCCACCTAGTAAGCGATTTTCAGTGAATTAGTGAGACTTCCAATTCAAATAACTAGAAGAATAACAAAGTGCATTAAACGGTAAATTTGCGCTAGATAATTTAAAGTCATTATTGGGTTAAATGAGAAAAGCATAAAATAGCCATTACAAAAAGTAGCTTTAGAAATAAATATTTTATTTGATTCAATATAGAGTCTATTACATATTAACTTTTATGCTACAATGGCCATTTTTTTTTCTTCAACGTTTTTTTTTTTCTTTCTTTTTTGTTCCGCAAAAGAAAGAAATTCATGCAGGTTTGTAACGTACGGAGCCCTGCACATGGCATGCAGGAAAAAAAAGTAAATTGTGCGCACGATTTACTAATTCGTTCCCTCGATTTACTAAATCATGCATACGATTTACTATTTTTTCCCCTTGATGGAATGAATTAGTAAATCAGGCGCACGATTTAGCCTAGCGCGGGGCTCTATAGATACAACATGAGTGTGTATAAATGTAAATGAACAGAATTGAAATTTTTCGGCAAACTATCACCAAAATTAATTGTAATTTTTTTTATGAAATTGTACTGTAAGAAACTTAAAACTGCCAGTAGGTGGTGGTAAATGTCTAAATGAGTAATTCGTTGAGTCAATCATGCATTCAATTTGTTCAAAAGGCTGATTCATTCAGGACTAAAGAAAATGGCTCTTTTTTGGAATAGGCCATTGAATCATTGGTTCACCCACTTGATATATATATATATATATATATATATACACGCACATTTTATGTAAATCTATGTTCATTAACATTCATTGTTATTTTAGGACACTTAATGCATTAATGTTAATAAACTAAACCTCATTGTAAAGTGTTACCATTCAATCAATAGGCCTCTCTCATCCAACTTCATTCTAGGTGATGCGCATAACTTAAAGAAACTCCTTTCAGTTCATTTTCACTTGTGTATTTCTTCATCAGCCCCTTTTTAATTAGGACAACTACTTAACACCTGCAGAACAACTGCATCGAATGGGACAGTCAAAGGAACGGTGTCTCTACGCTGGTATGATCAGAAACACATCAACCCCCGCTACAACGTGCAATTAACAAGTTTCCTCTAGTTCATAAATCCTTCATTAAAATACTCTCTTCGAATGCTCTGCCAGGGTGGCAAGCGGGAACTAAATTCCACACATGCTGGAGAGGCTTATTTTGCTTAAAGGAATTTATGTTAGGATCCTGCAGTCAAATGTAAACAGCTTTCTATAAGAGCTGCAAGCTGTCATGGAGAAGCCTGATTTCTCTGTCCGATTAAAGATTGAGCAACGCTGGCTTAGCTGAACTAATATTTGGAAAAGACTGAGATAAATTACTTGTGTGTGTTATACCAGATGCCGGCCTGGTGCACTCTGTGTCAGCTGGATACATCCACGTCAAGGGATTTCCTCTTGTAAGAGTCTATGATTGCTTTTCTGTTATTTATACATAAAACAACTGCATAGTCGACATGAATTACTTTTGAGAAGCTGACATTTACTCATTACAAACATTTTTAAACATGACAATCACAAATAATAATTATGGATTTAGCTTTTTAAGTGTTCAAAAGTTTGGAGTCATGTTGTTGAATGAAGTATCTTATATTTAAAAAGGCTGCCTTTATTTGATCAGCCATTTTGTATTTTCACACGTTTTACAAAATAATTTATTCCTTTGATTCAAAGCTGAATTCTCAGCATCATTACTCCAGTCTTCAATGTCACATGATCCTTCGGAAATCACTCTAATATGCTGATTGGCTGCTGAAGAAATTGTTGAAAACAGTTTTGCTGTTAAATATTTTTGTTGAATCAGTGATGCTTAGATGAATAGAAAGCTCAAAAGAACAACATTTATGTGAAATAGAAATCTTTTTTAACATTATAAAAGTCATTACGGTCTTGTAATCATTATGTATCCTTACTGAATAAACTACATATATTATTAAATTATTATTAACAATATTCTATATTATTAAAATGGTGAAAAAACTCTAAGAGTTTTATTGTAAAGCTAAAAAACTCAAAGGACATGTTACGCATCAAGAACGGAACAAAACGTGTTACTAGAAGAACACTAAGTGCTTTAACAAGCCAAATATAATCCAAGTCACACATTTATCGGCTTGTTTTAATCAACATGCCATTTTCAAGGTGTTTGTCATGACTGTTTACAACCCATGACGTGCAACTTTTGGATAGCTATGAAGCTTCTCAGCATGATGTAGGTTGTAATGTTGTTTTAAATAGTGAACACCCATGCTTGGAGACAAACTGAGAAATGAAAACCCCTCTCAAGCAGTCAGAGACTTATAAAGAGCCCAGTGTTGTAGAAGCATCCACTTAAAAACTTTTGGCAGGCAGTATATCATACACATGTAAACACTATTCTTTATCAGATTAAATCTGCTTGTAGGCATTTAGTTTTTTTCCCCCACCTAGTTTAGACAGAAAAACATCTTTCTGAGGTAAAGATCAGTCAAGACAACTTTGCAAGAGCAGCGCAATGATGACTGTGGGTTTCAGATGAAAACAACAACTTAAATTCATACTCGATAGATGTGCTTCATTTTAGATATATGGGTTCAAGTAGTCCTCCGGGCTTCTGGATAACCTTAATGTGCGAGTATAAAATATTAGACTAAGTCTAAGAAGCTCTCTGTACTTTCGGTTGACGTGTTCGGAGCTGCCTGTGCTCCCAGCAGCATAATGAGATCTCTCCATGAAAGTGTTGCATTGCCAGCCTGTGCTCCTTACGAGAAAGCTTCCTGTCTGGTTTGCCCCCCTGCCTGAGTTGGCAGCCTCGATAAACACCAGCACTCTCTACAGTAGGAGGGTCAGAAGTTCAAACCCCAGGTTTTAACGGTTAAGGCCGGGATGTGAACTCCTGACCTCCCAATGTGAAGGGAGGTCAGGCACTTCAATGCAGAGCTGCCTGAATTTACAACTGCATGCTGACTCCATGCAAGCACAGCAGAAAGCACCTGATAGAATCTCCTTCAGGGAGGGGGAGTGGCTCTGGTCTCTTTGTACTTTCAGTCACAGCCGGCCCGCGCCATAAATCATGTTAATTAGTTGACTGATAAAATAAATCTTGAAAAGTCAAGGCGAGATCCTGTTTCCCGTGCTGCAGTTTAGCCTGCTCTGCGTTATTTGTCATCTGCGAGTCACTGTTTAATCTAGCCATTTGTAACGGGCGGTTTTTGCCCAGGATCTGGACGAGCCGGTGGGACTGAGAGGGGCTGACACAGGTAGCTTAAGCTCATCCATCTTTCCCTGGGTGGTCTGCGCAGCCTGCCGTCGTAAAAGAGCCCAAACACAGATTTGATCAGCGGGGAGCAGAGTTCACATGCAGATGCTACACTTCACTAACGCACAATGTTAAATAATCATTTGCCGCGTAGATTTCCTCCAGCGAATGACTCACTGGATCTTCTCAAATGTCAATGAATTCAACGCAAAGTGTGAGATGATGACTTTCTTCTGGCTGCAACTTTCAAAGACTTTTTTAGTCATGCACAACAAGGTTATTGAAAATATTGTAAAAATGAACAGTGAAACATTTAACCAGGGTTTGGGAGCAACGAAATACAAGTAACTTAGTTACGTATTTAAAATACAAAATTTGAGCAACTGTATTTCATTACAGTTACATTTTAAATGGGTGGTAATCAGATTACAGTTACATCTGAAAAGTATTTTAGATTACCAAAGTGATTACTTTGAATTTTAATGTCATTTAAACAGCAATTGGTGATTCTCTGACTCTGACCGTCTGAAAAAGCAGAGTTAAATTTCATGTTTTCGACTGTTTTCATGTTTTGTGATAGTTGTTTGTGAGTCATTGTATAATTGTAAAAAAGCTCACAGCAACTTTTTCTCACAATTTGTTTTTTCCCCTCACAATTGTGAGTTTGCATTTCACAATTCTGACTTCTTTTTCTCAGAATTGCGAGATTTAAACTCACAATTGCAAGTTATAAAGTCAGAATTGGGAGAAATAAACTTGCAATACTAATTTTTTCATTTTTTTCTTGCAATTGTGAATTTAGTATGTGAGTTTATATGTCATAATTCTGACTTTTCTCAATGTTGCAATTTTATATCTCATTATTCAGACTTTTCTCAATATTGTGAGTTTATCATAATCTTGACTTTTCTCAATATTGCGAGTTTATATCTCATAATTCCGACTTTATAACTCGTAATTGCAACTTTATATCACGCAATTCTGAGGGAAAAAGTCAGAATTGTGAGATAAAAACAATTACCTTTTTTGTGTTTGTTCCACACTTATTAGTATTCCAAAGTATTCTAAAGTATTTAGATTAAGTTATTAAACTTGAGTAATGTAACGAAATACGTTAAAAATTACTTTTTAAAGCATGTATTTTGTAATCTGTAGTGAAATTCATTTTAAAAGTAACCTACCCAGCCCTGCATTTAACTAAAATAAAAACTAAATACGATTAAAATAAGAACTAAAATAAAATACAACAATAAACTAAAACATGAAGAAAAAAAAAAACTCGCTATAGCTTCTCAATAAACGCCAATGAATTCAACGATCCCATTACCCTTCAAATTGTGCAAACTGAAATTGCAAATTGAAAATAAACCCAATGTAAACACGTCAATTTCACAAAAACTCCCATGTTTTGTAAAACCTTTTTACGCTTGCATGAGGTGGTTTTTCGGGCAATTTGAAAAAGGAATATTTTGCAAAACTGCAATGGAATTTTCAAAATTCTAATAATCTCCATACATATTTTTCAGCTGCCTCATGTTGCTGGTAAACAGAGGAAGATAAATAGGTAGTTTACCAACAAGATGGAAGACTACTTCATGGGCTGTTGTACCCAATTTTTAAAGCTCATGAAATGTGAATGGCAGGAAAGGACGTCTTCTGAAGCCTCTCGATTCTTTTAAAGAGGCCACGACAATGTGAAATTTTCTCAGCAACAGTCCCCCTTGCCAAAGACTTAAGAGGTCGTCTGCACACAATAACACTGTTGAGAAGTACACTGCCTTGTTGGTAATTACAGCTATTTTGCTAGAGTGTTTTGTGTTTTGCTTTGCTTGTTCCATTTCAGAGGCTAACAACCCTTCATTATTCATGGTTTGACTCGCTTCTCACTGAAGCAAATTACACAGGGGAGTGACAGCTTTCAGAACAGAGCGGTCTCGTCCTCTTCCCTTCAGAGTGCCACTAAATCACAGAGATGAGGCTTTAACTTCTGACCTCTCACCTGTTGACCCTTCCGAGGGGTCATTCCTGCCTATAGGCCACAATCTGGCCGAAACCAGCTCTGACATAATACACATTCACGTTAACACACCTTGACTGTCTAGGATTGGCATGCTTTGAAATGCATTACACCTAGTCAATGCAAACAAAGACCGAAGGCTTAGGATGCCAGTGAGTCAAAAAAATGTTACTAAATCAATGTAATCATTTTATGAACTTTGACCCAAAACCCTTGATCAACAGATACGGCATAAAACTATAAATGACTGAATAGTTAAATATTAAAATATATTAATATTTAATATATATTAATGGTTACACTTTAGATTAGGGTCTCACTATTAACTAATGATTAACAACAACTTTTGCCTCAAACCCTTCATTACTGCATATTAATATTTAATAAGAGTTAAGTTTTGGTATTGGTGGGATTAAGGGATGAAGAATATGGTCGTGCAAAATAAGGCATTTAATAGGTAATAATATGCTTTATAGGTACTAATAAACAGCCAATATATTAATAATAAGCATGCTAAAAAAGTTAATGGTGAGAACCGCACCCTAAACTAAAGTGTTACAATAGATTTGTTTTAAACCAATACATTTCATATATTTCCCCTCTGTAGGACCTTCACAAACACCAGTTTTAAAATCCTGAAATTCTATGCTGTTGATAATTTAATACAAATTGGCACTACTCTGCAATAGTGTCGGATATTGAAAATAAACTCCATGGCTCTCATTTGCACAGCCAAGTTAGAGGCCTTCTCAAGACGTGATTGGCTGAGAGGCCCAAGGAACACAAACACAAAACAAAAAGAAAGAAAAAGAGAGTGTCCTGTTCCTTTCACTGAGTTTGGGCAGTTTCAATTGAGACTGTAGAACAGGACATCACAAGGCAACCATGAATGCAACGAGCTGAAATGAATAGGTGAGCTTACTGTGATCCGAACCCCATTGTCATTTGATAAATACAATGGCACAAGAATCCCTTACGTCTCATTACCAAAAGTGGGCGTTTCGTTTGCGAAATGACATCAAAGCAGTCTCGGGGGCTTGTGCCAACTTGTTATGTACTGTGTCAGAAAACATGTGTGAATAAGAGTTTCAGTGGGGACAAACAAAAAGTCTTTGTGGGGATGATGGCATTCAGATAATGATGAAAAGGCAGGTGTGGGTACTTCAAAGCAAACCTGATAGAGGACCTTCAAAAATGTTCTCCAATAGACCTGCAAAGTTTGACCTGATCGAGAGGTCATTGTGTGCCAAGATAAAGGCAGGCAGGGCAGAGGAACAATGTAGGATCAAGAGAGGATGGTCACATCAAATCATAGAAATAGATTTTATGGTCCGATTGATGAAGAAGAGTGGATGCTGTTTGTAAGGTGCGTTCCCACCCGTTTCCACATTCTCACAGGCGGGGATTATCAAGATGAACCTATCTCACGCTAACTATTGATCCACTCCTCACCTCACTTGGAAAAAGAAAGCCATGTCGATAAAATCATCACAAAACAAATTCATTTCTCAATTGCGTTCACTGAGATAATGAGCTTGTATGTCATAACCAGGCCCAAACAGGTACGAACAGAAAGCACTGCAGATTTCTACAAAATTTAACAGCCTAGCATTCGTAGAGTTCCCCCTGTGTGTTTTTAAAACTAATTTGAATGTGCTTTCTGTCCTCAATATGAGTGTAGCTCTATTTAAAACATTTCACTGTTCAAATCTAATTTGCACAATTTTAGTCAAATATCGGGTCAGAAATAGGAATTGTGTGAATTACATGGCCTACTCTCTAATCACTGGCAAGGTTTGGTTTGTGCAGTGCGCTAATAAAGCCACTGGTGCATTTACTTTTGTTCCCCTGCATTTCTTTCCCTGAGCAAGCGAACCAAAGCATAAGAGCCAATTCAATTATTCTGGCAGCAGCGCTAATATCACCATCTAATGGTAGATAATACACAATATTCAAGAGTGCAATGTGTACAGTGTTTGTAAATGCTTCGGTAAAGGGCCGTACTTAATCATCCATTTCACACTCCTGGGAGTGCACTGAAATAAGTAATAAGACGACCTTGGCTTAGCTCCGCCTCAACATGTTCATCAAAGAATGCCAAAAAAAAAAATAAAGAGAGATATTATTATAATTTTTTCTATTATTATTATTGGTGTTTTTAAAATGAATAATTTATGAAGTCCAAAATACAATATAGTGCATAGAGGTCTTCTGCTATCCTTAAAAATGGTTCTAAATATTGTAATGAACTATCTTCAATGAATATGCATTATAGCATTATGAATGGCTCAAAATGCAGAGGTAGAGACTTTAAAAAACACACGTTTTTGATCAAGAAAAAGCCTTTGCGAACAATAACATTTAATATACAGCTCTAGCCCACCTTTCATCTTGTCAAATGAGCTTTAAGTAAACCCCGCTAAGAGAAATCCATTATAATGAAATCAGCATATACTCCAAATATATAATCTCAGCACAGATGTGTTACAGTTTCCAATGCATCAGGGTTATTTATGACTTGCCATTATAAAAGCTTGTATAATTTATGACGTTCAATTAATGCAATACCTTCCATGAGCTTTCAGTTTGTTTTTTTCTTCTAATTTTTTTCTGAGATACGCTGATATGCACATGCCAAAAATATGCAGCAACGCCATTTAGGCTGTTAGAGTAGGCCTGAGACTGATTTATGGACATGAATTAAAAAGAATGAAAAATTTATGGCTGCAATTTGTGGGCAGCCATAAAACTATTACAGAACTTTGGAGTTGCATTCAGCTCTTTTGTCTCTAAGCGAAGCAAGATGACTTAATCTTGTGAAAATATGAAATAAAATATAGAAATTCTTTTGAAATAACAGTAAACAACAGCAAAACTATTATCAAGCATATGGAAAATAGTGTGTGATTTAGTGAAAACTGTAATCAGTGGGGCTGTTTAAGGAATCAACACCCTGTTTTCATGTGCATGCTTGTGCTCTTGTGCATAAAACTATATAGATTCTGCTGCTACATTGACTGAGCACCGTGGCATGATTGAATGAAAGCCTACCCTTGACTGACAAATGATATATTAAGCTTTCGTCTGGTGGGGGGAAGCCAGGCATGTCAGTTACCTGCTACAGAAGAAGCTCCACTTTTCAATCTACTGTGCGCCTGGCTAAACAAGATCTGAAATGTTAAAGCCCTCCTGCATCAGAGCTTCACACTGAGCTATGTGGCTATACATCCAAGCCATGTGACAGACATGAATCACTGCCTGCAGTAAATGCCTGAATATTACATCTGGAGGTGAAACAAATTTGTTAAGTCCAGGAATACTTGACTGCAAGCTGCTCGTTGCCTGGAAAGGGTGGATATGAAGAAAGAACATGTGGCTTACTTGAGTGATCTGGTCTGGTTGGTCAGTGTGCACTTATCAAAAATGTGAGCAGGAAACTATTTGTTAAATAATGATTCGATATTTAATAAAAATAGCAATAAAAATGTAAAAACAATTACATTAAAATGTTTGTATCTATTAAATTATATAGATTTTTTCTGTTTTATGTATATATAATTTATATAAATTATATATTCAAGAGAAATATACACACACATAAATATATATACATATAAATACTCATGTATTCCAACTGAATACAAAAGCCAATTTTTTTTTAAAGCCATACAATAATTAATTAAATCAATTAATGAAATTTCCCCCTCGCATTCAGATTCGGGTTCACTTTATTAAAAAAAAAAAAAAAAATTGCACACATGTGCATGTGACTGGCCTAGGAAGGGAGTCATTAATAAAGACATGGCCAAACGCTGGCACAGGCCTGGGCTGCTGTATGCAGTTGTATGGTGCCTCTATTTGCCTGGGAATGAGTGCAGTCGCCTTCTTGGCTCGGCTGGCGTTGATTGTGTATGATTAATGGTTTAAAGAAACAGGGAGAGAAAGGTCAACTTCTGGGTTGGAGTCAGAGCAGCTACATAGGGAGTAATTAAGACATTTGTGTAAGCATGATTAATAAGCCCGAGCTGACACTGTGTACTGTAAACAAGAGGCAACCAGATGGTTTGCCACGTACTGCATCTTACACCGAGATGGAGGACCGCCTACGTGAAAGCATGTGGCTAGGCCCCCCCTGCTCAAACCTCCTTGGTTTCATACGACCACGCACTTCGAGAAGTCAACCTCGGAGCCGTCGGTGAGTGGGATTTACGGGTCATGATGGGACGGAGGGAGAACAAATGTCAAGGCAAGAAATGTTTCATGTCTTAATGTGGCGCCATCTGTAGTTACCTAGCATTTGACAGCAGATGACACGTCAGTGATCATTAGCGTTCCAGTGGCTCATCAGTTCTGATCCATTCGCTGACCCTCTTTCCTAGACGTTTGTCATGAAGGTTTGCGTAAAGCGCTCTTTCTCTCTCCGTTGTCTCCCCTGCAGTCTTTCAGGCATGTGACCAGCAATATAGAGGGATTAGCTCCCACATGTAGAGAGAAAGACTGGGAGACAGGTGTCAAAACGCTCCAGCAAGCAAAGCTAACGACTGCTAATCAGCTCTGTTGTTCTCTTGCAATCCACGTCCAATTCACAAGTTTCATCCCGCATGAAACACAATTATGGTGGGTTTGAAGTTCAGTGTGTACTTACTCAAGCGTCTCTTCGTGTAAATGTTAGTGCTTAAGAGAAAAAAGCTTGAGATTTAGTCCTGAGAAAGAAACAGAGATCCTTGTCGAACGTGTGTTGATAGAAAGCAGTGATGGGCTTAATCACGCAGGATCATAGCTCCAGAACACAGAACTGGAAGTCCTGCCTGGAAAAAAAAAAACGGGACGGGAGCTTAAATATTGTGAAATGCTAAAAGGTTGTGAGAGAAGGACAAAATGTAAAACACAGCGGAATAAATATGAATATATAATAGGAATATGAGTGCCCAAAACCCTCCTAGTACAACTAAAACAGAAAAGACTATGGGAGTCCAACTAACCAAATCAGCCTAGCTTAAATGCTGAATCTAGTGTTGTTCAAAAGTACCGACCGCAATACCAAGTCGGTGGTCCGCTGATAGACGCCTGCTTTCAAACGCTGTGTGTGTCTGTGTTAGCGCTCTGTGAAGAGCCTCATTGATCTCTATTTACAACATGTTTTGGAAGCGTTGATCATTGTAGCCAATCACAGACATATCTGATGAGCGTGTGAACACAAAGGGCAATCAGAGGTATTTAAGAATCCGCTCATCAGCGCTCAAAGCGTCATATTTTTAAAATTCTAGTACCGACTTGGTATCGCGGTCAGTATTTTTGACAACACTAGCTGAAACTTAGTAAATTTAAGTTATGCTAACAGTAGCCAATAATAATACGACCATTACTATTGAAATCAAGACTAAAGACTAAAGGTGTGATCACTTTCAAAGCAAGCAGCTTTCTGCTGGTCAGTGTGGTGAACCCATGTGACCAACTTGAACACGTAGCAAAACCTGTTTGGGGAAATCTTTCATCCTCAAACAAAATTCCCAATGGCATGGATTCCAACTGAATGACTGGATGGCTATGGCTGCAAGACGTTGCAATATACGATAACTTGTTAAAAAAATAATGTGACAAGACAATCAATTTATTCAAATTTTTATTTTTTTTATTTTTTATTCAATTTAATCAATTTAAATCAGTTGTATTTACGTAAAGCCTAACAATGACAAAACCAACATGTATGTTTCAGATTCTTTTGGCACTACTCTGAGCATGTCAGATTAGTTTGCTATGAGATGTCATCGCTTTGTCAATGACCGCTTGTTGATCGTGTCGAATTAGTCATTGGAATGTATTTAAAGTATTAAAATACCATAAGTTTGCAGATACGTAGGAAGCATGCTAAATTCACATACTTGCTTCTCCGAAAAAAAAAGGCTACAGCCAGTTATTCTACTTACGGAATTTCTGTTTTTGTTTTAGTCTGTGTGATTCCGCCTACTGCCAATTTACCCAATAGTATTTCGACAACAGGGATGCCAATTGGCGAAAAACAATGTATTGCAGCCATAGAAGCCACCAAATGAACTGGGTCAGAGATCGCAGATTCTACCCAACCTAGAAAGTCTCAGCATTCCATCTAAAAAGCTCTATGACTAGAGACATATTAAAACGTGGATAAATCACCTCATCAACTTACAGTGTAAGGCCCATCTCGTTCCAATGTATATTGTGCATGTCTGAGGTGAAGGGGGTAGGAGAAACAACTCTGCAATATTTTGAATTTGCACTGCAGTACCTATTTTTACCACTAGCGGTCACCTTTAAAAACATTCGGTTATCACAAGCCGTTGCAATATGTATAATCGCAATTTGCACATTTACGATATTTCCGTAATTTCAATATATTGTGCAGTTTTGTGCTTCAAATAGGTTAATGTTTTGTTTTCACAACACAAGTCAGTAAGATCCATTTAGAACACATTTTTTTATTTTTTGGTTGACATTTTCAAACAAATGAGATTTCACTGTGGGCAGAGATAGTCAGTATAGCACATCAAAAATACAAACCAAGCATTCTTAAAAATGTTTTGACACATAGCAATGTCGACAATCAGGACTGATTAGGACAAATAATCAGATTACCATGCAAGAGACATGATTTATCGCTTCACATCACACTTAATTAAGATGTGTAGGATGTGCGATGGCGTGCCAAGATGATCCAGTTCAATCGGTACATGAAAAGTACAAGAAAAATGGCTGACAAAGTTTATCTTGTTGTAACGACAACTGGCACTAAAGTGGCGTAGTTACCCATGTTCCAGTTGGAGCTGCAAGATCCCACTCTACAAACCAATTCCAGTAAGCCGTCACCCGACAGGAAAGAGGAGACGCACCCTAGCAAAGCACAGATCTGGGGAAGAGGAGTGCGGAGGCGTGTGAAGAGTGACAAAGAACAGCTGGGTGAACTCAGGGCCAATATGTGCCCCACATCTCCCAGCAGGAGTCAGTGCAGAACAGGGGGTTCGCGCAGGCCTGGCGAGGGCGTAACAGGGGCTGCCATTACGCATAATGCCCCTTTTAACCGGGACATCAAAATGGCCACTTTTACACTACATATGGATGCAACGTTACTTCATTCTCATAATGCTGGTAATCTGTTCCCAGAACATGAAGGCATGAATTAGAAACAGGTGTTCGGCACTGGATATGTAAGCTTATTAAAAGCTTCACCAGCTGGAGATCACATACGCATGTGGGCTGATTCGCTCTGACAAGCATTACATTTTTAATTTCAGACATCTTTTTTGTTGAATTAATTTTTGTAAATGTCAAATTCATTACGCCCTTTCTTATCCACATTTATCTTGATTCATTTTCATGATCTAAGCAGGATTGGGCTGGACATAAATCAACAACACCTATGATGGGAGGAAAAACAACCCGGGCTCCAGTTGGAACCGTCAAAGTGTCTTTCTTCCCAGCACTCCCGGCTCTCGAATTAGTTTGGCTTCACATTAATTGCAAGTGAGTTTAGACATCAGGCCAGTGCTGTTCCACACATCAACAGGGCCGAGCCGGAGCAGGTCTGACAGCCACCAAGCAGAAAGCCTTTGTCTTTATAAGGGCCGCTAGGAGGAGAAGAATGGGTGGCTACAATGACACCAGCACATAGGCTTCAGATGGCCTGGAATCATAGCAAAATTCAAAGCAGAAAAACAAGGCAAAGGACCTCGCAGAGGTGCCAGGGTGCAAACAATCATACGCGCCATGGATTCTGGCCAGCGCTGGACCTACTCGTAAGGTGGCGTGTGTGAGCATGTATATGCAATCCACCTCCAGCTCGAGGTAATTGTGCTAAAATGCTTTAGTTTCAGTTTGAACCTCTTGGATGCTGATTTGGGAAGAAAAAAAGAACACTTACAAAGAACATTTATCAAAAGAGAAGGGCCGCTCAAGGAGCGTTTGGGGGCCATCACCCCGATGCTCCAGAGGATGATGAAAACCAGGGCTTCGCACTTCCTAATAAAAAGTCTGCAGTAATGTTGGCTGGGTGTCTCATTTGGAAAACTGTTTGTCCTTTTGTCCTGTCCAAGTTTTTTAAACTGCTGTCAGCTCAATTGTTCTGCCGGAGGAAAATTATTATGCACCTGTCATCAGTGAAGGGGGGGGCTGGAAAACTAAAATAATGAAATGTGAGCTGTAAACTGTTCGACCCAGATGAGAGAAAAATCACAGGATGACGAAATATCTCTTACTCTGGATAGAAATGGGCCAAAATGATCAGTTGTGCAGGTCTGCGATTGTATCGCATACTGTCAGCACTTCACCATGATGATTTTCTCTCAGAAGACCAAAACAATGAACCAGTTTAGCCTGGCTAAATCCCGTTAGTGTCTTTAAAATCATATGAAGCACCTTTATATAGTCATGAATAACTAAAGTAGTATAACATACATGGTGCATCTAACTATATAACAGAAGTGTAAATATTTGACCTTATAACCCAATACTAAATGATGCAATTCATCATGAAATACAAAATTTGCTTCGATTTGATATATTTTGATCTATTTCATAATCAATTTAACATGCTAAAGACTAGGGATACACTGGAATTAAAATTCTGGCCTATTCCAATAGGCCGATAATTATTTTCATGTGTCCGCCAATCAACAGATAAATGGCAGAAACCAATACAATACAAAAAAATAAAATCAAATTTTAGATGCCACAAGAGAATTTATACATCACAACTTTTATTTTGAGATTTGCTAAATATTACATTTAACAGTGTTTTTAAATTATTCATATTTTTAAAGATAACTTTAAGTGTGTGTTAGATGATGGAAATCTAGTATTCCATAACCAATACACTGAATATTCATTATAAGACCAGAGAGACACTTTGTAATTGTGTATATAAATTGCTGACGAGTTTGACTGATGAACTTCTGCAGTCTGATACACTCATCCGAAATGGTGTTATAAATTTACCCAGATGATTTCCCATGTTGAAATCATAGCGCACCTGTGAACAAGAGAGAGCTCAATGACTCTGTCCATATTTAACGAACATTTGTGCGTTTCCAGGCCACTAAACTTAAAAGCAGATAGAGATAGAAGTCAGTTTAATCACTATAATTTGTGGTAAAAGTGACACTGTAATAATCGTGTGATTTATGAGTCCATTCTGATCTATTTTTATAGGTAATCAACCTTAAAAGTGTAGCAGGAGTGTCTGCATTGAGAAGAGATTAATGCTGTTCCTTTACAAATTACTCTTCAGTGTCATTAAGGCCTTTCAGTAATGATACCTTAAAAGTTCATGGGCCCTAGATTAGGTAGAAGTCAAATAAAGGACTATGAATGACTACTGGAAGTCAAAGGAAAGTATGTTGTGGGCACTTTTAAAAGAAACTTTATTTTAACGCTTCCAAAAAATCTAATCAAAATAAAAAAAAAATTTAAAAAATGTATTTTATTACTGTCATTTTTTGAGTACAAATGTTTAGAGCTTCATGGTTAAATGTCATCATTTGCTCACTATCTTGTTGTTCCAAATAAAAACACACACACACACACACAAAGTTAATGATCTTAAAATAGATGTTATCAAAAATAACTGCATGCAGGTTGGTTGGCATGTGAACAACAATTTTTTGGTGAACTATTACTTTAAACCACCTTCGGCGGAAAAAGTAAAAACATTACCAGAAGTGAATAACAGGCAGAATGTGCTGTTGTTGTGAGCAGCAGGGGTGGTGCCAGTCCAAAAGTGCTCGTTCTGACTGCTTTTGTTGACAGCCCAAGGCTGTGACATCCTCTTGGCAAAGGTTCCGCCATCTCTTTGATCTCTCAGGCTCCTAAATCAACTACAGACAAAGTTCACACACAGGTCAGCAGATCATCCATTCCAGAAGAAGCCACTTCATGACAGTCATGCCCCACTGCTGTCCCCCTGTCATGCAAAGTTTGCAAGATGACAAACCAAACATGCACCTTTTCCCACCTCTCCAGGCAGCGCACGCTTTACCCAACAACACACCCATGAACGTCCGCAGAGAAAAATCACATGCAAATGCAGCCACTGCTAGGTGTGTTATTTGATTCCTAGCACCAAGTAAACTAAGGCAGATATAACAAATGTGATTTTCAAACAACTTTCAAGACAGCACAAAAAGGTTTCATAGCACTACAACAAATAAGTCACGGCAAACAATGTGCCACAGCTAAACTAACATTTCCCCTCCCAACGTCATCCAACCCACATACTTCATCTGTGTTGTCGACATTGTGCTCTTAATGTACAATAAAGAGGCAATTGTTAAAAATACAAAAAAAAAACAAAAAACATATTGCTTTTAGTTGGAGTTCCTACGGGACCAATTGTTACTAAACAAAACCGGTTCGCTTGTAATTCCAGTTCCTTTGGGATGTTTAGAGGCATCAAACGCAGCGCCATTCATGATGTAGCGTCCTTTATGGTTGAAGCAAAAGAAAAGATCCAATTAATAGAGCATATCAATCTGCTAACACTGTCACAACATATTCCTCTTGATTCATTACAGTGCAGGTCCTAGTCCTCCCTGGCAGCCCGTGTTGCCTAGTAATTACACTTCTTCCTTTGACAACCTGCATGATTGTTTTCCTAACAGTATATTACTTCGTTAGTACTTTCCAATGCTGGTTATTTTTAAACTGTCACTTTTGCCAGACTCATCCTGATTTGCACTCGTCTGTTTATCATAACAATCATTAATAACTGTCACTCGGTGTCATCAATATAACAGGCTCATTCCCTCATTAGCATGTCCCGGCGTTTGTTCCGCTGAGAGCCTGGGTATTTTCTACCAACAGGCCCAGCCAATTACTCTGCCGAAATGGAATCGCATTAATCAAAACTTAACAAGGTGGCAAATTTAAAGATATCAGATTGCAGGAGACAGCACAAGTAATATGTCACTGTCAGAGGTGCTATGTAGGTATGCAGTGGCTGACACTAAATATATCCCCTTGCACAGGCTTCGTGAATTTTGACGTTTCATATGATCTGACAACTATCAAAGCGAAAGGCCTGAGAGGGCTCTGAATGCCCAGCTTCTGTTGTCATCTTCCTCATTCTGGTAAGGACAGTGAAAAAGAGAGATAAGATAGTGGTAGTACAAAATAAGGCCTGATGTGATTAAAAAAAAAAAAAAATTCCCCTATTTACAATATATGGAAAGTTTTAACAGCAAATGGAGGTGAAAATGTTCAGAAAAAAATATTAATTGTCAACCTCAGGAGGTCAAAACAAATATTAAATTAGCCGTTTTATTTTTTATTAATTTATTTGAGGTTTATTATGAGGTTTTCGAAATTTGAGGCATGTCCAAATTTGATTTCACTGATTTTGTCAGAAGTGGGGTTGGCAAAAAATAAAATAAAATAATAAAAATATATATGGATGGATGGATGGATTTTTTTTTTTAAATGATGCTGCAACAGGGTTGCACACAGCTTTAAAAAAAAAAAAAAAAAAAAAAAGTTTTTGGTAAAGAAATTCTAAATGATATACAATACAAAATAACTGATTCAATTGACAAATTGTCAAAATAATTACACTTTAGACTTTATGACAACAGTGAAGACCAAGAGATGGGATAGGCAATCCCAAAAAAAAAAAAAATCGCCATTTAAAAGGGGACATTTACATTTAAAGCATCTTAAACTAGCTTCTTTATTCCATCTTAATTTTATGTTAGGTAATAGCTTGTATGACATACTGAATATGTCTCACAACAAATACACAAATTGTTTTATATATAAGTAGTGGGGCACCAAAGAATACCCTGTTCGTGCCAAAGAATAAGATAAAAAGCATCAGAAAGCGAGACAGCTAAAGAGTGAGAGAGAGACAGGACAGGCTTGGCGAGAGAGCGAAAGGGGAGGGAAGAAAAGGTTGAGCGTGTCTGTGAGAGCCAGCAGGCGGCAGTTCATCATGTCTGCCTTCACAGAGACGTTTTCTTTTACACTTTAAATGATGATACTCATCAATCACCGGCTGACAGCTGCATCAAGCCAGCTGCAAACATGCAAAGGCCAGCAGTCTGAAACATGCTGACGCCACCCATCGCTGCATAGAAAATAATCATTCAGCTCAAGCTCCACACTAGATTTATTTTCTCATATACGACCCTCTCTCTTCCTCTAGCCACTGTAAAATAAATACCATCCATTTCACTGGAACAATGTGCAGGGCGCTGGCGGGACAAGCCGCTCGATTGGCACACGCAGAGTTAACGATTATGCGGCTGGCAAAAAAGCGAAGATGACTAAACCTAATCAGGTAGGCCCGGGAGCCAATAACGTTCCGCTCGCGGAAAGAAAGCTCAGTGTCGCCGCTGTTATATTGACGTATGTGGTGACTTTGGAAAATGCAGCATGTATCTGAGGCACTTTGGGAAGCGAACGGACATGTGTATAAATGTAATTAACATGCAAGAAACAAAAGCGGATTTCGACGGCGCTTTAAACACCAGCACATCCCATACATCGAAACGCTGGTGTATATATCCGTAGCGAATGTGCTCGGATGCACTTGTGGCATTTAAACATGGAAAAACAGCCACAGTTTAGAGAGCGCAATGAAGGCTATTAGCAGTAAAGGTTATTCATGCACTGCACACACACACAAACACACACACTGTCCCCAACTGTTTCCCGATTAATACCACCATCCCTCTCCATCTTTTCCATTTTGCAGAGGAGCGATTGCTCATTTTTAAAGGGGAGCTTGTGGAGCAGATGGATGTGAATTCAAAGTTTCCTGATCTTTAGCAGAAGTTATGGAGGGTTATCTTTGGCTGTATATCTCCGGGTTGGCAGGCCTCCCCTGGCGATGAAGGATTAAGCACCGCAGCTGTCTCTCCCTCCGAATGATGCAGTGCAGCACTCGCCGACACGACAGCATCACTTAATCTTAATGTCCGCTCCTCCAGCGCGGCCGCGCAGGACAAAGCCAATCAACATCACATGCCACGAGGATGGACCTACTGCTTGGCCCTGGAGTCTCTCACCCGCACCGACCGATTAATCAACTTCAGCCAGCCCAATCCCAGAGTTCACTTCTCTCACGGCACAGCTGAGCTCGCCACCGTGATGTATAGGACGGGGGGCTGGCGTGCTCCACAACACTTATCAGACTGCACATTATGCATGGCTTTGTATTGCTGAGAGAAAGGGATCGGGGGAGAAGAAAGAGCGTAAAAAAACGGTATTGAATGCTTACACCTTATTTCTGTCACAGGCCACCTATTTGTTGTGTTTAAAGAGATATCGGACCAATAATGGTGAAAAAAGCTTAAGGAGAGCTTGGGGTTTCGGAATAATGACTCGCGCTCATTTAGACAAATTGCACGCGGGGAGGACCATTACCGCAATTTAAATTCAATATAATACCAGAGTATTAAAGGAGACAACCTTTCCCTTGATCCCTGCATATTAACTTACTCTTACTCTCAAAACATCTACGATAGCCAAGCGAGTCCTAGCGCTTTCTTAATTGTATCAGCTGAAGCAACAAACTGGAAGACGGCCGCAATGTTCTTTCCCTCAGCTTCGAGGCCCGAGGTAAATTCGTAGGAACACAAATCGCACTCTGTAATTCACCTAAAACAAATATGACAAGTATTAAATGCAAACAGCTGCAGAGGAAACAACTATATCCCTGAGAAAACGCAAGCAAATATCTTTGTGTACCCGTCCATCCCCTTGAGTATGTTTACATCGTCACAGATGATCTGGTGCATGCTGGAATATATTACTTCCATAAGTTACCCTCAAATGAAGACAGCGCTATTGCGCCACGACGTTTCCTCCATTTCAGTCAAGATTAAGAGCATTCAGGCATCCTCAGCTCTGGAATGGTATGCAACATTAAAGATGTAGAGGAGCCTCCGGTGTCCTCTATGGAGGGTGCACCTGATTTAGTAGAACCAATTTAAAGCCGGAGGAATCCGACATTACCTTTGAAGACGCTACATAATGTCAGCAAACAAGCTATAAAACACTGTAATGGTGCCTTATATTTGGACATAAGTTTCTCGGAGCAGTTAGCAAGCCTTGACGCTAGGAGATGTGCATTGTTATCACTATATCCTAAAGCATCTGCTTTCGTTTGTTTTCTTTTTCTTTTCTTTTTTTAAATAAAAAGCTGCTTTTATAAAACAGTTTCCATTTATTAAAGTTGAGACTCATTTGAGTGAATGAGGTGGCAGCGTGAAGACTGTGCAGTCGCAAATATTTATGTAATTTATCGAGCATGAACACAGGATTTCTGCTGTATGGTTTTTTTGGAATTTAATTCTAATTCCACACACAGTGGAACACTTACACATCTGTCATTTTTCATCTGCATACGTCTAGTGGAAGGTTAAATAATTTATCTGTTGCAATGTGATATCCACAGAGCAGCTCTGGTCATTTACACATAGTTAGGTTGTTTTTGCTGTGGTAATTGCTTTTGGCAATAATGCAATCTGCTGCTAAAACAGCAGCAATAACTTATTTATTATTATTAACTTTGGCTCAAGGAGTACCCGAACTGGAGTATCTGAGCCTGGACCAGCTGCAGTAAGATGGTTTCCATTCACAAACATCTAAGTATGTTCCACAAGGTGGTTTGGACCTAAAACAAAACCAATATGCACTAAGAGTATCTAATCCCACAGAAATCTGCCCGACGAGAAGGTCTTAACGTAGGTCATTTCCTCACAACTGAACTGTGGGGTCTCATTAGTAACACGACAATTGTCAGTATAACGACGCGAGCTTGTGTGGTGCTTGGCTGTGTAAAAACTCTGAGGTCATTTAGGGAAAACATTGTGCACTACAGAGGATATCTGGAAACAGATGAAAGGAGGACCCTTAGAAACTACCATTAAAGGGGCAGTTCACCCGAAAATAAACATTGTCATTTTGTCATCATTTACTAACCTTCATGTCTTTTCAAATCTTTGTTAATTTTTCTATGAACAAAAGGGAGAAAATCTGAAGAATGTCCTGGTCATTCTTTTCCATGCAATTACAATGAAGGAGACTTAAGCGTTCAAGCTTTAAAAGGAAAGCAAAAGCAGCATAAAAATCACCATAAAGAGGCAGTTAAAACATGGAGTTTAGAATGACTTACAGTAGGAATGAATACAGTAAATTAGGGCTGCTCGATTATGGAAGAAATCATAATCACGATTATTTTGGTTAATATTGAAATCACGGTATTTAATTTGATTATCGGTGGGTGAAATGATCAAAGTATTATTTCATGATATGAGTAATGTTAAATATCGGAGAAATTTCACAATTATCGATACTTCGGCAAAAACTAGGTTAACTAATGTAAGTAAAGGGTCCTCAGAACAGTTACTAATCCTTATTAAAACTACAAAAGTTATTCATTCAAGAGCAGTGAGTGATTATTTATTTTTCTTTTGTTGTTTGATTAACATTAATGACTGCAGCATATTTATTAGGCTGCTTTCACTTTAAGAGCTGCACAGATCCAATATACTGTTACATACGCATTTTCTTTCACAACTTTTCACATTCATTCAAGACATAACTGACTGTGTTTACGAGGATACTCTCTGAAACGGCATTTCGACATTTTTGTGTGTAAGCTATTTGACCTTTTAGGTGCGTATCTGAAGCCCACAATATACTTTGGTTATGCGTGTTCCATGGCTGCCCGTCTCGGAGCACGCGCACAAAAAGCTGCCTAGGGAACAGTGTCTCTTTCGCGGCTTAATACGCTTAATGTCTCGCAGTTTAGCAAATGTATACTGAACTTTACAGCACATTTGGATGTTAAGTTTGGCTGAGGAAGGAACGAAATCGCACCGCTGTGAAGGAAAGGACGGTGCGCTGGGTGGACTGTGGCAGATTATCTTGTTTCTATAATCGTTGGAAGCTAAAATCGAAAAATCAATTATGATTAATCGCACAGCCCTACAGTGAGTTATTACAGTTTTCAATTTTGAGTGAACTAACAAACTTTCTTCAAATTAGTTGGTCGAGGACATTTACATCCCTACTCTAAAAGAGACATGTCATCCCTTTAACCTCTGTGCCAAGTGTGGATTTGTCTATATTCTAGCACTTGGCTGACTGCTGTGTCATTACAGCTTTAAATGTTTCAAACCATCTGTGGCCAGGGTAAAATATGCTTTTTCAGTCCAGTCCAGTATTGAGTTCATATCATAAAAGAATCAACATAATTGCCAATTACAGGTCCCTAATTTGGCTGTAAAACTGGGAGAGGCCAAGAGGACAGGGATGGCAGAGAGAGCTGGAATATTAAGCCACGGCAGCTGGCAGTGCCCCCATACACACATTCCCAGGCATATGGAGATAGGACATTAAAAGAAGAGGATGATGTTTTGCATACATATTTTCGCTTCAGAGGTAACCTTGGATGAAGCAGCAGATATCCAAATTCAAACCCAAATCGAACATTTATTTGTGTATTCTGCTGCCGTGAACAAAATTTTGAAAACTGTGAAGTGAAAAACTCCTCAAATGAGGCATCAGACAAGAAGTTTAAAATTAATTTGAGTGACCCTGATAACATACAAAAAATCAACTTGGCTCAACATTTTTCACAAATTTAAACTGTGTTGGGACTAACAGTTTCCTTACAGGCATTAAGAAAGGACTTCCTTTCTTCTTTATAACCGCAAATAAACAATGGTTCTAAAGGTTCACAAGCTTCTGACACCTCTCTACTGAAATCTTGGCCTATTCCTCATGAGCAAAAGCTTTCCAGATCACTGATAATCTTTGGTTTCATGTTGTCACTGCTTTCTTCAAATCCCACCAAAGATTTTTAATATGATTTAAATCTGGAGACTAAACATTCTACAACGGATTCCTGAAGCAAGCCTCAATAGATTTGGATGTATACTTTGGGGTAATTGCTCTGCTGGAAAGCCCAATGATCCAGTGAAGCTTCAGTCTATGTACAGAAGGCATCATAAACTTTGCCAAAATGGCCGACTACTTCAAAGAATCCATGATGTCCTTCTTATAGCCAAGATTTACCCTTCTAACAACAAAGCACCACCATACTGTAAGATTCCCCCACCTCTACGTTTGATCCTGGGGATGGTGTTCTTCTGCTTATAAGCCTTGCACTGTAAAATGTTTATTGTCAAATTAACAGTAACTTACTGGCAACAATTATCCAGCAGTTGCTGTATTTCATACCACAGTAAAATTACCATAAAAATAACTACAGTAGTTTTAAGCATACTGTTAAATAAAGTACAGTATTATACTATTTATTATTATTATTATTATTATTATTATTAATACTATTAATATAATTATCATTTTTAATTTTACTGTTATATATTCAATAACACAAGTTATTGCTTCACATCAACAGCTTTATTCAGGTTTCATCTTTTACATTTTATTGCTGAGCTTCAAATGAATATACAGATTTACCAGAATATTAACCATATTTCATAAATGAACAAAATACACAGTAACTCATTGTGCTAGTGGAAAATAACTGTTGGTGTGTGGTTGTTTTTCGCATCCATTTAGTACTGTATTTAGATTTACAGTGGGCTAATATTTTCCCAGAACGCATTGAAAATCTACGGTAACATACCGTACACAGCTTATACAGTTTGAAACGGTTAAGAATACAGTAATAATGTTGTAAAAAAGACAAAATATACAGTAACACACTGTACTCAGATTCTACAGTAGGGAACTGTTGAGAACACAGTATATTACTATGAAAACAACAGAAATCTTTTACAGTGTGCCTTATTTTTAAACAGACATACTGCTAATCTATGCAGGGGTCCAAAAAGTTTGGTAACATTTCTCCATAAAACAATCTTCCAGAACTTCAATGACCTATCCGAATTCATTTTGTGATCAATTTGGTGTCCAAATATGACATATTCCCCATTGATGAAATTGTGCTTTTTTTCAATGCCCTGATTGGTTTGTCGACAGGAACTTTTAGTGTCTTAGAAATGTTCTTTTAGCTGTAGATTTTGCAATGGAATGAAACAACTACTTCTCTAAAGCTTTTGTGAGAACTGTTTTGACTTGGCTATATTTGCAACTCAACTTTAGCACATGTATGGGCTAAATGTAGTGTGTCACAGCTAAAGCTAATTAAATGTTGTTACAGAGTTTCCAAAGGCTTATTTCTGAATTGTGTTTTAACACAATGTTGTGCCCTACCATACTAATAAATGACTTAAAACAGCAATGTTGAATAGGGGTTTAATAATTATGATATATAGATATTACATATATATATATATATATATATATATCTTTATTTCTTTCTTTATTTTTTTCTGACAGTATCACTTTAATTACGCCACTAAAATGTGACCGATTCATTAAAATAAAGTTTTGAAAAAAGCCTACATTTATAAATTATTACAGTCTCTGCAGGTTAAATAATTTTGATTGCAGTTACACAAGCGTATAGGTAATCCAGTGAATGTACAATTTATTTAACTAATAAACAAATAATTTGAAAAATAAATAATTTCATTCAATCATTTTCTTTTTGCAATTGAATACTGTACACAAATCTGAATAAATCATAATTTATATGACAAATATATTAAAAAAAACATTAAAACAGCAAAACTAATATTATGAAAAGCATACAACAGATCTTAATTCTGATTGATCACATATGGTGCTGATATACACACAACTGGGACCACACATTAGTTTAATTCTATATTAATACACAGATTTGTGACATTGCTTAGATTAACTTGATTTGAGCCAAACAAACAGCCCTAATGAACTTTGTCATCTTATAAATAAATAAAAACAACAATTATCATCTTGACTTGTTTGGCACATTGTGTCCTTCCACATTTGTCCACGTTTCTTCATTGCTCTCACGTGGGAATAATTTGAAACAGTCCTGCCCGCTAATAGCTCAGCGGATGCATTCATATACTGTGGTTAAAAAAACAAAACAAAGAAAAGGCAGAATCTCTACCGGTTGACACTTTTGCACCATAGTATATACCACGCGGCTGAATTACTAATTCTAAGATCACCAGTAGCCATTCCTTCAGTCCACTTCGGCAGGATCTCGGGACTGTCCAGTAATGATTTGTTCATGGAGCGAGTCTCTCTCAGTGACTACTTCATTAGAACACGGCCCATTGGCGGCATAATGCCAGCGCCCGCCTGAGTCCCCGCTAACACAGACATCATCACCAATTCGCAGCACATGATAAAGGCCTGTCACATCCACAGCATTATTAATTAACAGCACGCTGAGGTGAAATTCAATCAGGCCGGGCCGTACACATCTCCTTAACAGGTTATGCAAATCCCACTCATTCTGCCAGTGACCATGTATGAGAAGGCAGTGTGAGACTCTACTCACACTTATTACTGTAATAAGAAGCCAGATAGCATCGGAGGGGGTGGGGGCGGCCGACATAATGCCTGTTTAATTAGAATTAGACGTATGGCTTAAGGAAGAAGGGAGAAGATAGCTAAGACAGTAATGACTCAAGGGAAAATAGAAGGGTGAGGAGACACAATGAGATCATTTCACTACTTGAGGATTAATATTAAAAGAGTACTCCGTCTCTTCACATAAATCACTCAAATAAGGGTGTGCGGATCAGCGTATCCACGTCTCAAAGACTAAATATCCACTCATAACATATTCCTTGCAGATAATGTCATGCTCTAACCCCATTAGCAGGAAATGACTTTTTTTTGATAAAGAAGATAGAAGGCTAACTTGTAACAATACTTCCTTAGCCCGCTAATGGCAGTCGTTTCGCCGACTCGCTCTTTCAATATGCGCGGATCTAAAAGGCGATCAATCTTTGGTCATTTTAATCGTCAAAAGTTGAGGACAAACATTATGGGCTGTCTGAACAGTTTTATTATGGCACTATGAGAAAGGCCATGTTTTACTGCTGATACGGAGCAACATGACGCTCGTGCGATATATCATGGTAAATGTACACTCGCATGAAATCATATATGTGGATGCCTAATGGCTCCAAAATCTCCCTCTGAAACGCATGCATTTTTCATGCCGCTATAAAAGCATTGTCAGAGTGGCTGCGTCGGGCTGCAGACGCTAATTGATCTGGCCCTTTATGAGTGTGAAACAACAGGAGCAATGCTACAAAACTGTCATCTCAGCCTCTTTCCCCTAATGCAGCCATAAATCCAGGCGCCGTCTAGCAGTCAGATGTTTTCATTACCCCATATCAGTTTTATGGAATTACTGACATCTGCATGATTCAGTAATTGTGGGTCTCTATGAAGTTGAAGCGGCAATTTTGCTCTCTATATTCCCGATCAATTCCCAGTCCCCTGGGCAGGACAGAGGGATGCGATATTGGAAAACTCCGAGCGGGGATAGATTGCAATGGTTATCTGTTGACGGAGACAAACAGCTTAATCCGGCCCAAATCGGTGAAGCTGGCGCAGATTGTTTTTTACAAAAATGTAGATTGTGTTGTCAAAATCAGTCATCTTCATGCACGTATCCTAACAAGAGCCACTTTATGCGAGCCGAGTATGAGTGCTGATCTGGCCTTTATAAACCCTCCGGGACAGACGCCACACTCTACGGACGGTCATAAAATATAACATAGCTTTTTTGCTACCCGAGCTTTTGCTGAACAAAGAATTTTCCAATTACTAAAATCAGTTTTTGAGCAATTTAGGAGTGAAAAACCCTAAATATAATAAAGGTACGTAATGAAGTTGAGGAAAATATGACAAACACAAACATTAATGCGTTCAAGCAGCATTTATATAGCTCTTTCAATAATAAAACATAATCAGGTGTTTAAAACTGAAGTGTAATATCTGATTCTGTATCTATTTTCTGTCTATTACAGTGAGTGTGAGGTAAATAAAACACCCCCCACCCACCCCAAAGAGAGAAGCATTTCTTCAGCCGTGCACAAATCAATACGGCTCAGCTCGCGTTTGAAAAGCCCCATGTCTTGATAATGATGGTGACTCACGGCCGGTTATAATTTCCTTGCAAGGAATATTATGGTGAAAGAGGTGGTCAGGTGTGGTAGAGTAGGTGGCAGTGGGACCGGGGCTGATGGAGCTTTAGTATATCTGTCAGTCTCAGTTTGGGAGGCCGAAAGGGAGGCTCTCGGGGAGCAGCGTGCTATATATCTCTATTACATCTGATGGTCACTCTGCTGGCCTGTTGTTTATTCTCATTAGCTCAGACAATGGGAACAATCTGGGGCACATATCTATCCCTACTGAAGTTGGTATTGTGTACGGTCCATTCTCTTAGCTGTACTCACTGCAGCCCATAAAATAAGAATGAAATTTCTGATAGATTGTCTTAACTCTATGGCGGTACATAAAGATTTTTTTTTTTTTCCTGAATACCACCTATTGCCCAATGCAGTTATTTTTATTAGTTTTTTTACTATGTCTATATAGTTTTTATTCATTTTTATTTATTAGTTTAAAAAGTGAGAAGTTTATTTTGTTTTTCTTTTTTTCTGTTTTATTTTCTCTTTTTTTCATGAGAAATGTTACCTTGTCAACTACCTGAAATAAAATACCGTTTTGTTGTTAACATGCTGTTTTGTTGTTTTACATTTCATTTGTTCAGTTAATAAAGAAACAAAAATGTTTGTTTATGGTTTTAGTTTGACTTTTTGTTAACAGTAATAAGACAAGCTGATGATTATTTTCACATTATAACCAATAACCAATAAACCATCGATATTAAAATTATACTATTGTGTCAGAAATAAACAAAAACAAATCACTCGAACATTTAAAATCAGTTAATTTAAATGATAAAGTGAATTTAGGCATCAAAACATTATAATGTACAGTATGATAAATGGATGTTCCTTATGAGATTTGTTAAAGATTTCATTTACAGTGTTAGATTATTAGTATTATTAAATAATAGCATTATAAGCATCTATAAAAATAGATAAATAAAAGCTTATAACAGTACTAATATTTTATGCACGGCAATGTATGTTTACAACAAATGAAAAACCCATAATTTAGCAAAAACTGTGAAATGTGCTTCTAATATGTATGTAGGACTATGAAGAAAGCAAGCTAATAAAAAAAAAAACAGGTGAGACTAACGGCGATGATTGATTCCCACCTTTTTGCAGCTCATTCACTTCAGATGGAGACACCCTGCTTTATTATCAGTCTGAATCTATTTCTACATTCGAATTAGTGTCTGAGGCACAGTAAGAGAAGAAAAAAAGCCCCTGACAGAAAAGCAAAAGCGTGAGGCCTTTGCTGGTGTGGGCTGTGAGAGAGAAAAGCAAGGCTTTTGATAGGCCGCTGCAGACAAGGCAGTTGAGAGAGAAGCTAATGGCCATGATTAATGACAAAGGGCCAGAGGAGAGCGGGGACACAGCCGCTACATACATCATCCCTCCCCATCAGTCAGAGCACCTCCCTGGACCTTCTCTTTCTCACTCTCTCTCTCTCTCTCTCTCTCTCTCTGCCTTATCTCAGCCCACTCCCTCGCTCACAGCACTTCCCTCTCTCCCCCCGCCCGAAAAGTAGAAAAACAAGTGACAAAGGGGTGATAAGGTGAACAAGAAAATGGCGTGTAAAATAAGCGAGAGATATTCCGAGGAAAGAGGAGAGAGAGAAAACAGCGCTCCGATTTCAGGCGACTTGACTCTTCCTCGGCTGAAGCCCCCATTCTCAAGGTCTTATCTGCCATATGGCTCCCCTGTTTAGATGATTTATTAGGTGCAGAAAAGCACTCTGATAAATTTTAGCTCGTTCTGGCTGCGTAGGCAACCCACAGTGTCAATAACAAAACTCAGGCCACTTTAATGAAAACTTTTAGTACCGAAGGGGTAACCATTTATTTATGAGTCACTATAATATTACACTGGCAAAAAAATTTATCTCCCCTTCTCACGCACACCGCAAAAGGCGGCTTTGACTGCGAACGGCAGAGCGCAGATCATCTCCATATGTCAGTACTTCTCCTTCACCCTGTTCCTAACACATCAGCGCTGGATTTCTGCTTAATTGAAGCATTCAGCTGTTTACAACTCACACAAAAACAGCAAGAGTTTATTTACGACCAATTAAAGTTACCATTTTGAGTGAAGGCAAACCATTATGGATTTTAACCCCTTTGATTCTAATTAGTTGGTGTGTTCAGGTTTTGTTTTACACAGCTGATTTACAAGGGGGCCTTGCAAATAAATTTCCCATCAACAGCAGATGCTGGTTCCCAAAGAAACAAAACTCGCAGAGGGTGCGATGGAAACAAACAATGCCATTACGCCATCTTCCCTGGTTTTGCTTCGGCTTTCACTCGCTTAAAAGAATTACAGAGCAACAAATGGCACTACTGCAGACATTTTGATTTATTCGCATATCACCTCATTAAAATGCTTGTCTGTCATCGGACTGTGTTTCTGTGTCCATTAAAGAACTTACCACAGACTGGGTGTCTGACTTTAATGGGCCAACACTTCACATTCAGGAGGTTTTCCCCCTTTTAAATAACCACATATTTCAGTCTGCATTCTTTCGTGCACGCTCACGTACACACAAGACAATAGAAAAGCAGCATGCGGATCATATTCTGCATTTTAATCTTTCGCTGAAATGATTCAAACATTCAAAGCCTCAACTACAGACAGCAAAAGATCAGACAAACATTTTATATACAATATACACACAAATCAGATGTACAATAAACAAAATGTAGAAACACAGCACAAACCGTAATATTGTGAAAAATTACATTTTAAAATTGGAACATATATTTTTATTTAATTCATTCCTGAGAAGACAAAGCTGAAATTTCAGCATCATTACTCCAGTCTTCAGTGTCACATGATCCTTCAGAAATCATTCTGATATGATTTGATGCTTAAGAGACATTTCTTATTATTATCATCAATGTTGAAAACAATTGTCCTACTTAGTATTTTTGTAAATCCAGGATTTTTTCAGGGTTCTTTAATGAACAGAAAGCTCAAAAGAACAGCTTTTATTTCATTGTTTTGTTTGTTTGTTTGTTTGTAACAATGTAAAAGCATTTACTAGCAGCGTTTCCAAACAAACGTGAAGCAAATCTTCACAAAAAGCAAAAAGTTCGCAAAAAAAGGAAAAAACTTAAATGCGAATTATGCGTTTTCATCGAGTTGTTTGAGTGGATGATGGTGGTTTTGGTAACCTAGTATCCAACAGTAAATAAAGCACCATCAGCAGAAACGGATGATTTGTCACGTGGGTTTAATGTTCGCCTCGTCAGAATTTATTTGGGAAATGCGTTTCCACCTCAAATTCTTTGCATTGACTCTTTTCCACACAAGTCAAAAACCACCTCAAGTGAGCGTAAAAACTTTTTTGTGAATAAAGGGATTTTTATTCGAAATTTGTCATTTATTTCTGTTGCGATACTTCAAAATGCATATAAAAACAGGGTAATGGAAATATACCTACTGTCACTTTTGGTACATTTAACGTATCCTTGCATTCTTGAAAAATTTCTTTCTTTTTTTTTTTTTTTTTTGATTGGAAAAAATGTACTTCAAAAATATAAAATAGACCATTACTACTAAACTACTACTACTTTTTGGAGCTTGACAGCCTGTGGACATACAGGTTTTGAACTACATACGAATAAGTAATAAAGTTTGTGATCTATTTGCTATTAATCAGATTCAGGGCTGTGATACGATCAATCTGCAGCAACTACTGTGAGTGGATAAACAGAGTTCTCAGATGTATATCATCTAAAACATCCTGGTTGTGCAACACACTTTACTTAAGATGTGTAAATGAAGTTCTTAACAATTAACAAGCATTAACAAGTGAATGAAAGTGAATGCAAGCTCGGCGTAAAACAAGGGATATTTGCAACCCAAAGCATCCAGACAATAAAGACTGACCCTTTTAAAAGGGGTAAACTTCCTCAGATCAAAAAGGTCATACACCAATGAGATCAAAACCATTGATGTCCACTTTGGAAATAAATGTAACGCTACATAACAACTGCTTGAATTGCCTACTAAACCAAGACAAGAAGAAAAACACCTACTGCAAGATCTTTAACAGATAAATGTGTGAAAATTCTCCACAAATTTCTAACATGAGGCAGTTGGGGACAAAATAACCCATCTCTTTATGTTCCGCACTGGCAGATTTTAACTTATTTGCAGCGCTCGCTTGTTGTAATTAATTTTGCACAGGAGCCTGCATTGTCATTTTTCAAATCATTTCCCTGGAAATGTTCTACACCTCTTAATGGCCTCGCTAATGCTGTAGCTGTCATGTTTTGGACAGCTGCGCTTTTGCAAGACAAACTCGGGCTGCGTCATGCCCCTCTCTCAGCGGACACCTCCCGCTCAAAGGCACATGGGCCAGGCCGACCAGCTGCTCACGGCGATATGGAAATCTTTGATTAATTTTTCACCTCTTGGTACCGACTGTTGCTCAAGTGTCACCTTCCCGCTCTGTCCCCGAACAGCACCTTTTTTTGACTCACTTCCACCGATGATAGATCAGTTAACCGCTTCCAAAAAAAAAAAGGGGGAAAAAATCATAAGGCTAATTAAAGCAAAAGCAACAGAACCCAGATGTGTGTGCGGAGGAGAGGCTGGATGTTCGCCAACCTGGGCGTGCGTGTGTGAGCGGAGGGAAATCAAGGCCTCATCGCTCAAATTAGCCGGTTTTCAAACTAAATTCGGTGAACATTTGTGTCGGTTTTCTCAGACAACATTAGCAAAGGTGGTCCGGAGGGCTCTTTTTCAAAGGAGCCACATAGTATAAAGTGTCTGTCACGTCAATAATCAGTTGAGGAGTCATCCGGGTGGATTTGGTTCTATCAACAGAAAAACATACACCGTAAAGGATCCTGTCGTTGACAGGACAAATTTTACTTGGCGGAACTCTATAGTATTAATATTCACCGAAACGCTTGGCGCTGTCAAACAGAGTCCCGTATGATTTAAGGCTTTCAAAACACCGACCCCAATCTGAGGCTCTTACTGTAAATCTGTAGCAAAAACATGCCACCGACAATTAAATCATATTGAACGTGACAAATGTTTCACACTGTGTTTATGTTTGGGGGCAGCGGGGTTCACCGCGTTACACAGGTGAACTCAAAGAGACCCTTTCATAAGTTACAGCTGACGGGGTAGAAAAAACACGACTGAAGTTTGACGCGAAAAACATCTGCCGAGCGACTGTTGTCAAACGCGTAGTGGAAAACAAACCGAAGGGAAAATATCTGAAGTTTCGCATTTCAGATGACTGTCCCGATCACGATTAGACAGAAAAACAGGGGAGCTTTTAGTCTTCTAGCGGGGCTGGAGTGAGACTTCCTGTCAGAGACTTTAGAGCCGCCCATCTCCCGTACAGCCGGGCTCTGCCGCCCTCACCGAGGAACCCACGTCTCACGCTGGGACATCTGAGCAAGGGAGACAGTCAGACCCATCAACACGACAGCATGACTCCACTATCACACGTACGCTCAAACACACACAAGCAGGATGCGCTGCCGAAGCGTTCACGGCTCACCAATGAGACCCCGCAGAACTCAAGGACCCGGCTTTCTCCTCTAAATGATTTCCTGACATTTAAAAGACAATAAGCAAGCAAGCCAGATTGGTGAAGGAGGCATGTCATTTTCGGCACGCTGTTGCTCAACATCAAGGAAAATCAATGGCGCCTCCGCAGGGGCACAGAGAAGGAAGAATAGAGCTCCGTTTCAGGTCTGTTTGAACTCATTTTCTTTTCTCTGCAGTTACCCCCTTCACGTATCCCCCCCTCCCGCCCCCAGGCAGCCCCTCACAGCGGGCCTGACAGCTTGACACATTGACAGCTCGCGGTGAATGACAACTGATTTGTACAAATTTCAAGCCTTATAAATCTACCTGTCACAACAAGAGCATAAAAGAGCTCGGACCCAGCAGGTAATTCGAAAGACAGACCGAACGAAAGGGAGAGAGTGAGAGTGAGAGAGCTCCACTTTGACAGCACTGGATCAGTCCTCAGCTTCACCTCAAAAACACAAAATAAGGTGGAAAACTCCAGCAGTCTTGCTCTGGTTAAACTTCATATAAAAGCCTCGCTCCGATTTTGTGGCCACCAGGCAGTCAATCCTCTCATTTAAAGATTAAAGTGGAAAAAAAAAGTTCTAGCAGAGAATCGCTTTTGTTTTACACCGATATTAAAGGCAGCGCCACCTGCTACAAGCAGGATTACAGCAGCGTTTTTCCCAGCCTGTGCTCTGGCTGTGTAAATGAGCGGGCCCTTTTTACGCTATTTAAACAATATCCCACACTGCACCAGGACTGCAGCTCCCCTCCAAGCTTTCATCTGTTCATAATGGCAGCCCCGGCAGGCAAGGCCTTCAGAAGCTGTAAATCCTCTCCGAGGGTGTATTTTTACTGCCAGAAATAAACTACCAGGTAGAAAAATCAATAGGGAATGACAAACAGAAAACTGGTTAATAATTCTGCCTGAGTTGTCTCTGCCATTTGAGCGTCTGATGGCTCATTTGTGTTAGTCAATCGGTATGAGTTGGAGGCCGTTAAAATGATTGATATTAATGAGGATGCAGTCGGGATGACATCTGCATTCTAATTCATAACATCTGAATTTCACTTCTTGTTTGCGAAGATCTGAAGGCATCAGCTGCCATATGAGCTGCAAACCTAAATTAAAATAAACTACAAACTGCAACACATCATAATTGCTTCAAGCAATACAATATAGAGAAAAAAAATGTTAATATAATCAAAAAGTAAATATTTTTACATGCTATACCACACATAAATATATCTAGTGGCTTTATCCTACATTAAAAAGGCCCCCTTTTATTCAAGCAAAGATAAAAGGTCAAATAATTTTGTTTCAATTAAACATCTAGAAAATTAAAGGCAGCTAGATGAGGCTTTTACAACCACACTTAAGAGTTGCCCCAGCAAGAGGGCAAAAGGCTACAGAGATGTAAAGACATAACAGCACTAGACATATAGAACAACATTTGTCACAGTATGCAAATTTATGAAACGATGGCAAAAAGTGATCAGAAATAGAGAAAACCTCAAAGAAATAGTCACCAGTTACAGGACCAAATACACACTTTCCTTTGTGCATATGCAGTGTGTTAAATTTTTTTTTAAAAATGAACGTTGACAAACACAATATTTAAATTAGATAATTTAAATATTGTGTAGTCAATGTTAATTTTTTTTTAAAGAATAATTTTAGAATAATTAGAATAATTTCCCTCCCATTTATGGAAAACAATTTGTGGCACAACAAACATTCAACATTTTGCTTTTTTCAACATTTTAAATTAATACTGTTAGAACTTACTGGATTCGTTCACCGGTGCATCGCAGAGCAGTGCAAGACGAGTAATTGTGGTTATTAAATATTTTTTAGAAAATGATCGATCGTTTTTGCTTATTCCTCGGCTGGGAGCATGTAGATCCCTTTCAATCTGCATTTAATCTGCAATCTAGACCTTCAACCCATTGGTAGACATTGAAGTCCACTATATGGAGAAAAATCCTGGAAAGTTTTCCTCAAAAACCTTAATTTTCAGGAATAAATTATCAGGAAATTTTAATTATGAAGTGAACTATTCCTTTAAAAAATAAATAAAAATATCAACCTTTGTAACTATGCAATTCAAACAAGTGCTTAAGAAACAACTGTGGAGGTTGTTTAGAGTTATTTAGTGTATTGTGAGAAAAAAACCCCAGGCACCTTTAGTCTCGTTGAGCACTTTTCAGAAAAAACATAACACAAGACATATGTGGATTCCATAAATAACATATCCAATGTAAATTAAACCATCAGATGATAGTTGAGAGGATGAATCTCACTAACCCTGTTATTTGTGCTATTTGCAGAGTTGAGAACATAACCCAGACACTTCAGACTCCAAACAAAGGCTCTTTTCTTTTTGCATTGCTATTTCAGACCTTGATAACACTTTAGCGCTTAGGAAAACAATGGCAAGACGAGAGCAGAGATAAACATGTTAGTGCATGCAAGTCATCTGCCTTCTATGAGAGCCTGGCTTCATAAACAAGCTCCAGCACCCGTGTGTTCTCTCCATGACCCTTAACCTCTGAACTTTGGTAAACATACAGAGACGCTCCCAGTGTGCAATGATCCTGTGGCTACCGTGTGATGTTGTGATTGGAGAACCAGCATTCCTCTCAGTGCAAAAAAATAAATAATAATAATAATTCAATACCTGAAAGAGATGTGCAGGAAAATGATAGTAAGATTATAGATGTGAAGAAATGCATCGAGTACGTCTCTCTCTGAGGTACAACCTATTAGACTGGTCATTATGTATGAAAAAATCAATAAGAAAGCGCACTTAAATCACTAAACCAACATAGCTCACAGCACTTATTCAAAGACCAGTCAATACTTTAATTCTAACACTATTCTTTGTGACATTAATACATTTGCAGAGGTTTCAAAAGTAGTTAACCTCTAAGTGAGGCTATTTGATGATCTTATTTCACACACAAGCCTTTCAAAATCCTCGATTTTTGACCTAAAACACTACATCTGTGTGAACCACTGTCAATCAGAACAGTGACCCCTCTTAAACGGTTCTTAAATCTCTTAGTGCAGAATTGGTGTGGTTATTTGATTAAGATTTAGCCCAGTGAATGATCCCAGGACAGGCCTCTTCTCGGGCCAAAAAAGGAGGGTGGGAAGCCCAAGGATTAAGTGTGACACTCCCACTAATGCAGTCAAACTGTCACCCAGATCAAAGGGCCCTGCAGGAGATCGAGAGGAGTTCAGGCAGGTGTCCCCTCCTATTCTAATGCCAAGACAAGTGCATGAACTCTTATCGGTAGAGAGACAGCGCAGCTACGCCACATCCCCATTCACTTCCCTCCTTATTAAACGTGGTGAATCACTGTGAATGACCACAGCACATCTAACCGATATGTTTGTTATCAAGCTCAATAAGAAAAAAGAGCAAATCCAAGCCAATTTAGCCACAATCCTACTATCTATACCTATAAAATCGAGGCCTTCATCCCTGCCACTTGGTCATTTATCAAGATGTCAGGCAAGCAAACAACTTATCGAAGCAATGTTATTGCAACTTTTATGGAGTACAATTAAGTAAAATGTCATTTTGCTTAAACAGGCCCATACCCCTTATTAAAGGTTTGATTTAGCCTTTGCGGCACTCCACATTATTTTATACAGCTCAATGATACACTCCAGAAGGAAGTGTTGAAAGGTTGCCAACTCCATTATGTTTATGCAACATTAAGCACATTTTCACCCTTCAGGAATATACATTCACACAGCTTCCTGTATAATTCTACACATTAATCACTTTCATAAGTGAAGCATTAGAAATGTAGGATGAGCCATATGTCGTCCTATCAAAAAAAAAAAAAAACATACATGTGCGAATAGATTATGCAACACAATTAACGTTTTAAAATGGTTGATTGAAAAACAAGCACATATGAAATTAAAGCAATATTAAAGCAATTGGCTAAAACAGCTGCAGCCGAGCAGCTTCTCAGAGGGAAATATTTATTTCTTAGAGTAGATTTTGGCCAAAATCCAAATTAAAGTCCAAAATAAAGAATCCAAAATAAAAAAAACTAAAAAAAAAAAAAAACACTGGCCAATGGCAGTCCATAATGGCTAATAAATGTTTTGTTTTTGTTTTTTATAATAATAAAGTGCAGAGGTGCTGTGTAAAAATGATGGTTATTATAGTCTACACTAAATGTGAACATGCATTTACTCATCTCACATGCACAAAATCATTCAGTATTCCTCAAAATGAATAAAAACAGTGAATTTCAAATCTCAGAATTTTATGCAAACCTGTAATAATTAACTATAATAAATTACATAAACATACTTTATGTATTTAATCTCACTTTATTATCAACCACACTAATATACAAAAATACTTTCGATTTAGAAATAAGAGTGTTAAACTTCCTTCTCCTAGATCCTATTCTTATTTAATCCAGAATGGCAGCACATCTGAAAGGTTTGTTTGAGCTGCGCCCCCTACTGTACAGGCGAGAATATGCATTTCCTTCAGCCTGAGGCTTATTTATTTCACTTTTGGTGTGAAAGGGCCTTTACATTTGCCAAAAATAGAACTTTTTTTGTTGTTATTAAAAACAAACAAGCAAGCCTAGCCCAGGTGAGAAAAAGTAATGCAAGAGTAATGTATTTATAAAAATTTCATAAAAATTTACACAATTAGTGTTCAACACTGCATGTTAGAAGCTGAAACAGCACTGACAAGTGATAACAGGTAAATGGTTTGTATATCTTTGATTTTATTCATGATAATACATCAGTGAGGATCAGACAATTTGACTTAAAATGACTTACTCACCAGTTGAGTGGTGCATTTATTTGGAACAGCTGCATAATACATGATTTATTTAGTCGCCAAAGCCAATTTTTACTCGGATTCGGCTCTAAGCAATTGTTAATTTGGGACCCTTATTCTTGGTCTCAGTATTCAAATTTTTGGATTTTTACATATACTCAAGCTGTTCTTACTGCTACTGGGTCATTTCTTAAGGCCATCTATTCAGACAAAATTGTTTGCGTGTATAGAATGTGCAGCTATTAGCATGATCATAAATAAACACAGGTGCTCTCTCTAAGGCTCTTCGGTGACATCACAATCCTCAACATGAGTTGTCCGCACGGCCTCGCTTCACATAGCCAGAAACGCCCAGAGCAGCTCTGCATGTGCGCTGGGAGAAAGAGACGAAAAAATTGAGCGAGAGGGAGAAATAACTTGCTCAATAGTCACACAATTATTAAGAAGGCTGAATGGTTCTCATTAAGGCATCTGAGGCGCAGCTGGTCACAGATCCAGCAGGTCAGCTGTAGTTCAGCTGAAGGTCTTGTGATCAGGGGCTTGGCTGAAGTTAGCGGAGGAGGGGGGATGACTGATGGCCATGGGGTGAATGCCAAAACTATAAATCGAACTGGGCTTGACCCACAGACCCTATAAAGTTTATTTACATTTTCACATTGCGTCCACTTCTAAAACTTCTATGTTTAGATGATTCGAAGCGACGTGAAGCAATGATCCGTCTGGTTCTTGTACGGGTAGGTGGTTGAATACACTTTATCCTCTATTGACTTGCCTATCCCTATCCATGACTGTGTAGTGAATTGAAAGGATCTTTTATATTTTGTGTGCTCTGGTGGAGGCTTTCTAATTATTCTTCTTTCTCTGTTGTTAAGCTGCCCAGAACCAGATCAGTGAGGCATTTCAAGGCCGTTCATGCTTTGTGCAAGATTTAATTTCACTCTTAAATACTAACAAAATGTTAATTATCCTAAGTGCTCTTTTGTTGATGTTCCCTAGTCTTTAAGTAATGATTAATGTTGCAGACAAACCAGGTAACATCTCAGCCTGTGCGTTCCTTCTAGCAGGCCACATCTTTGTCTATTTTTATTCCTCACCCCTTAATTATTCAAATCACAAAAAGCACCTTCATTTGCTTACATTTTCATCTCTTTAGCTCACAATGGCCGTCTGTTGGGCCATACCGGAGCATTTAATCAGGGCCGAGCTCGTAAATTTGCAGGTAATGACAGAGAGCAAAATACCCATGAAGGTAAAAAGGAGCAGCTACCGCCAAGCGCGCTTTTTTTAGGAGGGTGTAAATAAATAAAGCTAACATCCCGCAGTTTGGCGTTCAAGCAGCCTCTGAGCGGATCTTTTTGATGTTGGCGCCTGTAGTGAAACCTTGTTTGGACAGCCATAGGGTGGAGCTGCCAGGCTTCCAGCCCTGCCAGAGAACACAGGCTACTGCGGAGGAGCACACAGGGGTCCTCTCAGGCCTGCGAGGGGAGATTCTATCACCTTGGCGGGGAAAAGAGGCTTGGTATTATTAGACCCCATCAAGGAAACTCTGGCTGACAATAAATCCCAGAGTGCTCTCTGATGCGGACACAGAAGAAGATATGGGGCGGAGTTCAACTATCTTCACAGCTTCAAACGCTGTCACTCAGCAGGCACTGCCACTGTCCACCTCACAACAGAGCCAAAAAAATTAAAGTGAAATTGCATTAGTGCTAAATGTTGATCATAAGAAATGTTAGATTTACTAAGTGTTACAACTAAAAATGTAAAAGAAAAAAAGAAAATAATTAATTAATTAAAATATATATTTTTTTATTATTTTGCATATTATATTTTATAATATACAAACATAAAAATATACTATTTTGTAAAATGTATTTTATTATAAGTTCTATAACTATATAAGTGTGTGTGTGTGTGTGTATATATATTATATGAACTATATGTGCTAGTTCGCCCAAATGTTATATATTCCATGTAGTCCCTCAATTAATATGCTTAATATTGAAAGAAAATGTAATTATTTAATTTGAACTTTAATTTGTCACACTGCAGAATTACCAGAATTATTTAACTAGTTTATTAACATGGTGAAAGATTTTAAATAATAGTTATAGTTATCACTTTTCCATGTATACATATGTACGTTAACTTAAAATCATGTTTAAAAAAAAGAAAGAAAAAAAAAGTTCACGCACATGTCAACTGCCCGCACATTTAACTTCCCTTAAACACTATTTTTGATTTTAAGTACTTCTACTTGCTACTGAAATCATAAGTGGGGGACAAAACTATGCCTTGAGCATTTGCTGCAGTTATAAAATAAAACCATTATTTCATGAGGGGCCTGTCAAAAGAAGGGGAAGAGGGAAATCAAAACTCAGCATAAAATAATAATTCAGCTGTGTTCTGTGGTAAGAAGGCTGCGCGGCCTTGTGTGTGAAAGCGGAGAACATGCCTAAGTTATTACTGCAGGAAGGCAATCTGTCAAATCTGGGCTGTTTTGGCATGGCAAATACCACTGGTGAGATCAGAGAGCCACATTCTGCTTGCAATTACTGCTAAAGGACCTTGGATGCAGGCAGCCTGCTATCAATTATTTCCCTGGCCTCAGACACTTGGAGCTGTCAAACTGGTACTGTCTTCTGTTTTGTAACAGTACAGGAGAGGGTCTTGAATGGCCGTCTTTCAGACATTTGAATAGTTTATGCTATTAAAAGTGTTGTTACAGACCTGCGCACCTCCCATTTATTCCTGCTGTCTCGTCTCTTTTTCCCCATTGTCTAACCACTGCTAACTTCAGAAAGTGTAGTGTCTACTATGCAGCCAATCAAAGCCACAGGTTTAAACAAGAGCTGCCAATTTAATGTGTACATTAATTTGAGGGGGGGGGGACAAAATGCAATAAATTCATTGAATACTCGTTTGACGACAGTGCCTCGCCCAATCCAAAACAATCTGCACTTATGCGCAAGCACGACGCACACTTTACGCCGCCCTGCTTTAAATGATAATCGCACAGTCAATTATTGATCAGAGGGTATCAAATGGAGATCTGCATATGGAGATCTGCATATGCATCAATGAAGCATTTATCCGAACAAGTGCTGCTGTGTAACCCTGCATCCTTCTGGGATAAAAGGGAGCGTGGGGAAATTAATCATTTTTCCACAGCGTGACAGCACTTTGGCCTGATGTGGATAACCCATCCCCTAGGGCAGACCTCTAGATCATCCAGGGCTGTTGCTTTGGCAAGAAATGGACCATTTTCCCCCCGGTCCCCTGCCAAGTCCTGGGACCTTATGGCTGAAAATTGCATTCTTATGGTAAGCAAATGTGCAGTAAAGCAATAGCGAAGTTGCATGAATCTATCAGAGAGGAAGTTGGAAAAGGTCATTATTCAGAGTCAGGAAAGGAAGACTCGTTCTAAGAATGACCCTGCAAGTCAAAACGCCTGGTCTGTTTAGACGCATGTAATGAACTCATGCCTATACATTAATACGGTTACATAAGCAGCTAATGCAAAACAGAACCTATAGCCTCTCCTTTCCTTAGACTTTTAAAAGCTACAAACTTTTAAGAATCAGAATTAGAATCACCAAGTGTGCACAAGCACACAAGGAATATTGTATGGTTTCAATATGGAAATACATACATACAAATTATATTATATTATATTATATTATATTATAAATTGCCATAAGCCGAGTAATATGGGGTTGTTCATAGTATTTGTGTGCTGAAAGTGAAAGGGTCTTGATGAAATCAGAATGCATGTGGTCACAGGAGAAGCATTTGAAACGCATGTTAGTAGGTGGAAACAGTAATGCGTCTTGCCTGACCACTTGTGAGCAGATCACCACAAACACATCTTAATTCTTCTCTCTCGCTTGATTGATTTCCAGGATATTAATAAATAATATGTGGGAACTGGAACTTTCAGGAAAGGTGGTATGTGTGCATACATAAAAAATAAATAAGTAGAATTCAATTTTTATGTGACACAATAAGGACTAAATAAAACTCAAATGTTGGAGTGTTGTTCGTATTGCTTCCAATCAAAGTAATGCAGGGGACCAACTCAAATAACATAATAATGTTGATATAATTTTGCTGATCATTACATCAACTTAATATAGTCTGTAATTTAAACTCAAATTTCTGTTAATATGCTTTTTTAAATTAAGTTGTAGTAACTTAATAAAATTGTCTTGATAATTTTGGAAATTAGGCAGTGCATTGCATATGACTGGATAACAAATAAATGTTGACATTAAGTGTTTGTTTATTTGTTTGTAGTGAAGGGAAAGACCTGTTAGTGTTTAATGCTGTTACGTTTTACATTTAATATAGTTTCTGTAATGTTGAAGTTTTTTGGTTACCATTGTGCTGAAGAGTAGATACATGAAGGTAAACACTACATTGAGTCTATAACCAATGACTGCGTTAATGCCAAAGAAAAGTAATATCTTAATTTTTCATTAAATATACGTGTCAAATAGGTTATGTTAGCATGTGCTATGATAGTTGTTGATTTGAACAGAAATAGATAAGATTAACTGGGTCCAACTTAATAATCTAAAAAATGTGTGCATGCTACAAATTATTAAGTTCCTCTAACTCAATGTAGCTTTTTGATTGAATGTAAACTCACTTAAAGTTCTTTGTAGACACATCATTTTTTTAGAGTGTATTAAAAGGATAATTCACCCAAAAAATGAAAATTCTGTCATCATTTACTCATCTGTCAAATTTGCTCCAAACTTTTATGAATTTCTTTCTTCTGCTGAACACAAAATAAAATATTTTGATAAATGTCAGTAACCAATCAGTTGACAGGTCCCATTGACTTCCATGGTATTTTTTCCATACTATGGAAGTCAGTGAGGCCCATCAACTCTTTGGTTACCCATATTCTTCAAAATATCTTATTTTGTGTCCAGCAGAAGAAAGAAATGAATACAGGTTTGGAACAAGTTGAGTATAATGATGACAGAATTTTCATTTTTGGGTGAACTATCACTTTGAGACTAACATAAAATAGATCAACTGAAATGTAATGTAATCATTGTCTTTGATTTTCCCTACACCACAGGGTTGGCAACCTATCTGTCAAAAGTTTACTGTTCAACTTCAGAAAAAAAAAATCCCTTAAAAATAAATCTAAGTTCGTCACAAAACACACGCTGCCTGTTTATTCGAATAGGTTGTCATTTCTGGTAAATAAACATTGAATAATCTCTCTTTTCATCATTGCCATGGCAACACTAGCTTTTGTAAGATAGCAGCCATGAAAAAAAAAATCAATCAAATTTAGTTCCTTCTATTTTTGCACCTGTATAGCGAACTTTTGCCTGCTTGCATTTTCTCGTCTATTGATCCTGTGGATTTTATTTTTATAGAAAATTAAAGTTTGATTTTAAGCCGTGGGTTCCTTTATCTCTCCATCCCTCAATAGGTTTAGTCATGCACAGAGAAGGTGCTTAGACCTTCCCAAAGACTTTCCTCTGAAGCGCAGGGAAACGCAGGCTGTCAGCGGCCTTTGTGTGGGGTTTACAGCTTAAACCCTTTGCCCTATACATTTGGTGACCCCTTTTTCCACAAACTGAAAAGTTTTTTTCCAACATCAAACTCTGGATTATCTTTGATTTCCTCTCAGGTGAAAGGAGTTTTAACTCCCGAGCTGTGGATCTGACAGACAAAAGGGAGGAGGGAAATGTTTAGTCACCACATTATCAGGAGCCACTTACCACTTGTCTGAAGCATTTTTCCTCCACATGCTAATTAACATCTCCCACTATCTCTCACCCCCCCCCCCCCTTACAACTCGTCCCTTCCCCCAAAACTCTCTCTCTCTTTGGCTTAAGGCCTCGTCTTGCTTCGGGACAAGGGCTGACATATCAAGGCAAAAGCCATTTGCATGCAAATTCAGATCAAAGGAAAACTCTCAACCCACGTTTGTCACCTTTTTGTGAGAAATTTCACTTGTGCTAAATAAGCAGTATTGATAAGTTTATATAAAATTTAATCGCTTCCAATTAACTATTTAACTGTGTCTTGAAATTATTCTAGGAGGACTACTCTGGCAGACTACCTGGATCGCTCATTGTGATGATTCAGCTTTATGGAGGTAGTTAAAAGTAAGAGTGGTGGAAAATGAAGGTGAATATAAGAGAACATCAAAGCACATGCAATCTGTCCATGATGTCTTCAAGAACAGCAGATAAGCTTGTAAATACATCCACATCTTTTCCAAACCTTTCTTCTGGTAACAGAAATAACAGAATTTAAATAATAGAACTTTTCCACCTTAATGTTTGTTAAATTACGAGGTGTAGAAAAATTGGTAAGTAACTATTGCCATTATTATTGCCATTATTAGTAGTATTATCATTATTATTAGTAGTAGTATTAGTAGGCCTATTATTAATCAAGGTCATATCACACATATATATATATCAATGTCTGAAATTATGTCTCTTATTATTATGTCTCTTATTAATAAGAGACACTCAATGTCTCTTATTATTATTAAACAAGGTCAGTGACCTTGAGCTTGGGAAAGATATCTTAAAACTGGTTTTATTTGACATTTTATATATTAATTTGACATATTATAATATTTTTATTTATAAATGAAACGCTTATTAATTTTATTAATATATCATTAAGCATACATATATAATCAGACAATATGAACATTTATTACTGTACAATTATTTACTCCTTTCAGAAGTGAAAATATAGTGCTTCCAAGCAGACCTCATAATGTGTCACATTATAATATCAAATCTACTTCTCTGAGAGTTTGTCACATATCGGCTGACAAGTGTGGAGCTTTGCTAAAATCCAGCGACACTAAAAAACTTTAACTGTTTCCAGGGGAATGCCACGCACGGTTCATATGCGGCAGATCACAGAAAATGGCCACCACAGCTCGCCTGCTCCCATCAATCAAGCCGCAAATGGCTCTTCAGACACTCCCACAATTCATTTTCCAGAGCGCCTTACGTGACCACCATCTTGAAAATAACAAGAGTGAAAAAGAAGGGGAGAGCAGAGGGCTTTAAAATCACTGCCAAATGTTCCCTTTTAACAATAGGCTCAAAGCACATCATCGCATAAGAAGCCTGGACGTATCCCAGGTGGACTTCAGCAGCGGGTACGAGGGGGATTTCTTTCGATGTTCCCCTTGTTTTCAATTTTTATGTCCACAGACATTCTCTTCCCTTTTCTATCCACCCTCCCATCAACCCCACACAAACATACACAAGCCTGAATCAGATTTACAGCAACTGTCAAAGTCAGGGATGACAGACAAATTCATCTTCTCTTCATGAGTTTACATCCCAGGCATCTGCACTGCTGATCTGGCCTTAACAAGTGCCAGGTCTCTACAAGCTGTCTTTTAAAGTTGATGTTTTTATGGCTGGAGATGAATTGCCCTGTCATGAGAATCTATTTATACAGCAGTTAGAGGGTGGGGCTTTAGTTCCAGGACAGCATGATTTCATGGGCTGAGGTCCCCTTGAAGCATCTGTTAAAATCTGCCTCTGTCAACCCCATGTCTGCATTGGATCCATAAGAAAACTTCTTGTTTCTTTTAGGCTACACCTCAAGCTTACCTTTCTGTCTTTCTCAAAAGCAGACCAACACCACTCTTGCATTTGTCAACAAAAGCCAGAAAGAGAGGTTTGACTTGATTGTTCCAATTAGGGGAAATGTATTTGCTTGGTCCGCATGGTTAGGGAAATGTGTGAGTACATCTATCAACAGACCAGAGTCTTGCACAACACTGACCAGTGCATGGATCACTCACAACATCCAACTCAAACAAACCATGCAGGCACCAGGCAGGAAGCATGGACTGGCTAAATGAGCCTTAATGGTAACACAGGTTATATATATTTAGATTGGCTGTAGATGACTATTACTTTATCACAGGCGAAAAGCAATTACCCATGCCTGTTCATTAGTAGGTAAAATAGCAAATTTGCTTTAAAAAAGTGTAGTTAGCTATTTTAAAGCAATACTTCACTTCAGAATTCAAATTTCCTGATAATTTACTCACCCCCATGTCATCCAAGATCTCTTTCTTTCTTCTTCTTTCTAAATAAATTAAGGATTTTTAGGAAAACATTCCAGAATTTTTCTCCATATAGTAAACTTCAACAACTACCAATGGGTTGAAGGTCCAAATTGCATTTTAAATACAGCTTTAAAGGGCTCTGCATGATCCAAGTCGAGGAATAAAGGTCTTAATTAGCAAAATGATGAGTCATTTTCTAAAAAAAAATAAAAATGATATACTTTTTAACCACAAATGCTCGTCTTACACTAGCTCTGCGATGCGCCAGGCATTACGTAATCATCGTGGAAAGGTCACGCATGACGTAGGCGGAAGTACCGAGCAAGTGTTTACAAAGCAATTGTGCAAAGATTACACAAAAGAAAGGTAAAACGACGGTATACGATGATTTAGAAGTAGGAGAAAAAAAAGTGAAAAAAAGAGAAAAAAAAGAGTTTTTGTCCTTACACGTGACCTTACAACCGCAATTACGTAATGCTTGGCGCATCGCAGAACTACTGCAAGATGAGCATTTGTGATTAAAAAGACTATAAATCTATAAAAAAAATTTTTTTTGGAAAATGACCGAGCATTTCAACAGATAAGACTATTATTCCTCATCTGGGATCGTGTAGAGCCCTTTGAAGCTGTATTTAAACTGCAATTTGGACCTTCAACCCGTTGTACCCCAGTGAAGTCCACTATATGGAGAAAAATCCTGAAATTTTTCCTTAAACCTTAATTTCTTTTCGCTAACACACACACACACGTTTGTGTACAAGCATATTTTTTTAAAAGAAATATTCAGCAAGGATGCATTAAATTCATCAAAAGTTACATTATAATTAACTTTTATGCTGTTAGAATTAAATTGTTATATTTGACCTTCAGTATATTTTAATATATATAATAATATTTTTTATAAATAAATGCAGCCTTGGTGAGCATAAGAGACTTCTTTCAAAAAAACAAAATGGACTGACCCCAAACAGTTAAACCAGTGTATATATCCACAAAAAAAAAATCAATAAATAAAATTAGGCCTTGATTTTAAATAATAATGTCTTGATATCTATAGATAAAAATGCAACAAACATTTAACTTAATTTAGATTTGTATGATTTTTTTAACAAAAAGTTGTATTAACTTGATAACGTGCCATACAGCAACAATAAAAACATATTTTTACACTGTTAGTTCAATCAATGAACTAACAATTCTTCTCTGCATTTCTCCTCTTCTCTAGCTTGCTTCCTAATCTAGTTGTCATATAAACCTGGCATTGTATATTACGAATATTGTTGGGTCCTTGACGAATTTCTTTGTTTTTATTTCTTGTATGTCGCTCTGGATAGATGCATGTTTGTAAAAACATAGCTTAGAACATTTTATAAATAAAATAAACACCCATGCATATTTAAAGGTTTGATATTTAAGTGTGTGATATGTTTTCCTGTTTGTACAGCTTTATAGTACACGTGCCCTGCCACCATATGACCCAGTCAGGGTTCAGCCAAGAAAAGCATGATGCATCTGATGAAATTTACAAATCACATTTTTTGTGTAACTTCATGACATCTTGTTTTCTAAAATTGTCATTTGAGTCAGTTGCCAGTGTCCTTGTCAAACTTTAAAATTTAGAATTCGCAATTCAAAAACAGTGATCTGCCTTGAGTTGTGAAAATGACAGCAAAGCGCTCATGAATGCTGCCAGCCCCTCGACGGCAGATGAAACTGACTCCATGACTTTGCCATGGAGGGAGTTTGTGCTGTAATTCATCTTAAAATGGATTGCTCTGTCACCTCCACTAACACTTACTGAGAGCACCCATCAATACTTTTTGTCAAAAGCTGCACACTAGGTAAGATGCACCATCAATCACTATTTACATAAAACGCAAAAAGGCTCTCCGTAGGCAAGGCTGCTAGAGGTTGATTTTACCTGGAAAGCTTTTCTAAGGACATGGGTCAGCATGTGCTGACAGACAGCAAATAGAGAAATGTTGTCAACTATGCCAGTCACAAGCAACAATGTATAAATTGAAAAAATATCTGCATATTCACAATCAAACTACCACTGTCAATTTGCTTTCTATGTTGTGCCAAGAGCTTTTCGTCACTGGTTTTCAAGCATACGAAAAGAAAACTGCACAAACTATATTTACTCACCCAATGTTTATGATGGCATGTCATACTGTTTAAAGCAGAACTGAAAAACTGAACAGGGCTTGAATGAGAAGATGAAAATGACATTTTAACAAACGTCAAAAATGTATACCAATCATGATTAGTTCACTCAGAAAGATTTCATGAGTATCTGCACAGTTTCAACACAAGCTCTCAAGAGAAACCAACAAGGCTCAGTGTTAAAGATAGCCACAGACGTAGGATGAAAGATGGCTCCCCTAGTCCTCCCAGCCAGGACCTGCCTCACAATGTTTGGACAAGTGCAAAAAGTAGGGGGAAATAAATATTTCAGCTCTCTGCAGGCTCTCGAACCCATTCAGATTTGTCTGTAAATAAGCCTTATTTGATATGAAACACACGCTGGCCGTAACTTGTGGTGAAGCGCTTCAGATGTCACAATGAATGTGCGCTTTAACACCATCTATGACTGATGAGTGATTTACCATGCTTGTACCGTCCAATCCTCCCACACCAATCTCATGACATCACACACAGTGCCGTGACAGCCATCCAAGGCAGAGCCACGCAGGGGTACGCAGCCAACCGGCGCTTCTCCATGCTTCACTGTAAACAGTTTGGACAAATATTGAGAGCGTTCATTAATTTATAAGGATGTCTGTGTAGTTTTTGGACCCGGGCCTCGACTTATTTGATACGGTGACACGCAAAGCTTTCCATTAGATTTGAGACTATCAGCGGCGGTGCAAAGAAAACATTCGCTAAGTCAAAGTGACGCTGTTCGTTCCAAGCCGAGGGACGCAGTCGGAAACGCTGCTACAATTGCTCCGTAATAGAAACGTACAGGCTTACGAAAGAAAAACACCTTCATATTCATACACAAGTACATAAGCACACACATATACATACACAACTCTCTGTCTGTTTTTCGCACACACACACTCCGAATTCAATTTGGAAACCATCATCTAGCTGCAGAGAGGCGGACAGGAAAGTCATATTGGTATAATGCTCATATTATCAATCATCTTGACATTTTATTGGCTTTATCACTGTACATGCCATTAAAATGATGTCTGGCTCAGACTGTCAGGGGCAAACATTAAACAGACCAGGATTAAAATGCACATCTCGAACAAGTCTCCCTCTCCCTCTTAAATGACTTCCCAGTCAACAGCACAAGCCGCTTTAGCCTTTGAGAAATGCACCAGGTGTTATAAGTCAACACTTTCAGTGACAGGCCGATAGCGTCAGATTTACAGAGATGCAAAATCTCTCCTGGATTCATCTACTGCTGCATTAACAAAAAAAAAAAATGACAGCGAGTAAAGCGGAGAGTTATGAACTACTGGATCTCCTTTAACATATGCGCTCCTCATCAAAAGTCAATAGCCAACTCTTCAGGCACCGGACTGATATGCTAATAATGGTGCACATAAGAAAACATTAATATTACCACTTGCACCATTAAAAGTCATTTTGGTGGTTTGCAGAACTGTGAGCAAAGTAAATATCCATAATTCAATGGATCTTGACAGTTAAAAGCTTGTAAATGGATGTTTAAATGCTACCGCTGTAGCCAAGCTGGCAAATAAACTATAAATACACTGAAAAATTCTCCTTTACAGCATTTAATCAGAGATGGGGTTCAAGAGATCCAGAGCAATGGACAAAGGCACTAACACAGATATTAAAACTTACTTTTAAGTACAAAACTATTGATGACTTATACGGGTAAAATGACACATATAAGGTGCCTAAAGAAAAGGATAAACCTTTTAAAAGTCGTCTTAGATACTCTTTGTAATATCTTGAATTAGGATTGTGACGGTGAGGAAATTTTCCCACCGGAAAATCGACGTCTGACACCGGTAATACTGGTATCACAGGGATTGACAGCGAGTTCCTTCTTTTTCACCAGCAGGTTCCCTATTAGCACTGGGTTTAAATCCAAAAAGGTTCCGCCATCGTCTTGTCAGTCAGCTCCTCACTCTCGTAATAAATGAAATCTGATTCCTGCTGCTGGTCCGTGCTGCGACTATCATTCAGCTCATGCTGCATTGAGCAGATGCGTTCAGTTTTTAATTGCAGTGTCTGTTTTCTAACTGAACTAAATGATTTTTATTATTATAAAAAATCAAAACAGAAGTGAGGGGCAGTGCCGCTGTGGGCAAATGATGTTGGTGGTGGCTAAACAACGGTAACACCGTCAACACCGACTATCGCAGCAAGCCTATCTTGAATATTTGTAACATCTTGAAAATGTGAGCTACTAAGGTAAGTTAAGATACTAGGATAGTAAGTTAAATTTACTAAGGTATTCACTAAGGTACGCATGCATTTTAAATGTTTTTTTTTTTATTAATAGATAATAGGATAAAAATGAGCGTCACTGTACACTGTAAAAAAGTATTTTTTTAAAGTTGTAAATAAAACAAAGACTATTGGAGTACGTTTACAAGAAACACTAAGTACATTTTACGATTACATTTTTTTTTTCTCTCTCTCTCTCTCACTCTCTCTTTCAGGTTATTTTCAACAATTGCAACTTGGTGAGACTTGGTGAAACTTCAACCACCATCATTCATGCAATTTTGTTTGGTGCCTCCAGCAGTGCAGAAATTATCCACTTCAACTTTAAAATGAAGAGCAGATGAAGTACAGCCATTAAAATAATCTGATTACACATCTAAATCTCACACATCTGCTTCGGAAAACAAGATATTAATCCAAGAGCCAACGAGCTACGCCTCTTCCAAAAGCATTCTATAAATAGTGAGGCCCATTCCATCTTTTCACTCTCCATCCCAGCGCAAAGCAGTCGCTCCAGGCAACTCATCAATACTGCACTGCTGCACAAAAGATGCCCAGTTCATCTTACTTGTAATCTGGTGAAAATTTCCTTTTGTGAGGGAGCACTTCACATGCAGTCATGAAATATGTTATTATGTCTATCCTCGTCCCTGGCGAACAATGTTGTCCTTTCTGTTGCAGAGCGAGGCCTGGAGACACCCTTCACACTCACTCAATGGACTCCAGTCACTAAACATTAAGCATCACATCTTTGGACCATATTAAAATAATTATGACATCACTCTTCTGGCATATTTCTGCACAAAGGGGGTGAGCGCATATTTTTGCCCACAGTTGAATGTGGAGGAAGAGGCCCAGCTGAACAAACTCAAAGTCCTGTTTAATATCCCAAGCTCTTCTAGTTTCAGTTAAATATAAAATGATCTATGGGCCGCTGTGCTCTTGATGGAAAGCCTTGTTGCATCATTCCCCTTAATTCCATTCATGAGCCTTTCCCTTTCGCTTTTTTGGCCGTTTGTCACATTTCTCCATTATTCATTGTGTTGGGTGAAAGATGGATTCACTAGGATAATGCATCAGTTCCAGCTTTCCACTCTAAAGGGACTAGCACATAATAATGTGTATGATCAAGGGCAGGCGATGATATTTGTCATCATGTTGAAACAAAGGAACATTATTTCGATGTACTTAATGTTAATACACAGAGTAACCCATATATTGATCCAAGACCATCAAAGAGGGCAAATGGCTCGAGACACCACAGGTTAGAAAATTCATTGTTTCAGATATTTCTTTGCTTTTAACTGTCGTTGTCATGATTCCAAAATTTCATTAGTTGATATAAATAGCTGATAATATAAATACATATTAACCAATATTATATTTCCAATATCGACACTATAGCAAAATCTACCATGCTGTTTGACACATTCCTTTGTTAAAAAATTATTTGTATATTTAATATTTATATTAAGATACAGCAAATGACAGAAAGGCATAATGAATATATATATATTATATATAAAATTTCATAATATGTTAATGGACATTTGGATAAAGAAGTCTTAGTAGCCAATACATGCAAAAAAGATGTTTCCTTTTTTCTTTTTTTTTTTGAATAAATAAATTTCTGTATCAACACTGTGTTGTATACATTCTGAATTGGCTTCCTCTCAATTCATCAGTGTGAATGTGAATTTAACATCAACTGAATTGAAATGATAATTAACAGAATTTACTAAACTGTACTTCAAAGAATTTATCCAACTGTACTTCAAATTACTTCAATTAACACAGGAGAGGGATTAAACTGATCCAACATAAAAACAAAACGAAGCCTGCTTCATGTTTTGTGTCCATAAATTCACCATGGTCCATAAATCCAAAGTAAAAAATTAATGAATAAAATGAATCTTTAACCCAAATAAAAACAATAAAAATATACTATAGGCACCATTCCTACATTGACTATAGAATTATAATCTAATGTTTCTGAAAATGTCCCAGATGTTGCAGGACAACATCTTAAATGGCAATTTATATAAAAATAGTAATCTTATGAATAAAAAAATAGCATAATTTCTTTAAATTATCATTCCTTTTAAATTCTACTTCCTTTTAAACAACCATTTTTTGACATGAGGAAGTGAATTGGAATCTAAAAGGCAATTCGGAATAGTGCACAACCTGCCTTGTCCCCTCACTTTCAACATGTCACCTCTCACCTCAAGAGAAGGGAACACAAATTTCCCTCTGTTCATTTTTGCTACTGATGGGCAAAGACAAACTGAGGAAAACCAAACAGTGTGTGTAGGGATTAGAAATGCAGGAGATGTCCAGGTCAGTGGGGGTAGTAAGTGTGAAGAGAGGTGGGGTGAGGAGGGGATGTAGTGAACCCTTGTTTGGGATTTGAGAGGATGCTCCCCCTCAGATGAGCTCGAGGGCTTCCCCTGAGATAACGAGAGGCCTCTTGCTGAGCCGCTGGGAGAAACATCCACCGCATGTGTCCAAAGGATAACAGCACCTCCACAGGAGCTTCAGCCAGACAGCTTTCAGCATGGCGAGAGAAGGGCAGGATGAGAAATAACACCTCTCAGTGAACACAAGTCAGATTTGAGGGTAGGGGCTCAAAGCTTAAAACTCAGATTGAGTATCTGTCTACCTGAAGTGGACAGTTGGACCAGAGCACTCTTGAATAAAGTGATACGCATATGAATACAGTTGTAACTGTCTCTTGTTATACTCTGGTCTTTTAAAGGGTTGGGTGTATCATTTACTCATACTCATGTTGTTACAAACACTATATGACTTCCTTCCTGCTGTGGAACACAACAGAAGACATTTAGCAGAATGTCCATGCTACTCTGTCGCATTCAGTGAAACTGTTCCACAGAGGACAAAAAGCATCATAAAAAGTACATATGACTCAACTACTATATTCCAAGTCTTCTAAAGCCAAATAATAGACTCTGATTGAGAAACAGACCAGAATGTAAGTCACTAAAAAGGTGAGTAAATAAATAATAATAAATGTGATTTTAATTGTATGGAAAAGAGTATGGATGCACAATGTATCAGCCACCATATCCACCAGTTCCTTTTTAATGTTATCTGCCCAATAAGAAAATTTGGCTTATATATTAAAGCCGATAAATAATGGATTATTTCCATCACCAGAGACACTTCAGATGCCCACTGTTCATGTTCACCTTGATGGTTTTAAATTGCTTGAAATATGATTGGAGTCACTTCAAAAAAGAAAAACCAATTAAGTGCAACATGTGCAGCACAAGTCTGTCATATAGGCTATTCATGTGCTTGGGACATGGCTTTTAATGGTGAAACTTTTGTCTTTGTAATCAGGCTCTCAAAAATTATATAAAAATTTGGGTTTAGATTCATCAGCCAATATATCAATTATTGGCTTTCAAATATAAAGAATTATCGGTTATCGCTTTCGGCCAAAATGTTCATATCGCTGCATCCATAGAAAAAAACAGCTTTGACATCTGCTGTAAATAACTCCTTTTGCATTCCCCAGAAGAAAGGAAACATATTTTTCATTTTTTCGGGTGAAATATCCCTTTAAAAATGGAACTCTTAACATATAAGACACTTTCATGGTCTCCAGTTTGACTTTCACATGAATCGCAAATCACTCCTGACTAAATGTTTGATGTAATAGTCTTTCCATGTACGTTTGATCCAGAGATTATGCCAGCAGAAGTTTAGTCTGATGAAACAGTGAAAGCACTCTTCCACGGAGAAAGTGGTAATGCAATGCAGCACATTACGAAATGCATTATCATTTCAGACAGTTACTTTAGCAACTGCAAAATGGCACTAACAAGTCATCCAACAGTAACCTCTAAGTGAAGAGAAATGATCCTCTCCTACTTAATAAATGATTTAGCAACAGAAGTACAGAGATTCTAAACATAAAATAAGATATTCTGAGTTGTGAGAAATGAAGTTATGAGCAAAGTGAAGTGGAATATAAAAGCAACTCAATATACTGTCATCCGATACCATTCCAATTCCAATCACCCGTAGTTCAAGCAAAATTTCATTTTTATTTTATTCATTCCACGTGTTTCATTAATACTTGTCACGCCCATATAAGAAATCTGGCCGTCCTTTTGTAGCTTCCGGATAATCTTTTCATTTTTAGCACCTCCAGCTACCTCCCATTGGTTTAACAACTTCAAAACACACCTCATGAAAAAATCAGGAGTTATCTGACATGTGTCCCCCTACCCGGATGGCATGCCAACACCAAAGGCCAGCATTGATTTTCTGTAAAGCAGGGCCGGATTAGCCCCCTTTAGGGCTCAGCTGCCTCAGCACGGCCTGAGGGGCTGCTATAAAGCTAATAATTAATTTAAACTGCCTGCCTGGCCTGTCGAAGGATCCACATTTGCAACACACCACCAACCGGTTGTGACTACAATTCTATAGAGAGAAAACGGCATTTATATCTCTAGCACGCTGGACAAAGATGTGCGGTCATGGTGCGTAACTTTGCAAAATGACCTAGTGATGCACAGCATGACTTATTTCTAGGCAGTAATGGCCTTCGAAATAAATCAAGATGCAACTCCACTCTATTATTCTTCATATTGCACAATGAATCAAATTCTACAAATGATTCAAGAGCGACAGAACAATAACTAACACACTGAACTTTCTAACACACTGACATGGCGTGGAGTGAAACACAACATTGCACCCCAAACAGCTAAAAGCTCCCAATTCTGTGCACTGAGTGACAAGCTTTGAAGCCCTAATGTCCTCAGCATGGTCTTATCGAGGGCTGAGAGCACAGCAGTGCAGTTCAAACACAAGGAGGTAGAACTTAGGCCTAGGCCTCTGTTTGATGGGTGTTACATACTGAATAAATTCTAGAGAAGAAGCTCTCAAAGTAAAAGAAAATATGACGGAGGGGCCAAATTCATGAAAACCTTCTTTGAAGTTAAGAAATTTGTTCATAAGAACAAGTGCAATTTTTTTAAAAACTCTTATGTTGTCAAATAAATTAAGAACAACTGATTTGTTTTTCTTAAGAAAATGACAGGCTTATCTGATTGAATGGAGGTATCAACTAAAAAAAAAACACCTCAAAAGGCGCTGCCTCAAGATTACCATAATAATCATAATAAGCATGCACACAATTTTCATTGTGATTGGCTTGATGGGAGTTCGTGTTTAATGTGCCGTGTATTTTAAATAGTTATTTTTAATGTGTCAGTCTCAAGACGGAGAGGTGTGTTGAATTCATTTGTGCTCCATCATTCTTGAGCTCCTTATTTCAATAACAGAATTTCAAATTCAGTCAAAGGTTACATTTTTGCATTTTACATTATTGATCAAACAGTATTTGTGCACAAAGAAACTAATATGTATTCATAGCTAATGTTATGTTCGTTGTAATGCGTAATATTCTGAAAGAAAAAAATATATTATATATATATATATATATATATATATATATATATATATATATATATATACACACACTTGTGAATTTAAGATAACTTTAAGAGGTTATTTTCTGTGATTTCAAAGAACATTCTTTTCAGGAATTCAAACTTTGGTCTTTAGAGCACATACAGGCTCAGATCACTTTTGGCTTATGTGTTTGGGTACCGTTTTAGTTTCTAAGTAAAATCTGGGCTCTCAAGCAAAACCAGAGAGTATATTACTGTTGTTGTTTGTTTGTTTTTGTTTTTTGATGATGATTAGGATGCTGCCTTACAAGGCAGATGACTATGTAGGGTAGTAGGCAGCTCACTATGTTGTGAAACCATGAATATGCATATTTTTCTAAACAAAGAGCTGACAAGAATAGATGGTCCATGTCACAGGCTTACGAAATCTCTTCCTTGCCTTCAGTGCCAGCGAGGGCTCTTGCAGCAAAGTCCGGTAAAGGGATTTCACCTGAACCCCTTTATCTTATAGACACGCAAACTCTCCTCAGATCAGACACATACTGCCGGTGTAGGGGCAGACTAGGCTGTCTGTCTGAGAAAGTAGGCTCATGAGGATATCCCACCACCTCCCTCTCCTCCTATGTTAGGCATTTTGAAGCCTCACACTCTCTCAGTTCTGAAGCAGACTCTGAAGACCAACAGACCCAGACACAAAAAGACAATTCTTTACTCAAGACCAAAGCAGTCTCAGAGCCGAGGGGGGAAATGCCTTAAACATCACCAAATATCCAGATAATAGCAGACTCCTGCCTGAGATATAAACACTGTTTGCCTCATAGGTGATTGATTTGACTTCTTTCTTTTACATGACCACAATGTGATATATAGGTAAAAGTTAGTGAACTATCCAGCAATGTATATTTGTTTTGTTAATCCAGTAAAGTTCATTAAATTCATGTTCATGATCAGTACTATTCAGTGGCATACGTTTTGTATTTGTTGGCCATTTGAATACTAAAAATCTTTGGCATCTCAGATGCTGGCTGATTTCAATTATGAAAAAGTGCCACAGACGTGATATACTGACATTAAATCTTCCGATGAGGCAATATTTTGCATGTCATAACATAAGATAACTTAATCACATCATCGTATATTGATTGAATTTTAGATATACAACTACAAAGAAACAATATTAACAGTAGTTTAAAAATTGTGGGATTACATACAATTCACTAACAGTATAAAAATGAAATTCATAATAAGATAAGTTAGAAATATCATCAGTAATAAGAATCATTTTAATTATAATTAATTTGTCAATTTAAATATGAAATGCAATAGTGTTCATTTGTTCTGTACTGTACTAAATAAATAACTTTCAGTTGTCAAGAACAAAAAATGATAAACATTCCATAGAATGTGCAAAAAATGTCAAATTCATTAAGAATTCAGATCTGATTATTTGCCGATATTCTAATAAATAGAATCAACAAAATATTCCAACAGAGGTTAAGAAATATGATTATAAAAAATTATTGCTAGATCACAAAACTGAAACTGTAAAAAAAGACCCTTGTGATACACCAATTACTAAAAATGCATATTATTTTCCCTAAAATGTACTGTGCAGCTCAAAGCTGCCATTTTTTAAGGACACACATAGTTGTTACGTGCTTTAGCTGTGAAAAAGCTCTAAGTGACTCTGAAATGTGTGGGGGAAATGTGTTGCAGCTGTGTTCAAAATCTGCAGCAGCTGTTTAAACCCCTGTATGGTTTAGGTATGCCGGCCAAGAAAAAAAAAAAAAACGGGATGGTACACGTTTGCAAAGCAAGCGATTTGGATAGCACCCTCTAGTTCATCACTCTCCAGGTGGCACACCACTGTTTAACAGAAATCATAACACTGAGGCTGACTTATTATTCTGGGCAGCATCTATCCGCAAACTGTTATGGCAAATATTTTCTAATAACGATGAGCGCTTGGAAGAGTAAATTCCTAATGACAGGGTTCATAGTGTGTTTTATGGTGGCTGGACAAATTCACACAGCGTTAACATTTATCACAGCGCCTGCTTGAGGAACTGCCCCTAAACTTCAAAACATAAGAAGGCGCTACAATCTTCTTTTCAAATCTTGGCAAGATAAAGCCAGCATATCTGTCTTCGCTTTTCAGAACAGGCTTGCTAGGAGACACTGTGGGAGACAAAGTGTCATGGAGCAAGCACACTGAGAGGATAGTACCGAGAGGGAATCCTTTGTTCCATTTCCAAACTGCTAACCTTCTTTTTTCCCCGCTCCCTCTCCCTTTGGGAAACGTCCAGGGGGAAGTTAAAGTATAGCAGGCTCTTTTTTGCTTCAAAGCACTAATAAGTTCCATGCCTCCGAGTTGCTTACCTCATTAATCAGCGAGATGGCTTTGCGTGATAAAGGACATAAACTGGCAGAGAACCACGGACTAACACCGATTTAACGTTGGACCTGTAGCTAGGTTAGCCCACATTATACCGGCAGCCAAGATGCCAGTCGTTGCTCTTTCTCCAGCGCTCCCGTCACAGGTCAACCATGCATCAGCACGGCGAAAACACAGTTTTTCTAAACATGTCAGCGATGAATTAAACATCCTTCTTCATTAGCATGATGTCAAAGCCATTTGTGGATTAAGTTTTACGATAATCAATCAACATGAACGAGAACCTAAACGCGCGGCGATATTGACGGAGCGCTTTCGAAAGCGAAGAGAGAATGATGTCTAACTCGTTTGTTTCTAAACATGTCAAAACAGAGGAAGGGAGTCAGGCATGTCTGCCATGCAGGGCCCCATCAGGTCAGGCTATAAAAATCCATCACCGGGTTTGTGCTCTGCTAAAGCGCTAAGGAAACATATTGTAGATTTTAAGAGCTTTTTTATTCAGCCAGACTGTGTACTAAAACTAATTGGATTTCTGTCAATGGAAAAATATATCCCTGGGAAGACTTTGAACTACATAACGCTGACAGTACAACAGCCCATGAGGGACAGACCTTTCCTCGATGCCAAACGTGAGGGAGGAAAATTAAACCAACGGTCAACATAAAATATTAAAATAGCACGGTATCGAGTTTTTGAAAAATGATGTCAGACTCACTCATTAGGTTCACCAACACAGTGAATTAAGCTACATTTAGTGGGTGATAATTGAAATCATAGCTGTAGTCATTACCGCTGACATGTCTCTAAATAATACCCTATAAATTTCCCGTACGTTTTTTGGGGGGCTCTGTGACAGCTGGCAGGGCCTGAGAAAAATAAAGTACAGAAACTATTATTCTCCCCTGTGTGACCGGCCTTCCTATTCTCTCTTCCTTAAAGCCAATAAAACGTCAGCTTTTATTCTACCCCTCCAAAGTGCTGGCTGGATGTCAGCTATCCTCTCTAAAGCCCTGCCACAGAAAACTGAGGGCCTGTAAATCACTATGTCACAGGCACACCATCCGTCTTCGGGTATACAATAAAACAGGGATGCAGTTATAGAGCGAATGACGCCCGTGCCCAATATATATTTAATTTGAACAAAAAGAGAACATAAAGATGTTCCCTTCAATTCAAGACCAACGGTTTGAGATGTGCCTGGAGGGGCCGTACGCCGTGTTTGAAAAGATATTTGGCTGATAGAAATGTTGATAATGATTTAAAGATAATTCTTTTGCCATCAGGGCTCTTTTGTTGCACCGTAACAGCGAAACTGTGATTTATGCTACGGCTGAGACTAGACTCGTGGAACAGAGAGATTCTTTTGGCATCAGGCTGCAGAATATTTATTGGCATTTCCGATATGTAAAGATGAAATTGGAAAGTCACATAAAATCATTTTGTACTTAACTTGTTTTTTTTTGTTTTTTTGAATAAACATCTACAACAAAGAAGCCATTCATTTATTTGAGATGTCAGAGCAACAGTCTTGAGAGCGATATTTCAAAACCAAAGTACACAAGTCAGCAGTCAGAACTGACATTTACAATCTAGGTGGTTTGTGAGATAAACACAGGGTGATTAGTGATCGTTGACAAAGCGGAGACCTTTCCACCACTCAAACACAGAATGTTCATGGAAAGTCGAATTTGAAATGAGATTTAGAGACATCTTGTTATAACAACATGTACCAGAAAGCATCTTGAAAGCTTTTCTTATTTAGTGGATTCATAAGCCTGCGGTTCAAGCCCAAACACTAGCGTCAGTCTGTGAGTTCATACCTGTGCTTCAACTTCTGCCAGCCAGACGGGACAGAAGGACAGACCTCTAAATGAACACCACATTGCTGCGGTTTGGCAGTAACGTGTGGAAGAAAAATGTATTTTATCAGATACAAGATTGTCATCTTACCAAAATACAGAAAGCATGATTTGCCTGCAAGAACTTTTCAAAACGAATTTGGTTGGACTTGATGATGTTCCCCTCTCGTTGGCCGGACAGACGACAGTGCCTGTTGTGGCGGGCGCGGAGATATTGCACATCAACTGGATTTTATTCTTCCCGGGGCAATCGAGTACAGATCTGTTTATACATAGAGCAGGAAAAACAGCCACGCAAAAGAGGCGAGGAGGACGTGTGGCTCCTCAAGTTAAGGCCAACTACATTAGAAATGGCTGGAAATACCAAGACAAGACAAGGACATCCCTTCCTATTGTTGTAAAAAAAAGAAAAATAGTGAATATGAATAATAACTGGAACTAAATAACACTACAATAATAGAGGTATGCCAGTGAGTTACAATGGGTTTTGTGTACTTTGTCCATCTGTCCAAGTATCATGGATGTCTTTTGGAACAAACGCACAACGCAGAGGCCTACAGTAGTCTGATTAACGTATATACATTCTAGACAAATACAATCATATTATCTAGGTCTGTTTGTACGTCAGCACAAAAAAAAAAAAAATGGACTGGTGCGATAATTAAATTACTGCTAATAGTCCGACTAAAATTTTACTTTTAAAGTCTATGTAAATATACTTAAAGGGTTAGTTCACCCAAAAATGAAAATTCTGTCATTAATTCCTCACCCTCATGTCATTCCAAACCCATAAGACTGTCATTCATCTTCAGAACGCAAATTAAGATATTTTTAAAGAAATCCGCGAGCTTTCTGACCCCTCCATAGACAGCAATTTAACTACCACTTCAAAGGCCCGGAAAGGCAGCAAAGACATCCATGTGACTACAGTGGTTCAAACTTAATTTTATTAAGCGACGAGAATACTTTTTGTGCGTGAAAACAAAAAAAAATAACAGCTTTATTCAATAATTTCTTCTCGTCCCTGTCATTCTCCTACGCTACAGTTGCCATTTATGTAGAACCTGGAAGTGGCCTATGGTTTATGGAGGGGTCAGAGAACTCTTGGATTTCATCAAAAATATTTTAATTAGTGTTCCAAAGATGAACGAAGGTCTTACGGATGTGGAACGACATGAGGGTGAGTAATTAATGACAGAATTTTCATTTTTGGCTGAACTAACCCTTTAATGATTAGCACACCAAAGCATAAATGAAAGATTTCCTGAAAGAATGATTCAGCTTAAAGGTCAGGCTGAAAACAAATACAGTGATCTCGGTCAATCGCAATCCATCCTTTAGTTAAGAGGAAATTCTCTCTTTCGTTTAATGTCATGTTTGCTTTGACCTCAAAAAATTTTCCTTTAGCACAACTGGGTCATATCTTCACAGAGGAACAAAGACGCACAACAACCGCAGACTAAACTTATTTAAATTATCCATTAGCAAAGCAGCAAGTAACAAACATGTCAACTATAATGCATCCAAAATGGTTTCTCTGTATTCTCACAATTTTACCTGTCAGCTCATCCCCTCTTGAAGCAATCACAGAGGTACAAATTTGCTCAGAGAAATTAAATGAGATTTTATTGCTTCATAGTTGATTTATAAGAGCGACGCCCTGAATGGAAATGCATAAATTCCATTTCTGTCACTTGCGCTTGTCTAACAAGCCAGACAGGGCTAAAAGAAGGCAACATCGTCTTCTAACGCAAGCCAAACAGTCCAGGCTGTTCCCAAATATTAGTGCTAAATAAGCCTGATAGATCAGATATGGAAAATTCTCATTTCCACGAAAGCATCAATTTCCATACCCTCGGCGGTTTAAGTGATTTGACGACTTCATTTCGACAGTTTCTCCCTCGTACTCTTAACTGACATTTTATCTACATACTGGCACAGCCGCAGATTGAACACACCCGGAAGACAATGACAGGCCCTTCTACCGTTGTCACTTCTCATTTCGGTGGAGAGTGATGCGTTTTACTGGCTTATGCCAATAATAGCCCCATCAAAAAGGAGACTCCACCTTGCTCTGATGTTGAGGGAGCACTTCATGTCGCAGGCTCTCATTTGTCAATTAACAGGAGCCTTCTGGTGTTGGCGCGCGGGGGCTTGAAAGACAAAGTCTCGCCCGTGACGAATGAAGAGAGACAGATGAGTGAAGCATGAGCTGGAGTGTAATACTATAATGTGCTTTAGATATGAATATAAAACGACATTGCTGACAGTCCATACAAGGTTATATTTCATTTCTCGGTGTACCCAGCCACCGTACTTTGTCTTCTTTGTTCCGTTTTCATCAGACTACTTGCATCTCAATGTGACAGGCTGTCTACATTTAAAGTGGCTCCATTTGAAAATGCAAGTTAGCATATTTGATTTGCCTTCAAGACATAGACACAGGTGAGCACTGGTTTTTGTGTGAAAAACTCTTATGCATTGGATGAGAACTACAGCCGTCTATAGATAACTTGAGTCCCGCTGTGTAGTTATGAGCATTATTTTAAATTCTGTTGGATGTTTGGCTGTTACATTCAAGGTTTATACAACTTATAACAGTTTCCCTTTGAAATATATTCTCCTTGATTTGGCTGTTGGCTCATATGTAAGGTGGCGTAATAAACTGAATCTGATGACAGACAGACTGTCGGACCTCCTAGACAGAAAGTGACACCGGAGAGAGGAATTCACGGCCGCTTTGTGCCTCTGCATGACTGAGGGCCATCATGTTTACCCCTCATCTGGACAGGACCAGACAAGACAATAACATTCCCTTCGCTTTCACCATCCACTTTCCACAAAGCCATGCATGTCTAGGACACTGGAGGGGACATTTTGACAGCAATCCCCAACCTGGGATTACTCCTCCTGTCTATGATCTAATATCACTTCATGGCCAGTCTTGAGAAAGGTAACATTTCACCTTCACACCCATTCAACGTTAAAACCACACAAAAGGCACCTAGCGAAAAGTCTGATAAAGTGAATGTGATTTTACATGCGTGTTTGCAGAGATTCTCTCTGACACCTCTCACATCAGGTAACACAGCCTGTGAGTGCACGCAAAGGTTCTGCGCTGAGGTTCATCACTGTGAAGACTTTGTCTGCTTACTGAACATCTGACTTACATTTGAGAATTGTCAAAAAAATGTCTCAAATAAATCATGACTAAACTTTAGATTTTATTAATTGCTCTTCACAGGTAGAACATAAAATATCATTATGTAATCCTTAATGTAAAGCAATATATACTGTATTATGATACATTTTCATTGAATTTGGTAGTCTGAGAATTGGTAGACGCTAGGGATGGGATGTGCTAAAAGACATCATTTTAAAATTTACCAGAGGGCCACCTAAATGACTAAAAAGGTCTATTTCACCCAAATATTAAAATTATTTCATCATCTATATATCTATCTATCTTTTATATATATATATATATATATATATATATATATATATATAAGGCTTGTTTCGGGAAGGAAACAATATGGAAGGAACAGGACGCATAGGTCTCTGAAATCTTTTTAACTTGACAAGCAGTATAACGCAACATTGATGGTAATGCAATGGCGAAAGATGTCCGTCTACACATGAAAGGCTTTTGCAGCAGTGCGTTAAAGGGTTAGTTCACCCAAAAATGAAAATTATGGCATTTAATACTCACCCTCATGTCGTTCATCACTCGTAAGACCTTCATTCATCTTCAGAACACAAATTAAGATATTTTTGATAAAATCTGATGGCTCAGTGAGGCCTCTATTACCAGTAGGATAATTAACACTTTCAGATGCCCAGAAAGCTACTAAAACCATATTTAAAACAGTTCATGTGAATACAGTGGTTCAAACTTAATATTGAATAACTTTTCAACAATATCTAGAGATGGCTTATTTCAAAACACTGCTTCGAAGCTTTATGTATCTTGTGGTTCAGAGCGCAAAAGTCACATGATTTCAGTAAACGAGACTTCGTTATGTGATAAGTGTTTCGAAATTTCAATAGTTCACATGACTTTGGCTGTTTGATACGCGAACCGAACCACTGATTCGAAACAAAAGATTCGTAAAGCTTCGAAGCAGTGTTTTGGCCATCGCTAGATATTGATGAAAAGTCGTTATTTTGTTTTTTTGGTGCACAAAAAGTATTCTCATCGCTTTATAATATTAAGGTTGAACCACTGTACTCACATGATCTGTTTTAAATGTGTTTTTAGTAGCTTTCTGAGCATCTGAAAGTGTTAATTGTCTTTGCTGGCCTCACTGAGCCATCGGATTTCATCAAAAAATATCGTAATTTGTGTTATAAAGATGAACGAAGGTCTCATGGGTGTAGAACGACATGAGGGTGAGAAATAAATGACAGAATTTTCATTTTTGGGTGAACTACCCCTTTAAAGGGGATGAATTAAAGTGATACCCCACCAATGAAAATTCAGCCATTTATTCACCCTCATGTGGTTCTAAACCTGTATGACATTCTTCTATGGAACATAAAAAGATATTTTGAAGAACGCTGGAAACCAAACAACAATAAGCCAATTGATTTTACTGAATGAAAAACAGAGATAATTCTCAAAATATGTTCTGTAATTTCCACAGAAGAACATGTAAGCGAGTAAAAGATTAAAAAAAATGTCATTTTTAGGTGAAGTGTCCCTTTAAAAGACTTCTCAGAAAAGGATTTACCTTGCAAACAGAAAAAAACTAAAATAAAACCAAAGAATCTAAAACTAGTCAATCTAGACGACTAGTCAACTACAGTGACCCATCCCGAATGTTCATTTCTAGATGACCTAAATTGTCTTGTGGCAGCCCTGAGGACAATGAAAGAACCTTTCCATCACTTTGTCATGTTCACATATTTAAGTCCTCATGCTAGAGGGCAGGATGTCTGTCTATTAACTTCTTACTGTGGGGTCTTTGTGTGAACATGGCAGAAGAGGCAGTGAAATCCTGACTGTAGGCCACATCCTCACTTTATTTTGATCACATGCCTCTTTATAAATTAAATTTCACACTGAATGTAACCCTAACCCCAACAAAGCATATGACCAAAACAGCTCCAGTAACAGAACCTTCTGTTCTGCTCAAAGGCTCTGTGAAGTGGTAAAAAAAAAAAAAAAAAAAAAATCATGATTTCAGAGCCAGCTTTAACATTCTGCATTTGATACGTACGTACAGATGTCAGAGAGGGGGGCTTTCTGCTGACAGGCCTTGTTCCCAAATATCATCTTTATTGGCAGTGTGATTCTGACTGAACAAGACTGGGGCAAGTCCAAAACATAAGTGATGAAACCTCACTCTTCTGTGTGCATGTCACTGCATCGGTAATGGGTTTTAATGGAAAGACAATGAACATCACATTGTTCTAAGCATTCTTATTAATAGACTATCGATGTGCCCAACTATTCAAGTAATTATCTTACACACAAAAACTTATAAATGATTTGATGATGGCATAATGGTTCAACAAAGGCAATAAACCCCAGCATTTCAATCTGTAGCAACGCAACTATGTGCATGGTGAAACCATCAGGAAACATTACGGATGATGCAATAAGGAGCATTGCATTAAAGAACAAACACAAAGCACAAAAAAACCTCTGAACCACTAACTTTATGAGTCCATAGATGGAGTGGATGTACTTATTACTTCATTCACGATCAGATATCTGTTAGTATAGCATTTTACATAATTCATGCACTTGACGGTTGACCAAATCCAGTACATGATGCAAAATTACATAAAATTTTATACCTAAACAGAAAATTCTGTGTTCTACAGTGTTCAACCAAAGCCGGGTCGCCAGTCAGAAATGCTCATTAGGAATATTAATGCGCCGATAAGCGTACACTTATGTGCGACACATTGAAGCAGCACGGGATTTGGCAATTATTAATGTGACAGACTCCAGTGCAAAGCGAATCAATTAAATGGAAGAATCCACATTTTCAGCACAGATAACTGCCTCAAGACGACAATTTTCACATGACAAAAAGAGGCCCATTCAGAGTCCTTCAAGGCCTGACAGGTCAAGAAAAGAAGTCTGAAACAAAGGCACCTTATAACCATCATCTCCTCTCTTTTAGTTGTCAGATCAGCTTTGCTAGTCCTGCTGCTGAAATGGCATCCCCCTCCCCAGCTGCCACAAGGTGCTTCTTCATATCCTGTCAAAGGAATCTTTTATTCTATTTGCTCAGCATTAACATGTCACATTTATTGATCAGGCTTTTTATCTGGCCACAGCATGGCACGCCGCTACTGTACCTGCCGCTCTCTGATGTCTCGATGACACGGAGGACGGTGTAATGCACATAATGCATGTATTAAATTGCACTTAATGCAAAAGTGTGACTGTACGCGCGACAGGTTGATTAAGTCAGAGATGCTGCATGCGGTTGGGATCCTGTCATTTATGAAAATGTTCTAGAATGTTTCACATGATAGAAACATCCTTCACACAAGGACTTTCTCAACCAATTCAAGCCTTTTTCTGTAGACAAAGGGAGTCTAATATTACATATTTAAAGGTGCAGTAGGTGATCTGGGAAATGCTAACATTAGCCTGCTAGCATTGAAAGCATACGATCCCGTCTGACTGAACAGCACGGGTTGCCAATTACTGTAGTTATGGCGTGGACGCAGCATAAGCTCGTTGTTTTGTTTCGGTAGGAACTGTTAAAGGTGGCTTCTGTTGTTTGCGGTGCTGACTGAGGTCTGTCAGTATAAACTCTGCATAGAATGAAACGCGCTAATGACGTGTGATGTCTGCGCAAACAGGGTGGGTATGTAAAAATATACGCCGACAAGCAGGTAGGACGTCGTATTATTTCATTCGAACCAAATATAATGATTGGCTGAACATTTTATGGTCCGTACACCTTCCACAGATGATACACATTCATAAATATACATTTAGACCATTTAACATATTGACTGCTATCAGTACATGAGGAGAATTTCAACCAGTATAACAAAAAATGTTTAGGTAGAGAATCTCCTACTGCACCTTTAATTGCCGAATATTGAATTCCTTAACGTGCATTGCAAACATCAGCAGTCAAACAGCATCTCAAAGGGCCAAAAAACAGAAGTACGCCAAAACGGAAGTGCAAAATTTTAAAACACAACAGATGTGGAAACTACCTATAATTTCTATTCTCCATCTTTAAGCAGAGGATAAAGTGGGCCATAATCCTGTTGCAAAACCTAGAAAAGAAACATGATGTCTCACCCTCCTCAGATCCATATAGGAATCCAGTATGTATGCATAATAGGTGCCATGTATGTCATCGCTGTCCTCTGTCATCATGGACCTCCTTTTATCATGGCCTGTTAAGAGTTACACAAACAGTAACTTACCTTAGTTGGTTGAAGCTGAGATCTAATCTCCTTGCCAATTCTCCATATTTTGCCCCGAGAAAATCTGGAATGTCTTCCCAGTCATGCCCGATGCAGGACACCTGCATCAATGCATCAGTGAGAGGAAGAGGGTTACATTGTTCTTTAGGTGTCTTGGTTACAGTAAAATTACACATGTGAGTACTGAATAATCTTAATTTACAAGATTTATCCAATATACTATAAGGTCAGGAGTAGGGTTTGTTTTAGAGTAATTGAAATGCCTAGTTTACTCTTGTTGTTGTTGTTATTATTGTAAGTAATGTGTAACAAAGACACTGTAAAATCAAGGTTTACCAGGACGAGATCAGTTTTATCACACATTTGGTACTTTGAATCAATGTTCTTTCAAGAAATAGACCTTCTTACACATTTACTGAGATGATGGGGATGTTTGAAGCTGTACATATACATGAAGACAAATACTTCATATACAGCTATTATGTGAATTAAACCAATGTTATTATGTTAATAAACAACTATTCAAGCAGTTTATAATAAATATTAGCATTAATAATTTAGTCTAGTTGTCTTGCGATGTAGAAAATGTATTTATATATTTATATACCTGCATGACAATTCATGACTTGACAAAAAAAAAACTAAAAAAAAAACAAACGCACACCGGTTGCATCCATAATATACAGTAGGTCACAGGAATCTTTCACTTACCTGACTTCCATTCACTACAACCATGGACTCGTTGTATGCCATTGCAGTCAAATGACAGCTCAGAAAGAAAGAAGCTTCAAACGAGGACCAACACAAACGTTTTTAGGCTAATAAGAACGAAACGTTTGCTTTATGTTTCCAAAACAAACTTTTAAACTACGCTCCGTATGAAGCTTCGCTTCTTCCGCGTGCTCGAGTCAGCTGATCTTAGACGGAAGCACGCGCCACTGTTCAATTGCTCAAATCAGTTTTAGCTGTTTATGAGGTATTCCCAAGGATGTTTAGTCATGAAAATATTAGTGAGTAGCAACATGAACAGCTTTCTGTTGAAAGAAAGCAGCCGTTTTAATCATTGGAAGTTGAAACAAATCTCCAAAGAATGTTTAACATAGTATATATACCACGTATTACAATTCAGAGGTTATATTTCACTGTATTTTAATTTCACTAATCATAATTTGCTGATATTTTAAGTTAAAATAGCACAAAAACGCTTTATTGTTATTATCGTGGTATGACAGTAGAACACGCAGACGCTCTAGAGCGCCGTGACGTCACCACGGATCCTCCCATAGGCGGAAGTTTTGCACGCGCAGACAGTGTGGAGACGAGTGGGATTTCTGATCTTATGCTGGCGGTAGCGCACGTATACTAGAATAATGTAACGACTTAGTTTGGCTGCTAAAATGTGCTTCATAAGACCCCACTGGAAATCTATTTATATGATCATCTTTGTAGAAAATAAAGGGATTGTGTCTGTAAATGTTCATAGGCTACCTGTCGTGTCACATCGGAGCGCGTGTGTAATTTAAGGTAAAGTGGTTCGTTGTGGTCTCTTTTACCGAACTTAATAATGAAAATGCTTTGTAATGCATGTTTAACGGATGTGAAGGAATAACCAGGTTTTATTAGGTTCATGTGTTATATTTTTTTTTGATCGTAGATGCTGTGCTTTGAAAGAAAGGAAGACGCTGTTTTCATTTTTAACGTATTTGCAATAAGTTGGCTGTATTTCTTTTTCTAAACACTAAAAGTTTAATTAATTGCTGTATTTTTTATTGTGTTGCTTAATTTGACTAAGCTGCTTTTCCAATCACTTAATGTCAATAACCGTTTCAAATTTATTTGGGTAAAAAAAATGCAGCCAAAGTGTTATTGTTTATTTTGATAAATCGTAAATGTGCGCTTCTCAACTTTGTCTATCCTATAAAAAAGTGGTTCGGCCGCTTTAGGCATAAAAGACTAGCCTGTTTAGTCATACATAAACATGATATGAAATATATGAAATACATTTGCACTGAAATAATATCAATTATGACCCCCCCTCCCAAAATATGTTCCCATCTAAGAGTTTGGTATCTGGTTCAGAAGCTCATTCGTCATGCAGACAATAAAGAGAAAAAAATTTGCCCGATGCTGGAAATTTATGGTTCCCCTTCTCTGCCCTAATATCTCTCGCAGTGTGTCACGCGCTGACAGCCTCTGCAGAAAACAATCACATCTTAACATACTGAAGCAAGATTCTGCATTCAGCTTGTTTAAAATGGCCGATATCAACATTAGTGTCATTAGAAAAGAGAATAATAGCGCCTATTAAATTGAAACAAATATGTATTGTTAATGCAATAAATCAAGAATGATATATTTCTGGTTTTCAGATTTATGTGCATGTCTTTGAGCAAGGCCTATTGTATCGTGGCTAAATAATACTAACTTTTCTAAATATTACAACACGTTAAAAAGGCAAATGTAATCAGTATAGCCTAAATATTGATTCTTGGAGAGAGTGTGTGTGTGATGGAGAGAGAGAGATGGGATGAATAATTAGCTACCTCACACATTCTTATTGGTTTTTAGGCTTTAAAATAAAATTATATTTTATTTTAAAAGCACTTGGCTAATTCAAGCCAAAATTATTTTTTTATATAAGTGTATTAAATAAAACCGCGTTGTGGGATTTAATTGCCAAGTAGGGCAAATCCAGTAAAGTTTATTGTTTGGGTTATCTGAGATACTCCAGCAAAATATACATTTCTTTCACGCTGATGACTGTCCACTCCAGGTTTTCTTGCTCTCCTAGATGACCTGTCAAGCGGATTACCGCAGAAAGAGATTAATGGTGGAGGCGGGTTGCAATAATAATCGTTTTGTTTGATGTGACAACTTTGATAGGCGTTGATTTACTTACAAACTGATAGGCTTTTAATTGAGCGCCTCCATCCAGTGAGAGATGAAAGGCAAAGCGCATTGAAAAGCTGCCCGATTGCCCCGGAGCCTCAATACTGATTAGCCGTCTCAGCGGTGAATAGTTCAAGGCTTTTTAAACTTCTTTTCTCAGAGGTCTGACAGACCATTTCTCTTTCTTTTATGTATTTTTGGTATTGTCAAATAAAATGAATAATATTTTTTTGTGTGTAAATAAATTTAGTTGGCATGAAAGGAAAAACTGTCTGGACCATTATTATTATTATTATTGCATTCTTGCCTCTTTTAAGATTCCAAGTGAGTTAAAGTTTTGTGTTTTGGCTTGAGGCAACCCAAAAGTTCACATTTGTACAAAACAGTGTCCTGAAAAACCTGAAACTGCATGTGAGACGAGGAAAAAAAAATATTTAAGTAGCTATCATGTACACCTGTCTGAAACTTAACCTCAGGATGTTTAAAACAGGTCGTGTCAGAAAAAGCACAACACATCGACTTGTTTCTTTTTAATTCAGGCTGCTTGCAGGGAAAAAAAGTTAGAAACAAATATATATATATATACACAAATGGTAATTAACATATGACAACAGATATAACATGCTTTGTTAATTTAAAATAAGATTAGCTTACACACGTTTTAGCCTATATAAAGTAAGCTGAATATTTACATCGCTTGCCTCGAGTTTTTATTTTATAACTTTTTTAAGTTGTAAAAAGTACAATAATTATATGGCATATTCATTTTTAGATTTAAATCGGTCAAAAAAGTAGCCTTATTAAAAAAGATATTCGAATTTTCTTTAAAAAAAAAATAAATAATAATAAATAGGCCTACGCTGTTTTTCTCTTAGCAGCTGTAGGCTATTCCTAAATAAACCAGATTAATGACCAGTGGTTGATTTTCTATTACTTTAATTATAAAAAATAAATAAATAAATAAAAAAACACGGGAAAAGGTTCTTGTCTTACCGCAGGTTTTTAAACAAAAACCTTTCCAAACTGAACCAAAAAGAGAAACTACATGGCCCTCAAATTAAGTGACTGTTCTCCAGGATGCTTCTTTTGCCCTTTTCTCCGTCACTCGCGGCACATAATCAGCTTCAAAAGCTGACGTGAAGTAAGAAAAGGATTGACAGCAACTGACAAATAACTGATTGATTGTGGTCGAGCAGAATTGACAGTTGACGGAGGGGTGGGGATAGAAATAGAAGGGCGGTGTATATTATATTGAAAACATGTGACATTCACATCCCTCTATCACTGCATTGGTCTGCTCTTGTCAACGCTTGTCTGATTGGGGAATTCAAACACTGTGAGTTGATCTTGTGTTTATGGTCTGATGTTTCAGCCCACTCGCGTAAGAGTAAAAAAAAAGACTAAACGCGCACAACATCTTAGAAAAAGAAGAGTGCATTTCAATTTATACAATAAATAAGCAATAAATCAAAAGGTTAGATGGTTATTAAAATGTAGACTAAGAGGTGTATAGTAAAAATAAATGTTTTAATTCTGTTTTGTTGAAGGTGTTAATGAGGGGCTTAATCTTATTTAAAAACGGCCTACAAAAGAGACTAAGAGTAAATGTATGAGATAAAATTATAGTTAATCTTCTTTTAAAAATGCAAAATTAAGGAAGTCTGCTCGCGAAAATGAATAACGAGCGGTTTAAGTCTCATTTTTAACAAAGGCAGCGGCGTGTACGACAAGCTACATATTGAACAAAATCTCCTCCCCCAAGTTGTCAAAATAGAGGCGCTTGCAGGAGGAGGAACGTCACATCCCCTTGACCCTCCAATCACCTCGGGGTCCCATTTGATTGGAAGGCGGCAAGGGCTTTAATCTCGGACTAATTCAGCTGCTTTTGAAGTGAAAATTTCTACCAGTTCTTGGTTTGGAAGGACAAGCGCGCGGACCTACGGGAAGAGACAGAGCGCGCGCTATGCCTGTGGTGTCACACGCGGCTCCGGATCTGCGATAGCCTCGCGCCTTGCTCCATGCGGATTATACAATTTATCTTTATTTCTACTATTTGAATGAAGATTGCGGCATAGTTGTTTTTTTTATTTATTAATCTGATAAATGAAATACCAACAAAATACATGAGAATTGGGTCATGATCACATCGCCCTCTGCTTCTGCTTCAAGAAATAGTGATACTGATCTAGTCTGGGAAAGCACCAGCAGCAGCTCTCGGAATAACAACTCCGCGGTCGTCAGCCAGCCTTTTCTCCATTCCGTCCCTCCTTCGGACCCTTTACGGCAAGCTAACCGACTTCCCATAAAGATTTTGAAAATGCTTACTGCACGCACAGGACACATTTTACACCCTGAATATCTTCAGCCATTGCCATCCACCCCGGTTAGTCCAATTGAGGTAAGATGTGAATTCGCTGTTTCATAAGCTATTTTATAACAAGTCCGCATTCTGTTCTTGTCGGAGAAATGACGGGGCATTACGAGAATCATGGCTTAGACGAGTGAATAAAATCCTGTATTTGAATGCGACCTAACATTGTAAATGCTTTTTGCTTTTGGCACGGGGCATTTACCCTTTCAGTGCGTTTTGCGCGATGCGCACATTATCGACTCGCTTCAAACGTTCAAAACAGAAGCGACGAGTCGTTTAGGGAAGTTTATTTGTTGTTTATGTTGACGCATACGTTGTATTGATTGTGCTTTTACACATTTGTGGTGTTCACGTCCTTTATTTTCTATCTATCCTCGCAGCTCGATGCCAAGAAAAGTCCTCTGGCTCTTCTTGCGCAAACATGCTCTCAGATCGGTAAACCGGACCCTCCACCTTCCTCCAAACTCTCCTCTGTTACATCAAACGGATCTAACGAAAAAGAGTCGAAATCTGGTCCTTTAAAACTGAGTGACATCGGTGTGGAAGACAAATCCAGCTTCAAGCCGTATTCCAAGCCTGCGGATAAGAAGGACTCGTCTTCTGGGGTGTCGAACGGAGAGAAGTCTGGTTTCCGTGTGCCTAGCGCCACCTGCCAGCCGTTCACTCCCAGGACTGGCAGCCCGAATTCCAGCACTTCGGCTTCTCCGATGCCGTCAGATGGAAAGGGAGAGAGAGATGAAAAGAAGGAGTCTGACTGTAATAAAAACTGCTCGTCAGATGGATCTGCACCGACCAGCGTCAGCCATAACCGGATAAGCGTGAGCTGTGCGGGAATTAACGTGGAGGTCAACCAGCACCAGGAGACCACATCGGGATCCAAAGCAGCGACGTCGGAGTCCTCGTCTGTCACCTCTTCGTCCTCAGCCTCCGTCCTGGGGTCAGGACTTGTAGCCCCCGTTTCTCCGTACAAACCCGGCCAGACTGTTTTTCCTCTTCCCCCGGCTGGCATGACGTACCCTGGCAGTTTAGCAGGGGCCTACGCAGGCTATCCCCAACACTTCCTGCCCCACGGTGGCAGTCTGGTCAACGCACAGCTCGCCAGCTCGCTGGGCTGCAGTAAAGCGGGCTCAAGCCCCCTAGCCGGGGCATCCCCTCCATCTATAATGTCAGCTAGCCTTTGTAGAGACCCTTACTGCTTGAGTTACCACTGTGCCAGCCACTTAGCCGGTGCAGCCGGAGCTTCCTGCACACACGACTCGGCGGCTGCGGCGGCCGCGTCTGCTTTGAAGTCCGGATATCCACTCATGTACCCGACACACCCTTTGCACGGGGTGCACTCCTCGCCGCCATCTTTTGGTGGACACCCTTTGTACCCCTATGGCTTCATGCTGCCCAACGACCCTCTCCCCCATGTGTGTAACTGGGTGTCAGCTAACGGACCTTGTGACAAGCGTTTCTCGTCCTCCGAAGAACTTCTTAACCACCTGCGGACGCACACCGCGTTCACCGGGACCGAAAAGTTGATTTCGGGTTATCCCAGTTCATCATCGTTAGCTAGTGCTGCCGCCGCAGCTATGGCATGCCACATGCACATGCCGCCCTCAGGAGCCCCTGGGAGCCCCGGGACACTGGCACTTAGGAGCCCGCATCACGCGTTAGGACTAAGCAGCCGCTATCACCCGTATTCAAAGAGTCCGTTGCCTACTCCCGGCGCGCCGGTTCCGGTACCTGCCGCGACCGGTCCTTATTATTCTCCCTATGCACTGTACGGTCAAAGACTCACCACAGCATCAGCGCTGGGATACCAGTAAAAACAGACTCTGTCCCAAATTTATAGATTATAAAGATTGAAATATAAAGACTTTTCTATCATCGCGCCACTGAAGGACTGGATCCGTGGACTCACTGTATTTATTTATGTCAGCTTAAAGCGGACGATAATACAAATGAAAATATTTGAGCAACTCAAAAGTGCATTACATGAACTCTGTAGATAACGTGAAACACATGTTAGAGTACTAATAAAATAGGGGTCTTCAGTTGGATGTTGATTTGGAATTGCTATGATTGTATTGTTCGTTATTATTTAATGTCTCATTGAAAAGAAGATAATTTACATGCATGTTTGTTTCTTAAATCCCAAATTGTCCACATGATTTGCAATTGCCGTTATTTTTCAGGTGTACACCACGGAGAGAGAATTGGTATTTTTTGTATGTATTCTGGAAAAATAAGAAACAATTCTGTTCCATATTTCTGTCTTCGGTATTCATTAACTGAACGTCACAAAACTCAACTCCAACTAAATTCTGCCATTCAAGCACATTGATTTTTGCCGTTTTAAATGTAATTTTAATGGTTGCAGCCTTTTCAGGTTTTACAGCTCTACTAATCTATTTAATTTCGAGTTAGATTTAAAACGATGAGTGCATTCGTCGGTGTCTGAGAGATTTTATTATTCTTATTTTTCTAATGACTGACCCAGAAATCAGCGTGTTATTGAAAGTTTGGTGTAACGATTTTCAGCAACGACGTCAAAACACGTTTGAAATAATTTCAGGTTCATTTTATTACTCATGCATTGAGGTTTTTGAAATAAAAATAGTTTATTTCTATATATACAAAAAGGAATGTAGAAATTGCCACTTTATTTCTTCTTAGTGGGCGACGATAAATTAATCAATGGGACGTATCATCTTTTTTCATATTTTTACAAAGACAAAATGCTTTCAAAACAACTTGTAGGTCAATGACACAACCGGGGTTCACTTTCTTATTCAATTTCATATAGTTCATCATGTTGTCAGTCCATCATCTCACCATATATCGAATATTCATTTCAGAATATAAACGGCTATGCTGAATTCTGAACGTGCATTTGTTGTGGTTTTGTTGAACAAGATTGTATTTTGTAATGGTTCGTTTTGGCTAAGTCAGCCGTCAAAGGCTTATGTGGACAATGAATTATGTTTGAAAAATGCTAAAGAGACAACTTTGCGAGTTTTTTTGTTTATAAATAGCCTATTATAGGAAACGGACTGTATTAAAAAACACGAATGACCCATACGTTTTTAACATTATTGTACATCTTATTTGTTATATATTACCCAATATCAGTTTTAAGTCTGTTTTATGTGAATTAACGAAATTATATATATATATATAATTTCAGATTTGAGAGATTTTTACAGATACACATAAGGAGTAGCCTAAAACGGTCAGCAGTATTCAGCACAAACATTGTCATTAGACTAGACTTGTAAATCATATGTGATTTAATGAAACGGTTTCCAGCTAAGAAAAAAAATTGTGTTTGTTTTTTCCACCCTATAGGCCAATATATCTCATTTTGTATGTGTGCTCACCAAATAATTTCCTCAATTCCGTTTATTTGCGTATATATTTTAAACTGGAGACTATTTATAAAACTATAATAAACGTGTAATAAATAACATCTTATTAATGCAATAGTAAAAGAACGATAACGCATTAGAACAGTAAAGGCTACTGATATTTTGCGAAACGAATTTAAAAAAAACGTGGTTATTTCCTTTTGCAAAAGTGCTTTCGATTTAATTTTTTTTTACTAATCGAAAACTGAAATATACGCAAGTAACGAATAAGGCAATATAACTGCGTGCGTTAACTAAATAAATTCACTAAGTACATTACACATATATTTTAATAGTAGCGTATACATGCAATATCAAATATAAAGTACAAATTTTAGTACTTTTACAAAGTACAAAAAGAAAAACATTGTTAACTGTTCCGCGAAATAAACTGCACGTAGGAGTCGACTAAACTTGAATCATTTTTACATGTAAAACAACATTTCAGTTTAGTTAAATATCCAATGGTTTATTTATTACTTTTGTTTAAAAGTAGGTTCTTCTAAAGTAAATCAATTTTGGGAGAGATGACGAATAACCCCGGCTAGGAGTTTTAAATAATATATAAACATGCGAACTACATGAGTTTTATGAATTAAAGTTATAACTAATGACAAGATTAATTAATGATTGTATTTACACTCCTAAAGCAGTTCATTAAAGATGGAAAACTTCAACCCGCCCAGAAATGTCATAGACGCGGAGCACCTAGACTCTGTTCTGGAGGCCCACACAAGCTTTAAACTGATGTAATGACGGTGAAAGAGAGCAATTTCCATTTTTACCCACATCATGGTGGCTGTGAGGAGGTCCCCGATGGAAAGCCATTCATCATGTGCCCCTCCTCCCGGGCCTGTCATCAGAGGAGCTAGCAGGCACATGTGTGCATAAATTACCCCGCTTGCCTTCTTCCACTGCTGTTCACTGTGGCTAAGGAGTATAAAGAGGAACAGAACTCCACTGCCTGGTAGTAAAGCATGACTTACACCACTGATCAGCCCTGCAATGAGCATGTTTATAAGGGTGATAAATAAAGTGAATACCTTCCACAGTGGTCTCGTGTTAGGTGCCAGGCAACCGCAATCTGGAAAAGAGGAGGATTGGAATGCCAGATTAACCTGTGACAACAACAGCTTGTTATAGGAGATGAATTTGAGTCCACAGCGTCATTTCAGAGGGGAAACATTTCATAGATCAACAACAACATGTCACATGACTTTTATAAAATTGAAAGTGTTAACCCTATAGGAGAACCCAAGGTTCTTTAGGTCTAAAACACACTTTATATAAAAGTATCAGTTTCAATCTCATAAGAACTGATAATAAACAAAATAAAGTTTATGTTCCATGATAAATGTTTCATTATTTATATTTGGGGCCTCAAACACCCCATAAATTTAAAAGATATTTTTTTTTTATTGTATTTTTCTACAAAGTGTTTTTCCGATTTGTTAACACAACATTTTTTCTTCTGTCAAATCAGCTTAAATAATTAAGTTCCGATAACGTAATAGTTTGAGTTTCTGTTGATTAAACCAGTCGCATTCACTCAAATTTTTAATTTCAATGAACTCAAAATTTTAAGGGAACCAGGTAACTTACTTTTTTAAGTTAAACCAACAATTCTTTTTTACAGTGTGGGGTTTTCTTTGTTGTAAAACAGAGGAATGTCTTCAAAACTATTTATGTCTGCTATATCTGTCAGAGGATCGTTTTAAATCATTTGAAGGGCAAAAAAAGTAGATTAATTTTATAATTTCACACTCACTACTGGGGTCTTCAAACATAAGAACGCAAACGGAGTACGGTTAATAATTATCATTTGAACATTGCACAGCCACTCCTCAGCTTTCATTCCAGAGGTGCTAAAAAAACTAATTGCATTGGTAGAGATGCATGGCTGATTTATGGACCATGCTGAGGAGGCTGAGCCATGGTATGCTGACACACAAGGCCTTCCTGCTCTGAATTTACCCTTCTTCTGGAGCTCCTATAAACCCAGTGACCAATGAAAGCTAGATTTTAGAAGACACCTGGATTGCCACCACTGATTTGCACTTCACTCTTTTATTAAATAGCACGAAATTACTACTGACACCAATGTAATTACTAGGCGTGTGATAAAATAAACAGACATGCTGCAGTCTGACATAGCAATCCTATGCTTTGAGCAACAGCTGTGTCAATATGTGAGTGCCACGCAAATGCTAAACTTCTAGACATAAGTCACAGACAATTATGTCTTTCTCTCACGAGAGTGGCTTGATTTATGGGATTATGGGATTGAGACAAAATCCTTTTTAGCTGCGATAAGGGCGATTATCATTGCAATCTTTCAAATGAGAATGCATTTGTTTGAACGCTCTAGCAACAGGCCTGCTTTTACATAATGTTTAGATCATTTAAAACAGCTTTAATTTAACCTTGTAAAGTACAAAAACTTATTTTGTACAGCTCATATAATTGTGTTCACCAAAAGGTGCTCCGCTACGACACATAGCAGCTATCTTCAAGAGTGATTTATGTTGACACAGGAGGTGGAAATGACCACAGCTTTTGTGATTGCAGTAATGAAGCCATAAACCAAATAGCATGAAATGAAGCAGGAGCTCCGCGATTTAATCAGCTCATAAACAGATCCACTGCATCAAGCCAATGACGTTATTACCCATCTGAAGTAAATCTTGCTAATCTCCAGAGATAAAATCAACATCATCAATGGTCACATGTCATATTCATCAATGCTAAATCGTCCCCTTTTGACAGATTAATCCCGGCCATGACTCCCAGAGAGAGTGGTAATGGAGACCCAGGCAAACAATTCACTCATTGAACACGGCAGGCTCCTAGTATCGCTTGGCTCTTACAAGCGCTCTCTCTCTCCTCATTGATTTACAAATTCAAAGTGCTCATCAAGGTGAGATAGGCCCAAAGAAAAATGGCTTCTGTGACGGCTTGTCATTCAAAGGGCCTGCGATGCGAGGCACCTTCTTGTGCTTTAAGTGCCTAATTGAGGTCATTTACGGCAGCTCTCGGGCCCTGCTATCATATCTCAATGCCTGTTTCATTTGCACATTTTGGGGTTTTGACAAAGAATATTTTATGGAAATGAGACCATTCTCTGAGAATATTTAATGGGTTTTTTTTCCGTAAAAAGAGCCCAGCGATGGCTCGGATGTCTATCGATGATAAATAGCTGAAGAGATTTCTAAGATGAGCTTGTCGTAGTGAGACCATGTGCTTGTGTTTGCAATGATCTGAGTCTCCATGTCTTTATTTTGCTTGACCAAACTTCTGCAAGGTCCCGCTTATTATTGAAGGTCAAGAATATTCCACGTCGTCTGCAGTTCTGTGTGTAATATAATACTGTTGGACGTTTCCATTTCTTTTTCAATGTTAGTTTGATGTCATAATCCGAAATGTACTATCCTTTTATATCTCATTTAGAATTTGAATATTTACACTTAAATTTATGCATTTGGTGGAGAGTTTCATCCAGGCATAATATATTTTGTCATAAGTACTGACTTCGATACAAGTCGATATTGAAATTTTAATAATGTGACGCTTTGAACGCTGTTGAGCGGACTCGTAAACACTTTGATTGGCCATTTTTTTTAACTCACGGGAGCGTTCGAAACCACACGGAAGTGTTTGAAAGAGTTTTGAAAGGAGGAGCTTGAACATGTTTTTGAAGCATTGATTATTTTGGCCAATCACAGACATAAATGTTGAGCGTGTGAATACAATGACCGAGAAAATACAGAGGTGTTTACTTATCCGCTCAACAGCGCTCAAAGTGTCACATTTGACAAATTTCAGTATCGACTTGGTATCAAAGTCAGTACTTTTGACAACACTACTTGTCAACCTTGAGCAAGAAGTGGGTTTTATCCAGTGATCTCATTGGTCAATCACAGCATTCAACCATTGACAAGGCAACTTTGTATATCTTATTAACCGAAAAATGCACTTGTATTTCCAAGCTACCTTGAAAGAATGAAATCGCAGTGAATGGATGAAAGCTTTATAGGAGTTTTAGATGTCCTGCGATTTTCCGGTTGTGACTGTCCCCATACTGTACTGGAATTGAACTTTGGAGTTAGATGATGACTTAAAATCGCCATGAAATGGAAGCTGTGTCTTTTCTTCCCTATTGTCATGTATATCTGAGTGAAGCTGCTTCTCGAACAAGAAAAAATGTCGGGCGGGACTTAATTTTGTCCATCAAGAATTGTTTGGATCGTGGCTTTGCAATTGCGTTCATCTTGTGAGAGACACGTTGTCCCACCCTTTCGCCCATAAACACATCATCAGCGATATAATATTTATAAATGCTGCAGTATTCCGTAAAAAATCAGAAATCATGGGGACTTTAAGCGAGCCCACTAGAGCGTTCGACACAATGTTAAGCACTCATATGACAGCACAGACTCACTCTCCCTTGTTTAATACAGACGTAAAAACTACCTCAAGTTACTTCGGTATTAATATTTCTGTAATATTTTGGCAATGTTTGTATTGTTGCAACATCGACTGTTTCGTAAATTCTAAATGAACTATTTTTTATTTTTATTTTACTCAAATCAATATTTTATGTCTAAGTATTTAGACATAAATACTTATTATCTAAGTCGAGTAATAAGCGGGAAATGTACATAATCACTGACAGCTATAGCTATGCTAATAACTATGTTATTGTTCCCTCTTTGGACGGTGCAGTGCAGATATTAATCTTTGTTTCGGAATGATCCTGTGAACTGTAGAGGCACTCAAACAGGAATGTAACAGCTCGCTGAATCTGTTCTTTGCACTCATGCACATTGTCATTCTTGGAGCACTTTTTTAAGCACACTTCTGATTATAATAAAATTACATGCCATGCTCTTTGTGAGGTTGTTAAAACATGTGCACAAAGCGATGAAAGTTCATTTTCTTGAGCAGACACTGAATAATATTAGCAACCAAATTTCCATTCAGGACGGATGCCATGACAGACCTAATGATGGACTGTCAACAGGCCTCGCTGGTGATGCTAATATCAGAGATGTTGTGAGGAATGATCTTTCTGATCTGCTCACATATATGCAGAATTGAAATTTCAAAGTGATTTCTGACAGCTTTATCTGGCAAGTTCATATAAGAGATTAAACTCTAACAAACAGCAGTACTTCTCTGGCAGTTCAGAATCCTGACTCTTGACCTCCCTTACGAGACATGGCTTTTGTATGCTAACAGTGCATCTATAATCAAAGAAAACAGTTCAGACAATATTTTTAAGCTTGTTTTCATGGAGCTGGTTATGATGCCTTTACACATCACACATCGCGCAGAAATATTTGAAGATGCCGGCCGTGTTGAGCGCTGCGCAGCCAAACTAATGGATCTGACCAAGAGACAAATGGGTCCAGACACGCAGCAACACAGCCTGAGGAAATATGGACCTTCACATCATTTTTATTGCTTTAATGCATTTTAGTGTTAACTGCAAAGTAGGAGCTCAAAATTACTCTCAGTCCTGCTTTGCTCATGCCCTACAGACAAAGACGCAACTTGATGAAAATAACACGCAGGCCACACGGGTGTTTTGCATGAAAATAAAGCAATTACCTTTGTGAAAAAGCATTGTATGAATACAGGAATACTTAGATATGTTATTACTTATCTCATCTCTTGTAATATAATTGGCAGAGCTCAGTGTGTGCAACCGGGAAGAAAATGTTAATGCATTCTTCCAACAATGCAATGAAAAGCAGTTACAATGCTTCCTAGGGCAAAGTATTATGCCTATTCAAAAGGTCGAATTTGCTGGAGAATATTAGTGTATGAGTTGTGTTTTGTAGAGAATAAGAAATTGACACTTGATACATAAGCTCACTGCGAGAAACATGAGTGGTAATTCATCAAAAGCCAAAGGTCTATCAATCAAAAGTGTCATGAGAATGAAATCATGGTGGTTTTGCTGTTCGAATATCACAAAAAATCTTACTTGTGTCAATTCACCAATGTCATTGTGTTCAACAGCCGTGCGGCGTGAATTAGCATTGCATATCATATAATTACTGAATAAATGGGTTCGTATTAAGGAATTATCTGGAACTGGGATCCTTTCTTCCTACCATCCTTTTCGACCATCTTCCTGACAGTTTATTTCTCTCTGCTTTCTGGGGGCAAACACCTGTGTCTCCTCTTAAAGAAGTCTGCTCCTGACAGGCTGTGTGGAGCTTCTCCCTTCGGCTCGGACACATCTGGTGGGAGATCACAACTCCAGAAGTGTCTCCATGAGCACATCCATCAGCCCTCAGCCATACGCTCACACGCATACGTATATACTAAAATGTCATATGCTCAACTTTATGTGGCAGAGTACAAGATGAGCCAGAAAGAATGAAGACATGATGGGCTAAAAGATTTCTTTTTCAAATAAATGTTTGGTTATACACTTTATTTGGTAACACTTTATTTTACAATGTCATTTATGTTACATGCATTTACTGTAGTAATAACTAGAAATTATGCATAATTACATGCAATTAACCCTAAACCAAACCCTCATCCTAACCCTAACCCTATAGTAAGTACATCTAGTTAAATGTCATTACTCAGTACTTAAATGTATAATTACACTGTAATACTGACACCTTAAAATAAAGTGTAACCCTTTATTTTAAGGTGACGTAGTTACATTGTAAGTAATTTTAATTAACTACATATGCTTACTATAGAGTTACAGTAAAAGAGAATTGTTAGTTTAAGTTACCTGGTTGCCTTAAAATTTTGAGTTCATTGAAATTAAAAATTTGAGTTAATACAATGAAGGCGATTGGTTTAATCAACAGAAACTCAAAATATTATGTTATCAGAACCACATTAATTATTTCAGTTGATTTGACAACAGAAAAAATGATCATGAAAATATTTTTTTACAAAATAGAGCATAATTTACAGTTATTCCTATAGTAAGTACTTTAAAATAAAGTGTTACCAAATGTTTTTTTTTTCTTCTTTTTATTAATTTTATTCATGAAAGAATCCTGAAAATGTATCACGGCTTCCACAAAAGTATTACACCATTTTCAGCTGTGATATTAATAAGAAATATTTCTTGAACACCAAATCAGCATAATGATTTCTGAAAGAGCATCCGACACTGAAGACTCTCAGCTTTGCCATCACATAAGATTAATCACATTTTAAATATATTAAAATAGAAAACAGTTCTTTTAAAATGTAATAATATTTCATAATAATACTGTTCAGCTATTTTTGATGAAATAAATTCAGTCTTGGTGAGTATAAAGGACTTCTTTCAAAAACATTTAACTTTTGAGCTGTAGACAGGGGGCAATGTTCAGGATATATCTTTGAAAATAGTCACTCAGTCACATTATTAATTTATCATCTAAATATTTCTTAACTAAATGTTCAGCTTTTTATGCTTGAAAAATGACCTGAAGGCAGTACATGGTATCTGCCCTCCATGCATCATCCACATGTCTCCCTCACAGGGGGAGGTGATAGGGCCTCCACCTGCTATGGTATCCTTGACCCCATTCACCCCTCGTACTTCAGCATGGAACTCAGAGGATGTCTGTGTACCATGACCTCCCACAGATAGCTGCCGCCTCTCTGAAGAGTACAGCCACAATTCATAGGCACTCAGTGCAGTCATCTGCAGCTGCATGCCATATGGAGCTGGATCTGGAAGCTTCTATTGCTGCTCAAGTGGGCATATATGGGCATATAAAACCTTGAAGTAGTGAAAAGAATGTATTATGGGGGTATCTGCATAGTTTGCGGTTTATATTGCATAGATTTTAATGGAGAAAGAGTAAGTAAGGAGGTGTCATACTGAAAATGTGGGTGCATAATAGCTCCTCCTATAGGCAAAGTCCGACTTTTTTTTTGGTGTTTCCAGAGCACATAAGCGTTTAGGCAATCTAATAAAGGAAGCAAAAGAAGAAACATATATTTGTTAATTCAAGTCTCATGAATCATTTTAATCTAGTTACACAGTCATGCGCGCTTTTTTTTTTTTTTCAATTTAAAACCACGTCAATCTTACATCATATGTCTAGAGTTATTATTTTGCATTTGCAGTGGCACAGATTTGAAAAATGTCCAAAGACAAATTCCTATTTTGACAAGCATCACATTTCCCCCTATGGGTGGGTGGAAAAGATTGATGGGCTGTCACTCAAATGGAGCGGATGATGACAGGTTGTCATGTTGAGGCGTTGACATGGTACGGGAATAAATCAGAGCAAATTATAAATGTAATATTTGAACACTCGCGATAAGAGAGAATAATATTCGTGCAGTGTAATGTTTGGTTCTGCTGCTTATAATTTAATATTTAATTTAATGCAAATTTAATGAGGCCTCTCCTGTGTTAATGTCACATATACTCTGTCTCTGCTTTAGTCTTCATCCGCTTTGAGCCGAACAGATTTCTCCTTTAAGGTGCACGCAGGACCCTTTCAAGTGTCATTCCAACCAAGCCAAAAAAGTACAATGACATTCGTACCTTGTAATGCGGGCCGAGGCACAATGAAGCATGCCAATAACCTTTAGCAGAATAAGCCTCCATGGAGAGCATGCGTAACACTCCAAGGAAGATCATTCATAATTAGTCTTGACGAATTACTTGTGACAGAACAGTAAAATACAGAGAGGTTTTAGCTGGCCTCTGGCTTTTAGCATGTAATGCACTCAATGTTAACAGTGTGCACGCTTGCCCTGTATACATGTTTCACTAAATATAAGTGATGGATGGGACAAGCTCTCTAATTTGCTACATTCTACTAAATAATTTACTAGTATATGCTTTTCCAGAACCATGACTGTTTTCTGTTGAGTGTATTGGTTAGTGTCCAAGAGGAAGGGCCAGGGTTAAGAGGTAGACTTTAAATGTGATTAATAATCGTAAACGCAGCACGTATCGCTGCGCTCAACCACAGCTGCGTTAACTTTTCGTGCGGAGATCCAAAGATATGTCTGATGTAGCATACGAGCACACACATAAAAATATCTCTTTTAATATTTGATGCATGATTTACCTTCAGCGTTCACAAGGGAGCAGTATAATAAAATATTAATGGGGTTGTTTTCTGTGAATGTTTGTTTTTGTCAGTCTAACGCCGGTTCAAAGAAAAATATGGCCACTTCACAGTAGGACTCCGCTGGTAAATAAAGCCATTTTATATTTTTCATTTATACTGTACTTCATAGACATGCCAGTCAAAAGCTGTCGTTGTATCTAATGGCATGTATTCTCGGCTAATATTTAACCTCACTTGGTAGGTGTTGCGCTCTGAGGAATGGCAAAGCGAATCACCAGGTGATCATAAACACATTAGTCAGTGGAAAGGCACACCTGCTGGACTGTTCTGCAGATTGACCCACTGGGGCCGCCTTTCATGTTTTTTTCTCATCACATTGTCATAAGCGGGTTTCCTTTCAGCGACGGCACACTTCAATTGTAGATAGGGTATAAAATGAATTGGGGGAGACTATGTCTGTTTTAAGTTATCTTAAACACCCAGCTGATTCTGTGCATTTAAAAAAGAGCATATTTCAGTGTTTTTAAATGTCATTTTGCTCCACCAGTGTTGCTCAAACTGTGTCCAGATACATTTATAATTCTGAATGGTCCCCACTGAGAAAAATCATGAATACTCTGATTGTGTTCATGCTTTCTACTCACACTCAAGCAGATTCCTGACTGAAATAGCACTTACACTCCTAACAGAATCCTGCTATTCATTAGACAGGCCAAACAATGAAAATGCCATTTTTATTAAAGGGTTAGTTCACCTAAAAATGAAAATTCTGTCGATAATTACTCACCCTCATGTCGATCCAAAGCCGTAAGACTGTCGTTCATCTTCGGGATGCAAATGAAGATTTTTTGGTGAAATCTGAGAGCTTTCTGTTCCTCCGTAGACAGCAAATGAAACTTCAAAAAGTTCTTAAAGAGATTGTAAAACTAATTCACATGAATTGAGTGGTTTAGTCTAAAATTTTCTGAAGAGAGACAATCACTTTACACAATGAACAGATTTAATTTTGGCTTCTATTCACTTGTAAACATTCATCAACTCACGCACCAGTTCTGGTAAATGGAAGCTCAAGCATGTTCACATGACGTGCGAGAACCAATGAGGTTCATTCTTGTGTTACGCAGCATGTTTGAGCTTCCGCAAGAGTTTTGTTCTCGCGGGTCAAGGAGGTTTGGTTGAGCTTCTGTTTACATTCGCTGATAAATATTTATTTGTGAATAAAAGTGTAACGATGAGTCAACGGAGTGGGGATCCATTTGCAGTTTTATTGAAAACAGTTCAGTGTTAAACAGGCAATGGTCAATACACGGCAGTAATCACAGGAAAGGCAAACCATAGACAGGAACGTAGACAGGCTTAAGTCGGGGCAGGCGGCAAACATACACAATCCAGAAACAGGCAGAGGTCAGGCAGGCAGCAAGGAATCAGAAACGAGAAACAGTCCAAGGTCAAACACAGAATAAACAATCCAGGGAATAATGCTCAGAGTTGATGACGGTAAGACAATCAATACTTCGCATTGAAGCGCTGTGAGTGAGGAGTTTAAATAGCCAGGTAATGGTTGTCAGGTGGGGAAGTGATCAGTCCCAGGTATGAGGGCTTATGGGAAATGAAGTCCGGAAAACAGTTAATATTCGGGTGAGAGCTCCTTCTGCTGGTCCGGAGGACGCGAAGAGGGAGCCTCGTTTGTAACAAAAAACCTAAATTCAATCTGTTCATCATATAAAGCGATCAAGATTCTTTAGAAAACTGCTCAATTGACCCTTCGCCGGCAGTTTGATTGACAGGCGATCTGACCAATCATAACCCCGAATCTGTCCGACAAAGCAGTCAGAGGAGTTAGTAGATTAATGTTGGTGAACTTGAACTTGAAAAATTGTGTGTACTCACATCTTTCCGAGTTTGAAACAACATTCCTTCTGATGTTCATTCATGTTTATTTGATATATACTATAAATGAACTATGAAGAGATGATCGGTTCACGAGCCGCTTGAACTGAGGAGCTACTGCGATCTGTCACGACACATTAAAGAAACACTATATGGTATTTATTGTTTAAACTTCCTTAAAAAATTACTATATATTAAATATGAAACTGTTTCATATCAAAAGTAACCTGCTCCATCTTGTCTGTCGACGTGCTGTCAGTGTCCTCTTTGCTCCAGGATGTATTTTTCACTGCGTGAGTAATAAATGACAGAATTTTCATTTTTGGATGAACTATCCCTTTAAGAAATGAATCAAATATGTTGCCTTTTAGCGCTCAGAATAAAATGTGAAATGTAAGTCTGTAAAAGTCAACATTTCATCCTACAACATCGCAGATGTGACAGCAGATATATCTGCATACAGAAAAATTGTTCTCATCCACTGCAGGTTAGCGGTCAACATTTTCCAAATACCTTTAGCTTGTAAACAGTAACTTACATAGCCAGTGAGCAGTATCTTTCTAAGCGATCCTAACCGATGTTGTCAAGACGTAAACACACTGTGATTTGTTAAATATCTCTTATATAAACCTATCAGTGGATAACACTCCTTCAGCATTCCTGCACACTCGACCAGCTGAGCTACCACACTGTTCTCTCCTGATGAACTGCTGAAACCTGAAAATGCAAAATCTTATCGCACAATTAATAAATATGTCGCCACTGCCGGAGTTAGTGTTAGCTCTCTTTTAAAGGAATTTTTTATTTTTTTTTTTTTGCCATGAGAGTACCATTTACAAGCAGTCATGCTGGGAGAAGGCTGCAAACTGTGGACCTGTTATTCGGCCCCATCCACATGCGACCAGATGCTCAGCACGCTAGACGACCATCAAATACTACTGAGACAGACATCAGCTCATCTATGAAAGATTCTATGTGTAGTTACTCATCAGCCTATATTTAAAAATGCACAAAATTTCAAAATTAGTTGATGTTTTTTTGGGGGGGGATACCATGACATATGAATGGACACTCAACTGTAATTAAAATGACTGTCATGAACAAGTTTATTTACACTCTTTGAAGGAAATGTTTTATATGGAAGCTTAATGCGTTCCAATCATGCAGACCATTTTATGGATTTAATCTGAATTCCTTTTGTTTGATTAATTTTTTACTTGAATTAAACTATATGAATTAAACAGCTCGTAAACATACTTTATCAGACAGAAAATGAATTAATACATTAAACATGAAAGTGTTATGCACTCATTTAAGACATTTCACCTCAATAGAACCTTTTTGGCCTAAGTGTTCTTTAAAATTGAGTCAAGAACCGTAATTTTATGAAAAGTAACCATGGTTTTAATATAGTAAAAGTGGATTAGCTGGGCGGATTGATTACCATTTGTTTAACCAGAGTTTTACTACAAATACCATGGTTAAACTATGGTTAGTGCAGCAAAACGTTAGATTTGTGGATGCTATGGTTTAACAACAATAACCATGTTTTTTTTTTTTTGTTTGTTTGTTTGTTTTGTAGTAAAACCATGGTTAATTTCCATAACGGAAGGGTTAGAAAGGACCTTTATAATAATATTAATAATAAAAATAACTTTTTTAATTCATATTGTTTATTTAAAATTATATATCTATATAACAAAATAAATTTAGTCTCTCATCACATTTTTATAATAATAATAATAATAATCTATGTTTGTATTATCTTATCATTATTGTCATATTTAATAAGGAAGTATATCTGTACAATTCAATTACATTCTGTAACTTGGATTTATGTTAAGTATACTGGAATTTCCAATGCCACAACAATATCCTTGAACGCTTCTATACATACATACATAACAATTCTCACTTTTATTAGCTTATTAGCTTGCATATTAGCTGTTAAATGTAATGCTGTGCCTAAAAAACATCAACTAAATAATAATGAAAAATATTTCAAAACATTTTAACCCACCTTTTTCTGCTTTTAAGCTTAGATCTCTGTTCTGTGTGGTGCTAGCATTTCTCTGGCATAAAGCTGGTGCTGCTTCTACATATTCCATTGTATAATGTGATGTATAACAGTGTCACCGCATGCTAGAATATATTAACTCCATCCATGAATTACGGCTACATACTCTCATTTAACGAGTTACCAGTGTTTTCTCATGTAGCACATTTAGTCAGACTTAATAATGTGACTATCCTTGATGAAGTTATCAAAAACAAATCTATTCACTCGTTTATCACTGGGTCACGGCACGACTAGGAATGAGGTATGCTTACATTACACAATGTCATTCTAAGACTGTAGCCAAGGGGGGTAATACATGTTTAATGATATGCAAACTATGGCAATGATGCATGTCTTTCATGTGTCCCGCTAAACGCTTCCCACTAACAGAAAACACTCATAAATCCAGGGCATTGTTTGCTGGAATCTTTGTGAGCTGCCATTTAAGTCACTAGAAAGTTGAACCCCCAATTATGTTGGCTGAATTGCGTTAATGTCCTAATTCCTGTAATATTTGGATTTTTTGTGCACATGCCTCAGCCTTGGACCATGGAATGATATTTGCACAACCGTATGACCCAGACGTTTGGCTCCCCACAGTCCATGAATGCAAACCCTGTTGTTCACCAAAAACAGTTCAGGAAAATCACTTTCATGATTTAATTGCTCTCGCTTTCAAAGGAGACGATTTACTGAGAATTGGATCCCAGGTTATTGGACATTCGATGACAGCGAAAGAAAAAGCGAGAATTTATCGTCTGCTTTTACAGCCAGATTTCTGAAATAATTGTTCTGGGACAAGACGGTAAGTTAGTGGTTATAAACCTGTCCTCCATATAAATTACCTAATCAAGAGATCCCGGCGGTTATATAAATTGCGGCAGTCATTCGTCTTCAATGGCCTGTATGTGCATATAAACCCACGACGACGGTCATATACTTGAGTGGAAAGAGGACCTGCATCACTGTTTACAGAGTTCAGAGGAAATGGATGACTTCTTGCATGCTCAATCAACTGTGAAATGTGCATTTAATCATCCCGAGAAAGCCCCTTGGTTTGTTTGTGTTGCAGCAGGGATTTACATTTCCAAACATCCCTCATATTAATCATTACTTCATCACTTCCCCTGTGAGACAAGGTGAATAAACTCCTTAGTGTGCCAGGGCTGAATGTGTGCTTAATCACACCCAGAAAGCCCCCAAAAAACTTTAATTCACTTTACCCCCTTACTCAGAGACCACTAGCCTTATTACATTCTCCTGACACGGGTCACAGGCTCGTTCATTTTCACTTTTTTAAGGCATTTCTTCAATTCTAGCGGAAATATTCTAATGCGGGGAGGTCCGCGCTCACTACGGGGTTTGTGTCACTTGGACGTTTCTCCCAGTGGACAAATGATGAATGATGTTTGAGAGAAACATATGAAAGGAGAGGCAGTGCGGGCAGACCGAGTGTTTGCTTTCACAAGAGGTGTGTGTGGGGCCGCGTATACACGGTGAAACTCCTCACTGTGTTGTTAAAATAAGTCGAAACACATATTAAAATGACAAGCCGAAATTGAGTGATCCTTTACTAAGTGACACCTGCCCCAGAATGCCTTCGACGCGGAGTTTGAAATTTCACACCACAATGAGATCTTGAGTGATTTCCTCAAGGCAGCCCTTCTTTACATTTTCCACTCCAGCTTATTATACTGATACGCAGAACATTCTGCCATCAACAATCCTTCATAAGGGTGCGAAGTATAACTTTATCACCACGAGTGAAGAACATGTTACATTTGCCACTTTAAAACAAGATTAATGGGTCACTCAAGCATTTACATTCTCATACATTTTTATGACTGCACTATGAAGTGAGCTTGATTTATCGGTAACAAGATAAATGATTGCCAGAGAGCTTCGGCAGCTCTGACTTTAAACAATCTTTCATTTGATGTCACTTGTACCTTTTGTGGAGCTTTGAAGTGCTCTAACAGGCAAACACGGCACGCCAAAGAGGCCAGTCGGCACAAAGGCGTTTGACGTGTTTTAACAGTACTTGATATACACCTTAAACTTAACCCCCGAATGACATTACTGGCGCATTTCGCCTCTGATTGGCAATTACATTCTTAGTGTACCCGCAGGAGCGTTTTTTTTTTTTCCCGTTCCAGCCCCCTCATTCACTCACTAAATTGCCAAAGTCTACATTTATGCACAAGCAGTTGAAAGGCTCTTTTTGCAGTTGCCAAGCCTGCTCAGACTTTTTACTCGTTTCTTGACAATGAAACATACATTTTGGCCTCCCGTCTCAGCTGAGAGGGGAAACAGAGTCAGTGGCAGGAAATATTCCTGTCATAGAATGATCAGGAATGGTAAATGGAGCTGTCGGAACATTCAGCGTGACAGGCCTGGGAAGGCGCGCCTCTTAATAGATTTACAACTCGCACTGGAAGTAACTGCGGAAAATTTTCAGCCAATGAATTTATCTGCCGCAGACAGGTAGATGGACAGTTTTACCCATCTTGAGCCAAGATTAAAAATGTGCATGTCAGGACTTTAGGGAATCGATCAACCCACATCTTTGCGCTATTATAAACAAGGAGAGCCTCGGACCTTTGGGTCAGCTCCGGTGAATGATGCACGCTGGGCTGGATGACGAATTAAAGCTATCCGACGGATTACATTTCCACCTCGTCCCCTTCCCTAAATATATGCAGCTCAAAAGCGGGGAAAAGTCGGGCACAAGAGCAGGAAAGGCTGAGGAACGACTCAGGATATGGCAGGACCGCTGCGCAGTATCACAGAGCTTTGGCCGGCTGCGTGACGTGACATTTCACATGGAGCTCCACGCAGACAAATGTGCCCAAATGTGTGCGAGTGTGTGCATGTGTGTAAGCTTTGTTTAAGGGGTGAAGTCATCTTTTGTTGAGCGAGGTTTAGGGAAAGACCAACAGGGAGCTGAACAGTGGGCCCTTGTCTGTCAGCTCCATGACAAGGCCTTTCATTTCCAGCCTAATGGCCAAGAAAGCCAACGCCAGGCCGCGCTCAAACCCTTCATGGAAAACAAAACTTTTGTTTCCAAATGTCTTGGACCGGGCTGACTGCTCCACGCTAGTATGATTAATGACTCGCAGCCACATTGTGTGGAAGCCGCTAATTAACTGCAGACTGATTAAAGACATGTAAACTTTGCTGATAACCTGCATTTTCTCCCTCTTTTTCCTTGGCGCTTTCCCCCCACCTCTCTTTCTCTTGCAGAAACTTGGCATGTGGAAGCGCTTACTGCCAAAATTGTAAGAAACAGACCAAAGTTGAGTATGATGAATGGCGTCTCCAACAGGCGTATACAGACTCTAATTTAGAACTATTTAGTGTATGACATATTGGCACGGCGCTCCTGCTTTCACTCCACTTGTGTTATTGGTTTACAAGCTACGTTTCGGCACTGTTGTTTTAAACTTATACTTGCCGTATTCATGAGTACTCTTGTGCGTTGGCAAACGCAGGAAATAAGATTATTTCCTTTTCGATTCTTCTTTTGGAAGCAGAGATTTACATGTTATCCTTCTGCAAAGGCCGGTAGCATTCAGCCACAGAACCTCAGTCAACCTTTATCACTCCAAGACTAAAAATGCATCCAACATGAGCACAAGGCACATTTTGACAGTGCCAAGACAGTATGTTTCTAAATATAAATGTTATCATGCAATGCTAGTTAGTGCCAAGGCATGACCGAGGCGCATTCATCAGGTCCAAATGTCCAAAGGACTCACAGGAATCCAGACTCCTGTCTAGGAGCCCTATAGGAAGAGGCTATTTTGCTAACTCAAACTGATGGGGCAGAGACTAATATACTGCCAGCATCAATCCAGCCATGCCATGCTTTCGACGTCAAGTTCCAGTGCTGAATATATAATTTGATCCCTTGGGGTGTCTTCTGCGTAATCATTCGTCATATTCTTCATCTATAGAATGTAAACATGACATTAACGAGCACAGCGTTTAAAACGGACATTTTAAAATGGATAGTTGTGGTCCTTGATGCTGATTGTGAAAAAAAAAAAACTGATAGTAACTTAATTATTTGAAGTTAATTAATTAAATCATTTTGATATAGTACAAATTAGTTAATTGTCCAAAATTCAATTTTGAAGGTTTCATGCTTTCAGCAGCCAATAATTCACCCAACATGTTGTGGAAAGCTTTGAGACATGTGAGAAGCATTTTCTCTCTAATATGATTATGTATACAATTATATGGTCAGTTGCATTTTATTATTTGCATTTAGCATAGTTATTTTTTTTCCCCTGCTGTCCGTGACCTTATCAAAACAGGCCTGCGACCCCTTTTTAGGAAGCTGTTCTTAAGGAAAGCACTTTGCTTAATGACTTTGGATCCATTTTATATTAAGTGTCTATTGTGTACTTAAAAATAAATTAATTACTTGATACAATGCTCTTTTTGTGTACATACACATTTTAAATTGCATATATATTTTTTTTAAAAAATACATGTAATTACACTTGTAATTCTTAATTACATCTATAATTACACTGTTGAACCTTACCAAATCTAACCATACCACCAAACCTGTCTCTAACCTCACCCTTATCCCAAAAGTGCATTGTGTTACACTGTATTTTAAGGTTTCTGTGTAACAGTGTAATTATATGTACTGAGTAATAATAATTCTGTAAAGGTGTTAAAGGATTAGGGTGCGGTTTAGGTAATTATGCACAATTTATAGTGATTATTATAGTAACTACATAACATGTACTAAAATAAAGTGGGTAACACTTTATTTTAGTGTCATTGTTACACATGTTACATGTAGTTACTGCCATAATAACTATAAATTATGCATAATTACATGCAATTAACCCTAAACCAAACCCTCATCCTTCACCTAACCCTAAAGTAAGTACATGTAGTTAATTACTATTACTCAGTAATTAAATGTATAATTACACTGTAACACTGACACCTTAAAATAAAGTGTAACCCTTTTTGGGACGTACATTGCAATTAAGGACACCTAAAATAAAAGTAGGTGCAATAAAATAATTAAATAAATAATATAATTAAATTAATAACATTCCATAGTTATGAATAATTTAAATATTGTTATTGATATTTTCAATTATCATGCAAATTATTATGTAATAATCATTTTTGAAAGCTAAAGTCACTCATACTTATGTTATATTGTGAATATATGATTAAACTGTACGTTGTTCCCTTTAGCCATAACTATGTTCACAATTTAGCATAGCTACTCGTGCTTTATTGCTTAAATATTGCATTGCACATATTTCAAAATGGTTTTGTCTTAATAGTGGGGGGCAAACTGCTAATTAGCATCACTAATTCTTGAACATTCTTGTAATGAATATTCATATAGAACATGTGAGATTCTAGGACAGTCCAAATTGAATAAAGCACTGAAAAAGTGACAGTAATCTGAAACATTTCTTCCACTATTTTTACTAGCTGTGTGGGTGTGGTAAGTGTGCCTTGGGGATTTAATCACATAACCTAATTTGGACTAAGTGAAGAATGGCGCGAGTTTCCGAATCGAATACGCACAGATAGAACGAGAGGAGAAGAGAGGTGTGACAAGAGCTCCCTGAGGGTAAGTCAGTATTGAAGGTCACATGATCAGCCTCAGAAGGCACCTCCTTTCAGCCGGTTTTATCACCCCTCCTCGCCGCTCCTATAATTAGGTTGGTTAACATAGTGCTGTGTATGCAGTCATGTTGACTGGGAACTTAATCAAGTTACTATTGAATTCTGCTCTCTTCTCGCCCATGGTGACAGTTTTAGTTGCAGAGTTATAGCAGTGACCTATAGATGGAAATTAGCTGTGGACACAAGTTTGTTCTTTTCTCCACTCCTGTGTGAAAATATTTAGCAAACTGTTGACAAGTGTGAAAAATTGAAGGAAACAAAATGCTCTGCATAAGTACAAACCATGAAATATCTAGCAAGGGCACGCGGCGGTAGGGCACGCGCACCGTCGACCGGCAGTCCATTAGGCGTGATAGACATTTCACTTACCTAAGTCAAATATACCAGTCTAGTATTCATTAATATAAGGAGAGGGCCTCTGAATCAAACCCGCCATCTGCTTAAAACGACAGAATAATCTACAACTCATGATTAGGTCTAAGGAGTGGAATTTCACTTTAATCTTTTTCAGGGCTGGAAATTTCCATCTGCACAGTACAGCACATCATTTTTCTTCAAGACAAATGTGCTGTTTTTCATGTTCCAAAATTAGATCAGAAGAGAACGATTAATCATGTCATGGCCTGGGAAAGGAAACAAAGATCTGATTTTTCCCTCCTGACTCCGGCCCACGGTGCGCGGCCCATCTTCGCTTAGTCGCATCGGGCTTTTTCTTCTGGCTCGACATCAAAGCCGACGAGCTACGTACGTAGCGCGGCCGATTAATACGAAATTGCGACGTGACTTCAATTAGCCGAGCCACCTCTCCCCTTCCCTCCGCCGGGCCCCGTGGCACCTCGCGGCAGATGGTGGCCTGTTTGTTTGTGACACCATAACCAAATCTAAAGTTGGGGAAGAGAGCCACTGGGGCTGCAAATTAGTGCGACCACACAACTGTCAGGTGCTGGCCTCCATTGACAGTTGTAGCCCATTACAGGGACATTGATGTTTTCACGGTGTGACAAAAAGGAATCCTTTTTTTCTGTACCAGAAGAGCTGTCTGTCAGCTTGCTCTCAAGTCATAACAAATCACTAGCACTCAGCTGAGGCTGAACACTCACCGCGTCAGGGGAAGATAAATGACCTGCAGGCCTTTGAAGTGCTTTGGCAGTTCAGATGGGTCCGCGCCGCTGACAGAGAAATATACACAACAGCGCAACCAATAATGAGAACATTAAACATTCCTGCCTCCTGACAGGCTGACAGAAAAGCCCGAGCTGACATCAATCATCTACAGAGGCATAACCTTGACAATTAGTCTCTTCTCTGATACTAGGCCTAACCCGTGTGCTTGCCCGGTATGATCCGAGGTGTATAGGATGAGATCGGGCCTCTGTTTTGTCTCCTTTTGTTTTTTCTTCACCTAAGGGCAGAGATGTTGCGCTCTGCGAATATTTTTTAGAGCCTCGAGTAGAGGACAAATTGTTATTTGCTTGTTTAGATAAACTTTCGAAAACAGAGATAGGCAGATAATCGGTCTGATCTATAGATTCACCAATATTTTGTTTAACCTAATCAGCCGTATCCCTATACTGATCAATTTTGTGGGTCTGAAGCTCCAGATAACAGTATTCCCAGGTTAAGTCATTCATTAAATGTATTTTTGGATACATTTTTAAAGAGGCTATATTATGCCTTATGCTCTTGATTTTGTTTTTGGGGTCCACTAGTATAAGTTTTTATGCTTGAATGTTCAAAAAACACATTATTTTCACCTATTTTTCACACATGTAACACTCTGTTTAGTTCCTTAGTTCCCGTGAGTCTCTTCGAAGCCCCGCCTTCTGAAAAGTGCAATGTGCTCTGATTGGTTGACTGGAAAGATGTGTTGTGATTGGTCATCTGCTTTTAGTGCGTTGTGGAAGGTATTTACCAATAACCGTGAGTCATCATCATTATCATTATCTCTTGCATAAACATGTAATATGTATATATACATATATATATATATATATATATATATATATATATATATATATTCTTATATATTTATAAAACATATATATAACATATATAATATGTGTGTGTGTGCATGTGCGCGTTTTTGTGATTTATGAGGACATAAATTTGTGTAATGACATGATTATTACACTGGTATTACGACGTAAACATGAAATATGAGGACATTACATGAGTGCTCATATTTAAAATAGTTTTAAAAGCATACTAAAAAAATGCTTTATTAAAAATGTAAAAACACAGAATGTTTTCTGTGATGGGTAGGTTTAGGAGAGTTAGTGTATAGGGGGATAAAATGTACAGTTTGTACAGTATAAAAATCTTTACGCCTATGTTATGTCCTCATTTGATAGCAAAACAAACCTGTGTGCATGTGTGTGTGTGTCTATTTATGTAAAAGATACAAAAAGATATATATTCTAGAATAAAGAAAGGCAGATAATCTATCTGGCCTTATTCGCTGATATTTGCAACTGATAATATGATGATTCATTCTTTAACATTGGGTTTACTAATAATTTTGGTGGGTCTTCACATGTTAAAAAATGTTGCTTATCACTTGACATAGCCCAAAACAAAGTAAAAATAAAGTTTTGTTGATCTTTATATTATTATTATTATTATTGGACCAGATGAGATCAGGACTCCATTTTGTCTCCTTTTGTTTTTTCTTCACTAAGGGCGGTGGTGTTGTAGTGGGCGTTTGGCTGGGCATACACTTACTGTACAAAGCTTTAAGCTGCATGGGATTGTCATCGTAGCCTTGAGTGTAATTAAAAATCTGATCTCCATAAGCTGTACATTTATCCTTATCCACCCCCCATGCCCCCTTGTGTTTTTCAGGCTTGTTTCCTTTTCTCCTGTGTCTCCAAGCAATAAGGAATGAGACAAATATAAAGTCATTAGCCTGAGAAAATATGTGGATGCTTGAGCTCCAAAAATCATTGCAGTACCCTGCATACATTATAGATCTCTGAATATGGGCATTAATGATGCCCTTCAGGCGTTTTGGAACCATATAAATATTTCCATTTGAGACGCCCCTCACGTTTCTGTTCTAGTGACTCAAAGAAGGAAGGAAAGAGGGAAAGAGGGAGCAACCCATGCTGCAAAACATAATTTGTCAAGGGGCCTCATAACGCTGCTTAACAAGACTACATGAATTACAGTCACAGCCCAATAGCTCCTCTTAATCTGCCATTAAATCACATGTTTTCAATCAGAAGGGAAGTTCGGGAAAATCATGCAGTCAGTCCTTTTTGAGATGATGTCAAAAGCCCCAACAAACATCTTTCATAGATGTTATAGTCACAACCATGATGAATTTATAGTGAGAAAAAGGATAGAGGAAATATATTAAGTTCCTGGAAGTTTGGCTTGGTGAAGTGTTTGTTGAAAGTGCACTGCTGAAATTTCCATGTTCCTCTCATAAATCATGAAAGAAGACATGGTGTGAACATGGGTGTAGATTTGGGTATGAACGGGGGTGTGTTCCTACCAAAGTTAACACACTACAGAAGAATCACTGCAGAGATTTCTAGAGATCACAGTTGGGACTGAATGTATATACTGTATATGACTTAAAAAGTGAAAGATTTTATTGCCCTTTTGGATAGAATAAACTTTTTCAAGGCTGGCTCTGCGCTCAAGCACTTAATTTTTTTTTTTTAATTTTCATTTTAGAGCTTCAAAAATTGTACTTCTTTAGATATTTTACCAATATTCACTTTTTTCCTATACTTAATCAATTATCAGCAGTGTCAAAATACTGCAAAACTGGCACAATTTGGTATGTTTTTAAAAACATACCACCCAGAATCAGCACCTATGCATAAATGTAATAGACAACAACAATAATATTATTATATTATATGATATTATATTATATTATATTATAGCGTAATGACCATATAGTAAAAAAAATAATACAAATGAAACATAATAATGAAACAATTGGTTCTGCGTATTGGACACTAAAACAAGCAAGTAGTTATTCCAACTGTTTTTTGACAACCGAGCGGCCAGCATTCCGGTTACTGCACATTCTCTCTCTCTCCTGATTTTTCTATCTCGTCCCGGCACTAAATAACCCACGTGTAAATCAGCGGAGACACGCTGACCCCCGCTACGTGTCTCGTCTCAAGTTTCCGGCACTTGCGCAGAGGCTCTCGCAGAACGCTTCGTTACGGCATGAAAAATGAGTTATGTGGAATGAAGACATTTCCCCTTTGACTAGCACATTTGCAAAAAGGTATGTCAAGGATGTGAGGCAAGGGCTGTGGGCAACCTTTCAAGAGAGTATTTTTTACTTGCTTATTGGAGGAGCAATAAATATCAGGGCGACAGGCCCTTCTCACTGTTACAAAGCCTACCTGCAACCATGCTGGATAATTAGCAGCCTTGAAGATGATATATGACTTTCATTACCCTTTGGGACTGGGGAGACTAAATGAGGACAGAGCTAATTGCCGTGCAAAGCAGTTTGGCATGAATGAAAAAAATGCAAGGCCGGGCTCCAGCCCAAAAAGGGCCCTGTTGCCGCTCTGATCCCCGACTTGCTTTTTCGCCCGCAGGAGTTCACTTGCTGTCCATAAATCATAGGCTGCTTACAGCTCAAACAGCCCTGAGTCATCAACATGCAATAAGCTGAGTGACAGATTCCATCTCCACTACATTAGGCCCCCACTTCAAACATAGTTGTTTCTCTCTCGCTCTCACTTCGATACTCAATGAAAGACCTCTTTTCGCTCACTTCCCCCTTTGGTTCTCTCTTTATCTCACTGCTTGGCTCATTCAAACCCCATTTTTTCTTTCTCCTTCACTCCATCCCTTTCTTTTCTGCGTCGCCCTCCGCCCTCCGCTCTTTTCCCGTGTCCTGCACTTAACTGTAAATGAAACCCAGAAGGGAAGGGCTGGATTACAATGTAAAATAAAAGCAGTTGATCACGTGACAGATAAAACTGCCAAGACGAGGGAGGAAAAAAAATCATAAAAAAAGCAGAGGTAAGAGGTATGAAGAGTGCTTCCAGGGCTTTCTTTGTCAGGAGTGCCAACGGTAGTGGCTAATGCTTTAAATGGTAAGGTTAAGTATGCTGGCATCCAGAGCAGGGACAAAGCGCTACTCTCCTGCTGACATGTCAATTCAATTTAAGCAACTCTGTGCTTGTCAGGCCGAAGGGAGGGGGACTTGTAGCCCCCTACACTGTGCGCCTTTCTTCAGGCCCAGTATCCAAGGCAAAAAAATTCCTGCTAGGATTTCAACAAAACCTCTTGACATTGTACTTCCTCTCCTAAGCTTACCAGCTCCTTTTGATGCTTAGTCGACTTAAATAAAAGCAGTTACTTATCCGTGAGTACAGCAAGACAACTGTGGCTGAGCTTTTGTGATGGGGAATGACTTGTTGCTGCCATATTTCGCAGCCGAGCCCTGCATTATCAGTCTATAGGTGGAGTATGATCAAAACAAATTGACTTTCTGCGCAAAAACCGGGCTCTCCTCGCCACCGAATTATTCAACTCTCCAAGGGCGATACGAGGGGTCTTTTTTTGACAATGATAAAACTGCTTCCTTTCTCTGGATTTTCACTCTTGCTTCACTGTCTCTTTTCTCATCTCGCTTCCATTTCCAGGAGTGTCTCTCTGGGGTATGACAGCATTAACAAGCATTGCTTGAAAACCCACATTCCCAGCAGAGGCTGCACGGTGTGGAGATGCAGGTGTTTCTGGACAGGTACCGAACATCTCTTGTGACTCCCGGAGAGCAGGGCTGTGTGGGTAAGAGGGGCCTGAGGGAAAGGCACGTGGGGAGCTCGCACATTAATATAGAGGAAGTGCAGCACGCTGGTGGAAGATCTGTCATGTTTAGCCCAGGATAATACAAGACAGCCAGCACATTTGGACTGAAACATTCTCGTTCGGGCTGAAAGAAGGACGGAAACGTCACGGCCGTTCATACCAAGGGGACACGTGTCCCCTCAGATTGTTGAGCCATGCAACTTCCAAAAAATATGTACCACATACATGCAGCAAAATTTTATTGTGTGTTAAAAAAAAAAAAAAAAAAAATCACGTGTCTAAAGATCAACTGATGTTTTCCATACGACTTAACTGCACACAGATGTCAAATGGACAAACCCAGCGATTGGATTGTTTTAACTCAGCGGTTGGGTTAAATGTTTGCCCAATATGCGGAGCAACTATTAACCCAACTGTTGTTTAAAAATGACTATATGGCTGACTTAAAATGAACCCAAAATTGGTTGGAAATTAAAAATCAGACACATGATTACTAGAGGCAACAATAATAATCAAAAGGTGAGCAGTTGGTAACACTTTATTTTAGTGTCATTGTTACACGTGTTACATGTAGTTACTGCCGTAATAACTATAAATTATGCATAATTACATGCAATCAACCCTAAACCAAACCCTCATCCTTCACCTAACCCTACATGTAGTTAATTATTATTACTCAATACTTAAATGTATAATTACACTGTGACACTGACACCTTAAAATAAAGTGTAACCGAGCAATTTAATAAATGTTTATTGTTTAATTATTATTAATTAAACTTATTATTAAATGTTAATTTATTAAACATGTTAATAAATGTTAATTTCCAACATATTTTGCGTTCATTTTAAGCAAGCTTAATTGCTTCAAGCAGTCATTTTAAACTATCAACATAGTTTAACATAAATCTCTCCAGCAGGCTGGGCAAACATTAATGCCAACCACTGGGTTAAAACAACTCATTCACTGGGTTTGTCCATTTTCAACCCAACTATGTTCAGTGCATTTTTGGTGAGCAGTTGCAATTTTTATTAGCTCATTTAAAACAAGATGATAGATTTCAGACTGCATGCTACATATTATCACCTACATAATACAACAAATAAATAGGTTTCATTTTCATTTGGTCAAGTCATATATGACATGAATTAAGACAGGACTGCCACTGTCCCCTCATAACAGTAGGTCCCAGAGTCTGAGTGTGCAGATGTGAAGATGTCATGTTATCCAGATCTCATCTCATTAGACAGAATAATTCTTCTTTGGACTTAATCAGTAAATGAAATATAATGGGTCTCTCTTCATGAAGAGAGGGTCAAAACCCTCATTTAGTGCCAAGAAACCATAAAGATTTCAGATTCACCACATCATTGAGCTATTTTGTCAGCCATTAACATAATTCAGTTCTATCCAAGCAAGAATCCAAAGCCCATTAATACTGCTCAGCGTGGCAGCGAGGTCCTCTGAACCTATTACTAATGAAACAACTGTTTCCTTTTCCAGTGTGTCGCTGTGCAGACTCCTGCTCGAAACAAAGTTCCATTTGTGGAGTTTTTTTTTTTTTTTGCTACCAACCCAGCTTAAATAGAATGAACAACATGAGTCAACCACAATGGCGTCATGGATAATATATGATTCAAGTAACTAAGCTCTATGTCTTGCTGTTCATTCTAATAACTCGTATTATATGTTATACAACAGTCCTTTAATTTGAGGTGCTGTTAAATGTAACACTTAATCAGAATTCAGGTTTCTTTACAAGGAATTTGATTTGGTGAGTCATTCCGATATCAATCACATTCATTATGTGGCATTACATACAATGTATTAATTTACAACTCATTGTACAACATGCAATACAATATGATACAATGTCTACATATGGTGCTCCAGATGAAGAGTACAATAGGCAAAATAAATATTCATAAATGTACTGGTAACACTTTGCAATTAGCTAACGTTAGTTAATGCATTACATATCATTAACTACAATACAGTATTTGTCAATGAAAGCGAATAAAAATGCAAATTCATTATCAGTTCATGTTAGCTCAGATCCACTAAATATTAACAGATACAACTTTTATTGGATTGCTTATTCAACATTGATATTTGACATGTTTATGTTAGATTTTTTTTTAAATAATATATAATATGCATAATAAATATATAAAATATTATATAATAAAATACCTAATTTACTAACACATAGGCTTATGTCTTCCCTTTAATAAGAAAAATTAAAACTGCCCTAGAATGAATAATTCTGATAAAAGCCTGCTTTGTTTAATGTGTTTTTTCCCCCATTAAATGCAAACTACTTTATATCAACCCACATTGAGCGCATCAGAGGACTAGAGTAAAGATGAAGCTCTGTAGCCCAGCTGAACAGACCCTAGTGTTGCTGCATCTCCCTCAAGGTGAGAATTGTTTTTGTTCTCACAATTCACACAACATCTTTTGTCTTTCAGCTTTGAGGCCAAACATTAACTGAGCTGTGTCTCACAGTGTGGGACAGAGGGAGGGAAATAAAAGTGTGTGTGTTGTTGTTCGCAGGAGGAGTCTAAGCTTTGCTGCAGAGGTGTTTAAAACCCCATCTGGCTCTCTGTAGACAGAAAACCTGGATTGCGTACTTCACCCCTGCATCGCTTCTCAGTGCTACTTCCTGCCATTGATCAGAGGAAACAGGAAGTGCGGTGCTTCTTAGACCATGTTAGAACACTTACCGGATCCCTCTGGAATAATAATCAGACACCATTTTCTTTGCTCACTACCTATCACTCTGATTAATACCCATGAGTGCCGGCTCTGGTGCCTGTATTTACAGTGGGGCAGCTGCTGCGCTGCAGTCAGCATGTAGCCTCCTCTGTTTTTTTTTGCATCAGAAAACACTACAGTGCCAGTGTGAGAATTAACGAACCAATAAAAGCAGCTTTATAAAAGCAGCTTTATTCATGCTTAATTGAGAAAGAGACACAAAACGCTTGCACGGAGAGTTAACGCCTCAGAACAGCAGTTCTGTGTGTATGTATCAGATATCCATTCAACAAATAAAATGTGGATAAAATAAAAATAAACATAAAAAAAAATATATATCACTGTCTTAAAAAGCAGATATGATATGATATGATATGATATAATTTATGATATGATATGTAAGATATAAGATATTAGATATGATATGATATCATATATAATATATGATATGTGTTATGATATGTGATATGATGTGATATATGATAAATGATATATATATATGATATGAAATTATGTAATACAAATTTTATATGTATACATTTGCATCAGTTCTATTTAAATAATTAAATTAGAGTAAAAATGTAGTGTTTTGCCAGAATGAAACATGCAAAATCAAAAAATGTATAGTAATTTTATATAGAAAAAAGTAGTATAATGCCAGAATCCATGTGATATATTCAGCAAACAAGAGGTGCAAGTGGGGGGAGAGTAACAAAACAACAAACAAACAAACAACAAAAAAAGAGCACTCCCCCCATATCAAAACTTTGTTGAACATATTATTCTCTGTTCTCCGAAATCTGTTTTCGCTGTTGAAATGAAAGTGGTGGAGTTCAAAATCAAAGCCGACAGGCCCCAATAAATCAAGCTAAATCACAAATCAATAAGAAATACCAGCTAAATTATGACTAATGACATAGCAGTCATAAACTAACACCAACACAACTCAGCAGGCCATTAATTTCATGGCAATGCAAAATAAACAGACACATTTCTTTCATGGCCCTAATAAATTTCCCTGAAAAACTCAAAGAACAGTCCATCTGCTTCCAATAATTTTTAATTTCCCTTTCTGTCCCATTCTTATTAGGTATTCCACTGAGATATTTGTTCATTTACCTCCTCCCATCTGCATTCAATTACTGTATCCCCGAACACGCTTCCTATTTGTTTCTCTCCAGAAGTGCGTAAAACACCCCCACCTGTATCTTAAGCAAACTTTATGCTTGTTTTATTATCTGTGAGGGGCCATGACTCATTTTGGCTCCGCTGCATGCCGGTGCGCGAGTTGGACAGGAATCTGGTTTTGATGTGTTTTGGCTAGGGCAGAAAACACCTGCACCTATTCTCTGGGCTAATCTATTAGACTGGTAAATGGCTGAGCAGATGTTCTGAGATCAGCAGGGACTCCAGCCTCGGCTTTATGACCCGTTCCCCCGTTTGCCCGTGGCTTCTGAACTCAGATCAGAGGACAATTGTGTGTTCGCTCTGTTTTCTTTGTAAATCATATTTTCAATAAAAGGAGCCCCGTGGGGGTCATCCATACCCCTTAAAACACACAGTTGGCTCCTACAGACTGGATAAAGCAGTGCTAGTGGGGGTAATTGCATTCCTTGGGCAATATTTATATATTCAACCTTTCATACAGCCGGGCGATTTTCTTCTCTCAATAAAACGTAAATGATGAGAATCACAGATTGCAAAAGCAGTTACGTGACAGAATTGCATTAATCAAAAGACTACTCAGAGGCGTAATGTTTTGCACTGGAAACGCATTCATTCGAGCCCGCGGGGAGAGCGGCACCCAAACTCACGCGCGGCACCCTCACGCGGCGTGTTTCTCCGTCTCTGTGCCAGGCCCCGAGGTCACCCAGGATCAAAATGACCCTGCTAGACATTTAGTGACAGTTTAAATAACACGATCTGACAAGTACTGCTCAGAAGAAATTGTCCTCTTTCCAAGCGCGCGCACGTAAAGGGATGTTTTCCTGAAAGACAAAGACGCTGCCCTCAAGAGAGCTGCCAAATCGGCGCACAAATCAATCACGTTCACACATGACAGTTCAAGTTGTTCTTATGTGTCACAGGACTGATAAGCAGGGAATCAGGATGTCATTTTAAGCAAGGGGACGATAATTTACACATGTTCCCATGCCAACTATTAATAACTGACTGCTTTATTGCAGAGCCAGACAGTCATGCCCTTCTTTAAAGGAGATAGAACATGTTGTCACCGGTGTTTTCATAACTCCTGCTGAAAGGAATGTGCCAATAAACAGAGCCCTGCGAGACAAAAATAGTACTAACATATGACTGTAATTTCCGCTGCCACCATGACACCAATCTTGACGTGGGAAACTGCGCCCCCTGTGCCTCACCGCGGCGTTGCAGTAGCTAAATACATGGCGGCAGCCATGTTGGATTTGAACAACAGCCCAGTGTTGAGTGACTTTGAGCTCCTTAAACTTTAAACACAATACCCTGTTGAGTCTCACTCTATAAAACTCATTATAGAAGAGTCCCAAAATAAGATGTCACCGTCACATCTGATTTGCCAATTAACGTCACATTGGCTTTTTATAAGAGGAGTCATTACACAAGTAGAAACGGATCGGGTCTAAGACAAGCTGGTTGTCAAACTGATGAAAGAGGTGCAGCGAAGACGACAGATAGCTTCTTGGGAAAATTTACAGTTTCCAAATACAGGGATACAAGAGAGGACCAGGGCACAACTCAGCCTGACAGTTTGATTGACCTCTGAAACCAGAGAAAGATCATTCTGGTTTGTTTTCGTGCAGTAAATAAACTGCCTCAGTCTTTCAGAAGGTGACACGCCGAGCCAAATATGAGATATGATGCCCGGTGTATTTCAGTGATATCAGAAATAAACAGATTTTCAATAATTAGCTCAGAATGACAGAGAGAACCACGAAACGAAGCTCTGAAACTGTGGGAGAGGGCGCCATTGCTTGTTTGAGTCCCGGTTCTTACATTTCATCTCATTGCTCTGGCTGTGTGCAGGCTTGAGACAGATCTATTGTGATGGCAGGATCGCCACTCACTAATAATTAATCAGATTCTGCAGTCTCGCAGTGGTGCGACACCCAATCCCCTTTGGCCCTCGGATCTGTCTGCTGCTGTTGAGAACTTGTTTGGCATGAGAGCATGAAGGCCCAACTACTATATTTACATCTCCTAGCACTCTTCACCTCAACATGCCAAACAACCACCCAGTCTGTGGTAGGAAACACAAACACATAGGTTGTAATGTTGACTGTTAAAGCAGCAAAATATGTGTCTGTGAAAGTGAGTCGTGCACCTGCATGAATTTTTGACTTTCACTGGCTTGCTGTGTTTAGGGCTCCCTTTATAACATTCTTTCAAAATAAATCCAGACGGTTACCGAGGATGATATGCTTTCATCGAGTGACCAGATGATCCGGGGTACATAAAAGCAATCCTGTTGGCATAAGCCTGGTGACGCACTGTATAAGCCACTTGGCAGTTTCTTACTGTAGCTTGTCAGCTTTAAAAAAATAAAAATACAAAAAATACAAAAAAAAAGAGAGAGAGAGAGAGAGAGAGAGAGAGAAGAATATTTATCAAATGGACTAGGTGAAGAGGCAAACTTTGGGCAGAGTTTGTCAACATCAGCAATCATACTGTAGCAAATGATAAAAAGTGATGCCTTTTCATTCTGGGTCTCCAAAAAGCTCAAGCAAGACCATGTCCATGTTTTCCCAGTGTTCCAGCCAAACTTTAGCCCAACAGGAGCACCTTTGGCCTCAGTGAGGGTGTTAATCCAAGGCTCTGGCATTCCTCTCTGTTTCACTGGACGCTTGTCAAACCTCATAGGTGCAGATGTTTAGCTGTCAGAGCGGCTTTATAATGTACAGAGCTCGTGTGATATAGTCATGTATCACACTGGAAAAACACATTATGTTGTTTTAAGAGTACTTAATGAGAACTTAAGCTTGCATGTACAGGATAACTCTGAATGAAGAGGGTCTGGATGAGATATGAAATGCTGAACTTTCTTGCTGGTCTGGCATTGCTGTTGCTTGCAAAGTGTTTTATGAATAGAGTAGATTTTAAATCATTGAAGAAAGCTGTTTAAACATGTGATGTTTTAACTTCATTTACAAGGTTCGTATAGGAACATCAGGGCGTTTCTTCAAATACAGGCACTTTAATATGGCAAGGGATCATTTTAATGTGAACTAACAGACACCTGTAGTTTTCTTGTTGTTATTTTATTGTTTATCCTTGTCAGAGACCTCGACCTCCTCTGAAACTTAACAGCAATTACTCTAAACTTTGAAGACATGTTAGGGTTTTTTGGAGATATAATGTTCCAGCAAGTCTGCTTGATCAATTACCAAAGAAGCATGTCAAAATTTTTCAGGAAAATAAGATTTTCCTATTAAAGTGATAACATGTTGTGTTGCAAAAATGAGTACACCCTCAAGCCTTTTCCAAGGCCTATATTTCCAAAATGTAGACTTCATCCATACTCTGGTCTCATGAGACCAAATCAATCGTTTTGGATCTAACAGCATCCATAATGTTCTGGTGTTGCTAGAGGAGGAGTATAGTGAGTAAAGTGCCTGGTTCCCAAACTGAAATTCAGTGGTAGTAAAGCTCTTATATATGGAACTATGAGGGCCGAAGGTGTGAGGGAGCAGCTTTATCAGTGCTGTCATGAATTCACACACCACTGTGTGATCTAATGCAAAAACTTGAAACAGAAGATGATACCCTCTCCTCATTCCTTGCTTTGTAGGGCATTTTTTCAACATGGCAATGATAATATGCATTCTCACAAGGTAAGAAAAACCTTCTGTGAACATGTATTTCACCCATTCTTAACACTCTTGAGAACCTGCGGGAGATTCTAGAGACGAGTTTAACAATTAAAGATCCCCATTAAAGATCAGGGTATTTAAGGATATCATCATCAAGTTAAACAGGACATACTAAGTACTAGAATATTACACATTTGTTGGATTAAATCAAGGGTGTACTCATTTCTGCAATTCTTAAAGGTGGGGTAAGCCATATTTGAAAAACACTGTTTGGAAGTTAGTCGGACTGACACCAACAACAAATCATGTCAGCATTAAAGGGCATGTGACGGGCGAGTAGACAGAACGAGCAAGAGGGAGATTTGAAGAAAGACTGCAGAAAGAGAGATGAGACACAATACAAGAGCTCAAAAGAATATCACTGGAATGAAGGTTTATGGCTGGGCAAGTGCTTTAGGACCCGCATTAATATTAGAAAAGCTTTCCAGTGTTGGAGAGGGCTACGTGGGAAGGCCCGAAAATAGATGATGAGGCTGCTAGAGAATGCGGTGTTTAACGTCACTGTTGCTCTCGCCTCGCCTGCCAGCAGCGGTCGGGGTTCGAGACCGACTCGGAGCAGGGTGGTTAGGATTGGAGGGCGGGTTTTGGAGGCGGAGCAATGAAGAGACGGGTGGGCTTTGTTTGGCTTCAAATATCAACAGCGTTTTAGAAAAATGGCTTATCCCACCTTTAGTTTAAACAAAATTGGCTAATTTACTTATTTTACAGATATTAATGACATATAGTTCTTTTTTTTATTTGTTTTTATTTAGTATATGTTTAATACATTTCGACTTGCCATGAATTGTATTAGTGATCATTAGATGAATATATTTTAAAAGAAAATATATCTTAGTGGTTGTTCAGAGGGGGTGTACTTTTTTATGCTGTGCACTGTATATCCCTATCCTTTGCATCTAATATATAACAATTAAAAATATATAATGTGTGAAGAAGTTCCATGAAAAGTCAAGGTATATCATTTTCATTGTGTTTTTATTGTGCATCATTTCAAGCTCTAATTTTGTAAAATTATGAGTGTAAAATATGAATTTGTTTGAATTTACGATACAGTGAGACAAAAGAGTCTGCCTTTTTATTACAAAAACTGAAATGAAAACATAAATATTTACTTTAAATATGAAATAAATATAAAACTAAGATAAAAAAAATGTTTAAAATGTCATTCAAAAAACAGTTAACATGTTTATGACACTCATGAAAAGTGTTGGACATTGCTAGACAAATTGAATCAGTGAGATTGTAAAGTGCTTTAAGAGAGTTTATTTTCTAACAGTCAACAGAGCCGCATGTCAGTCACAGAACAGTTGTGTTGTTTGCAAATATAATACTTAGATAAATCAAGCATCGCATTCAGTCAGCATATTACTTCTGTATCTTGTCATTAAAGCTTTATAAAGGCTTATTTGTTGAACATACTGATATATTGCTTGAGTCTATTTATTGGCTCTCTAAATTCCCCTCTGAATTCCTGTTCCTGTCAAGCATTTCTGCAAGGTGAGATGCTTTGAGTGAAACATAATCCGTTTGTCAAGGGGGAAATATACGATGGGCCCTTATTCAGACAGCACGGAGGTAAACAGAGCTATAAAATGCTAACATCTTCTTTTATATTTATGTTTTCATTTATTGGGGTTTATTTTTTGCACCTTCAAAGGTTAAACACACTAATCTCTTATCTAAAGTATCAGTCAAAATAGCAATCTGTAAGCACCAGTTGACGTGAGAATTGAAAGACCCCACTGCATGCCTCTTCCTGGATCTGGTTGCCCATCTGCATGACTTGAGCTGCCATTATGACAGCTCCACCTGCCCGGAACGGATGGTCAGCTGGTCCAGAGTATGATTTACGGCCAGCGTAAACTTACTCAGCAGGATCTCCGACACATTTGTGCATTCACTCACACGTAGAAGTGTTACATGATGCTAAAATCAGGGGGCACGGAGACCGAATGACAGCAATAAATGTTTAGAGACGTACTTATCACTTTTCAAAGGAGAGTTCCTTGTCCGTGTAGAAGATTCTGGAAATCACTGGAGCAGATTTATGTCATATGCAGCAGAATGCACCAACCTGAGTATCTGATATATACTGCATTCAGTACCTTCGGTCTATAAAAAGAAAATGACATAATAAAACCGTCTGTACAACCTGATATCAGGCTCTTGTAGTTAATCCAACTTTTCTGACGCCCAGTTTGATTTTCAATTTTCAAGGTTAGGCGATTAATCTTTTGGCAGGATGTAAAATCCTGCTCTGGGAAGCTCTTTAAGAGACTGTACCCTCTGTACGGTTTACAGGTACAAGGTCTTTGCTTTAAATATTAACAAAGCCACAAAGCACACAAGAATCAGTCAAGTATGAGGTCAGGCTTGTAGTGAGATTACTCTCTCTCTCTCTCTCTCTCTCTCTCTCTCTTTCTCATATGCGGTGCTGACTGAGATGCCTAGGTTAAGCTGTTGGCCTGACTTATGGTACCAATAAAGTTTTGTGATTTACAGTGCACGAATGAAACGGCTCTGTTGAGGGAGGAGCAGAATGACACCGAAGGCTGTTTGGAGGTCAGTGAGCTTTTGAAAACCTTGTTCTCTGATAAACTCAAAGTATTATCCTTCTTTGGCCAAAAATTGAGGTACGATGGGGAAAAAAAATGTAATAAGTGTTTCAATCTACAACATACAACTAATCTTTCTGTAAGGAAGCCAGAATGACTATGTAACTCCTCAGGCAGTTTCTGTCCTCAAGGTGTCGTGTCTAAAAAATCGTGAATAAAACCAGCAGAGCGCTGTGTTGGCCCAGAAGAGCTGATACATCAAAGACCTTCCATCTTCCTCAGCGCTTTTATTTTCCCCATTATGTCCCTGTTAATGAGTCGCTGAGAACACCAAAGCCAATATATAGGGGTAATGCATCCAAACAGCCGATATAATGAAATGGGGCTTATCGGTATGTGTGTCCATTAATGTGTGGGCTTTGGATGAAAAAAAAAACAAAAAAACAAGGTCTGGTGTTGGCATCATTGTGGATTTGGGGTGATAAAACAAGGGCTTTGTGCTTTTCCACTGCCTTGTTACCTCTCTTTTTTAGCCTTGTTCCTTGAAAGAAATAGTGTAGACCCGACTTTAATTAATTCCAACACGCATTCATATTATTCTTTTATATAAGTGCCAGGTTTCCTACGCACATCCATTACGAACCCAACTAAAGCTCTTTTAGTATATTTATTACCACAAACTGGGTTTAAATTATTAAACCTAATGATGTAGGCTCCAAAAATATGTTGTTCTTTATTTTCTCCGCAGAGAATCAATGTTATGCATTAGCAGTATAAATTAAGTAATACTTTACCTAGGCATGTTGCTGCCTTTGATACATTCTCTTAGAGAGATATATTCTCCGAGCTGAGCGCTCCCAAGGCCTCTTGGGGAAAGGATGATATAGTTCATTCTAATGAAAGAGCTTGCGGCTGGTAATGGCTTAAATGATGCATTTGCACTGAGGAAAATGTGTTGGGAAGATCTTGCCAAAACAAGATTATTCACCAGATAACTGAATAGTGATGTCACTGCATCTGTGCATGCCTATTTTGGTGTATATATACAGTGGAAAAAGAGCCATTTTTTTTTTTTTTTACAAAAAAAGTCCACCTGTAGTCAATAATTGCATCCCTTAAAATTCATCTTTGATTACCGAAATGACATATCTAAACTTTTTTCTGTGAAAAAAAATTATTCATGCCTTAAAATAGCTTGGATGTAACTCTACACCCTGCTTCATTTAGCATACGTGGATCTATGAATATACTAATTAGCCCCGCCTCCACTCACTCGCACGAGCTCAGAGATCCACTCGGTCAACTTACTGAGGTAAACGCTGCACAATCGTATCGCTTTCTACAACGTCGGACACATAACTGTAATTAATATGATTAGCTGTTTGCTTAAAGATGTTATCAAACAACTAATAATGTGTTGCTAATGTTACACAAACCATATTCCCATTCGTCATCTCAGAGTCAGACAGCTGCCTTCTAAAAATCAGCATCCTTACAAACGCTTTGAACAACTTAGAATGTCAGTGGAGAAAGGCTTATAGTTCATCATAACATTGTAATTTACACCATACACCTGCTATGTTGCTAAATCTACCTGATTTTTCATATCAGCTGAAAAATATATCGGAATAATAATGGCTTCTCTTGTTGAGACTCAACAGTTTTGCAGCATAGTAATGATATGCCAAAGCCTCCCGGTACATGGATTGGTTACAAGGTAGTTTGTGACGTAAGAAACCCCAGCGATTTCAAACTGTGTTTTTGAGACTGTCTTTAGATCAGTTTTAAAGAGAAAATACTCAGCAATGGTGTTGACATATAAACAACATTAAAAAACTTGATTTTCACAACGGGGGACTTTAATCAAAAAACTGTCCTGTAATGTAAAAGAAAGCATCTAAGAATTTTTGTCTATATTAGTATTGAGCATATTTATTGGACATAGTTTTTATCCCTTACGATTGCACGAAGGGGGATAAAATTACGCACTATGCACCGCTTGGTGCAAAAAGCCACCGTCCTGCTCGGATTTACATTCTCGCAGCATCTCCATAGGAACGGATAGGGTGGAGAAAATGGCCTCATTGAGTGTCTGCATGCTTATAGTGATTGGTGGTCTCATCTGCTGAATCCATTGCATTAGTATCTGCTTCCCAGATCTCCTGTGGCCCACACTGCACTCTCAGGCCAAAGAGCACTCAGTCGTAGGGAAGATAAACTGAGATTACCCCTCTCTGCCATTCCAAAAGTGCCATCTATCACCGGGGCCTCCATGTGACTTCAATTACATTAACAAGCTTAATGTTAGTGTTAAAACACAGTTAAGGACAGGCCAGGGGCCACGGCTGAGGTAGAGGTCTGCCGATGACTAATGTCTGACCTGTCTGAAAAACACAAAGGAAAATTCTTTTTGGTCAGCAGGATATTTGAGAAGAAGCACAAGCACCTTTTTCGCCTCTGTCTTAAGGTATAACCTCCGTAATCGCTAATTGTGCGATTTCTCTTGTGTACTTTAAGCTCGTCCAGACAGGTTATTTCAGCTTGTTATCGGGAAAGCATTTATCCACTTGGAATTATTACTCCACAAGGCCCTCCCACAGCAACATAAACAGTAGTGAATCTTTTAGAGTTATGGTTAAGCCTTTCCTCATTAGATGGGCAATCGACTGGGGGAGAGCAAAGCCCAATTCCAGCCTTTATTGAGTGTAAAGGAGAGCCAGACTGACATTTACATCTCCTGGTTCTTCATGACTGGGTGACTGGGAAATCGGCCCATAGATCTCCCTTTTGAGGAGGGGTGCTAGAGTAAAAGACCGGATCCAATTTACCGCCTTGACTTATGAATCCTGCCTGATATTCACGTCTCTGATAAAGAGGATATAAGAATAATAAATTCAGCTTTGATCCATGACCAAATGAAGAGAAATTCATCAGAAATTCAAGTTCTTTACTGGCATAGGGGTCAGTGACATATAAGAGCGTCCACCGTCAAGAAAAGAAAAAATCTACTTTAAAACACAAAGTTCTTAGAAATGTAGTCTTAGTATTCATGTTGGTTTGGAAAAACTTTTTTACCATGTGCAACAAAAGCTTAAATTAGTATAGGTCTTTTTCCAGTACAAATATCTAAACATTCTTAAAGGTAGGGTAGGCAATTTCAGAGAGGCTAGCTTTAAAAGCATAAGATCCCACCCTCCCTTCAGAGCTCTTTCCAAAGCCATGCCTCCTTCAAAACACATACAGCAGAGTCTGCAAAGTGTCACGAGATGAAAGTCAGCGTTAAATTACCTCATGTCTTAAAACATTTCTATATTAATGAGCGTAAACAACTTATAGAGCATAGTTGTACCACCTGACTGCTGCAGATTCATTTTGTTGCCGCAGAAATGCATAAATGCAAGTCTGAAGACGAGAACAGCTCTGAATGAAGAAGAACGTCACGGGTTGCAATCTCATAATTACGGTTACAACATAGCGTGAACGCAGAATAAGATTGCTGTTTTGGTTCAGGAAGAACTGTAAAAGGCAGCTGCCATTTGTTTGTGGCATTCGGTGACTGTCTGTCTACAACTCGACATAGACTTACTGAACACGCTGATGACGTGGGATGTCTGCGCGAGCAGCAAAAATGAAAAAATAATATTTTTCTGACACCTTCAATACCTTGTGTACACATCCTAATGTTTATTGTCAAAAAGTATTTTTAACAAACATCATGAATTATTAATTCATAAAGGCCAGCAAGTTTTACAAGTATTGGTCTGTATTTTTTGCAGAATTTTCCTGTTTTGTCACTATACAATGAAATACCTGTTGTTTTACAGATATTTGCTGTAATTTACAATTAAATTTACATAGGATTGCTTGTATTACGGTATTACATCAAATTTTTGTTTTTTACAAAGGAATTTTTCTGTATTTTCACAGAATAATGTGCAAAATTAATATAAAATGTGGATGAATATTTTGCTGATTTTGTTTCCGTAAAAATAAAAAAAAGGAAATGAACACTGTAAATAATCATTGTGATTTTAACAGTAAAATACTGTAAAAAAATGCTATGGTAAAAAAAACTACCACAGAAAGTTTCTGTACTATATAGCTAGACCATTTTCTTTTACACTTTTATATTTGTGTAAATTGCATATTTAACTAAACTATTTAATCAAGAGAGGAAAAATGAGCATCATGTCATTGACCCCAAAGCACTTGCGGATAACAAGTGCATCTTCACCACGGGAAATGCACATTCAGTTGTACACCTGGTAGCTTATTCCGTCATGCCAGCATTGTGCATATGGTGCTAATATCACTAGCATGAATGACACTCTCTGTCATTGGGGTTTTTGTGTTTTTGCAATGAGCAGTTTTTTGCTGACTCTGCCAAGGCCTTAGCGAGATGCACTGCAACCTGGACAAAATATCCACTCACTATCCCAGGCCACTATGCATTGCATACATCAACAGATTTGCTCTTTTCATTCAACAGCAATTATACTTTATTCTCTGAGATGGAAGGTGGCATCCCGATGCCTAACAATGTCACAGAGGAACTCTTCCCTCTTATGCGTGTGCCCTAAATTGGCTTTTCAACCATCATCCAATTAGGCCTGAAATATGGTAAGTGCCGCAGCTATTATTGTGTACCAAAAGGGGTACAAAGAGAGTGCGAGAGGCTGGAGGTAAGGAGTAGTTTTCAGAAGAGATGTGTGGTTTGTTGATTTGTGCTAACACAGCAGAAAAAGAGCGCAATGACGAGGGATAGTACGACACAGCCGCAGGATGGTAAATAAATACTCTCAGATGGATCTGTCTCCTGGGAAAATATATTACACCGCTCGCAAATACAACAGAAAAGATCAGTGTCTCGCAGACGAAGTGGGCACTGGGAAATCAATGCGTGACTCGACAAAAACCTATTCTTTAGGGCAACCAACCAGCGATGCCGCAATGAACTATGAGGAATATTTGGCTGGAAGTACTTTTGAAGTGACTGGGTTAATAAATGTGATTTATGGTGTGTTTCAGTGGCTTTGCCAGATAAAGTCACTGTTTTCAAAGCTATACTAAAAACTGGCACTATGACACTGAAGGCCGGCAGAGCAGTGGTGTATTCTTAGTGAATGAATCTGGGTTTTTGAACAAATCTTTCAAGCGACTGAATCCTTCTCATTCACATCAATGAATCAATGAACCTACTGGACGAATCAGTGAAAAATATTTAAAAGAATACTTCACTTCAGAATTAAAATGTCCTGATAATTTACTCACCCCCATGTCATCCAAGATGTTTATGTCTTTCTTTCTTCCAGAGGTGTAAAGTCCAGGGGCCAGAAAGTAAAAGTCCTGCCATATGTTTACTCCACCCATGAACTCAGCCAAACAAAATACTGAGGAGGAGTTTTACTTTCTGAACCTGGACTTTACACCTCTGGTTTCTTCAGTTGAAAAGAAATGAAGGTTTTTGAGGAAAACATTCCAGGATTTTTCTCCATCTCTGCAATGCGCCAAAGTGACGTAGGCAAAAGTATCCATCCAGTGCCTACAAAGCAAACGTGCAAAGACTAAATCAAATGGCCTTTCCAAAAAAATGGTAAAACAATGATGTCGGACGACTTTGAAGTTGGAGGAGAAAATGAGATGTTTTTCACCCTATCGCAGTACTTCCGCCTATACTTCACATGTGACCTTTCCAACATGATTACGTAATGTGTGGCGCATCGCAGAACAGTGCAAGATGAGCATTTGTGGTTTAAAAGCATAAACACATTTAATTTTTTTTTTAAGAAAATGACCAATCGTTTCACAAGACCCTTATTCCTCATCTGGGATCGTGCAGAGCCCTTTGAAGCTGCATTAAAACTGCAATTTGAACCTCCAACAATCCCAGTGAAGTCCACTATATGGAGAAAAATCGTGGAATGTTTTCCGCAAAAACCTTAATTTCTTTTCGACTGAAGAAAAGAAAAAAATAAACATCTTGGATGTCATGGGGGTGAGTAAATTATCAGGAAATGTTCATTTTGAAATGAACTAATCCTTGAAAAGATTTGATTCACTGGGATAAATCAAAATGTTCTCACCACTAGCTGAGAGATCTTTATGAAACAAAGACATGAATGTGTATTAGTTTCTTATTCTGATCTACATGACACATTTCCAACAATCTGATCAGTCAATAAAGCTTCCACAAAGGCTGTCTTCTGTGCATCAAAACCAAAGAGATGAATGGCAACCTAAAGCGACCAATCAAAGTTAGTTTCATCTGGACGAGGTGACTGCAGCAGGCAATGTCTGATTTATATCACCCGTTCACCAAATGGCATGGTAACTGCTGCCTCTGACGGCAGCTAAAGCTCCTAGTTTGATATAAGCTTTCAAACCTGTCGACTCAAAGATGTAGCATGGCTCGGCTGACAGCAGGATTGATTTTCATGGCTCTTAAATGCAGCCTATGCAAGGAGAACCAAGGACACTCCCTTTCTCAGGTAATGACAATCGTCTTTAAGAAATAATGGCCTTGATGACGCTTTTGAAAAGTTTCCAGGTTGCCTCCAATAATGAATTCTTGGTCGATGACACAATGATAGATTCCATCCGTCTGAAAGGACGCTGTTGCCACAATTTAATTGACGAGGGATGAATCCAGGGGGTTACGGAGGAGTCGGCTAAATTTCATGTGATCAGCAAGGTTTCAAACAATCATTGGCGAACTGATGTCTGCCCCATATCTATAAGTCATTGTGTTTTATAGGCCATTAGGGATCTCTGGAGAAAGGCTGCATGGGGAGCGTGGCTTTTTGTCGAAATTAAAATGTCAGAGAGAAAGAAATAGAACAAAACAGGGAATCTGTAATTAATTACACGGCCATAAAAAGTCAATAATCAAGAGGCGATTCCACTCTCTAGCACAGCAATTTCTGATCACAGCAAGCTCAAATAAAATACATTAATCTCCCTAAATTAGATTTTTAATCTGAAAAGCAATACATAGGGATACACTGTGCATCCTCCCTTGCAGGCTGCAGAGCAATAGCTGAAAAATGAACTGGACTGAACATTATATTAACAAAATCTCAAGGCAAAAATCTGCTGCATTTACACAGCAAATTGGAGATGTTTACAGACGAGAGGAGCTCACAAGATAGGAAAAGCTATTCTATGAGATGTATCAACATTTAAATCCAAACTTTTTCCATGTTGCACACGGAATAAAACGTACAACTTTCAGTTTGCTGAGGTGAGTGTGTCCTGCTGTTGGCTGCTAATGATTTTCCAAATAATATGCGCCCAGAGGGTATCTATTGGAATCCTATAGTATAAGTGCCGTTAATGTGAAAGAAGACACAGTGTTATGTGACTTTCATTGACTTGTGCATCAGCTAGTTCAGATTGAACAGCACTCACTCTGTGTCAAAGCACAGGCAGTACGAGTGCAGGTTCATGAGAGAGTTATGGAAAAAGCCGGGCCTTAATTGACCGAGGGAAATTTCTTACTAGCAACAGTTCACTTATTAAAGCTAAACGTGTCATTCCTGCCACTAGTGTTGGTGAACGGTATTGCAAAACAAATGATTTTTAAACAGGTTTCCTGAACACTCACCTCACCTGCCATTGGTCAGGAAACAGATAGTCCTGCCCTCAAACCTACGCCATTGGATAAGCCAATGTTGCTGTGTCAGGTATAAATGTCTTGGCATATTAAGCTAAGACAAATTAAATTACTTCAACACACACACACACACACAAAAACTTCACCTCCCGGTTTGAGAATTACATATCTAGATCCATACATTCTGGCATGTTATGTTCTTAAAAAGAGGCGAATCCCAGGTTTTATGGTAAGTGATAACAATCAGTCAATTTGGCCTTTAAATTCAAAGTATGTCATGCTCACTCTATAGGGAATCCTTTCTTCTGTTCTCAGCTATTCGTCTTCGGTTCCGGTTTGGCCTAACACTATTAAAGCGAACAGAACGGCCTCCAGAGAGAGCAGAATACTTTGAGTGCATTAGGAAGAGTGTAGGAGAGATTCAGTTCAGCACAAGGTCCTCCACATACCCTCACCATAAATATCCTCCGTGTAATACATCAAAAAACATCCCAATGTCAGTAAAGGGGGTTGGTGGTGGTAAAAAATGTGTGTCAGCATCAACTGCAGAACTGCGCCGTGAATTATGTAGAGTAATCTGCAAAAATTATTGCTGGCTAACCGCCCCTAATGAATCCAGCCAGGTCAGAATGGATTACAGTACCAGCGAAAGCATCCATTTAAGCCAAAAGTGAAGCATGGCAATGGCGATGTTACGTAAGGAAGCCAGGAATGATAGCGCACCTTTGCTATTCAATAAATTTAATGTTGGATTTACTCAGTGTCTGATGAAATGTGGATATGAAGACAAAGATGTCTGTGGTGATGAGAGGACATATTGATCAGCTAGATAACTATATTAAATGGCAATCTTTCAATTAGCCACCATATTTCACTGCCCTGATTATCTGCCTTGCTAATTACAAGACAACCATTTGATCTTCTCATAGCTGTCATTACTTACTGGGCTGTCATGAGTCAGCATAACAGCCTCGCTTTGTCTTTTTCTCTAATGTGACAAGGCAATTTGCCGTTTAATTGCTGTACACAAACCACCAGCATGGAGGAAGCTATTTTAAAAACTGTAGCTTGTCAAATTAGGTTAACGACAGTCAAGCTAATGAAAATGTAGCTACACTTCAAACTGCTTATAAAATTGCTAAATGCTAAGCTATTTCTTCTCTGACAAAAACGAGGGCACAAATGCAAATGAAAAGCAAATGTATTATCTTAGAATGTATTTTTGACACAAACACCTCTGATAAGAGATTACTCTAAATTGTAATGTTGAAACCTTTGAAGCTGCTTTGAAACTATACGTGTTGTGAAAAGAGCTATACAAATAACCATATTCAAGTAGGTAGGAGGTTCATGCGTGTGGAAATTTGGGTGATCCTTGACGTGATTGGGCAGCAATGCAATGTGTTTTGAGACTTGAGTTGTTAATTATTTTCAGGTAATTAAATCATTAGTTTTTCAATAACTGAATATGCAATAGTGTGGTATTTGGAGTAAAAAGTGCCCCTATTGTTGGGGCACAATATGAAATTATATATGAATATAATAGCTAGCTAACCTTTCCATCTGTTGATGTGACATGGTTAAATTCAAATAGTGAGTATAATTTATTAAGCTGGGTGACCACCTTAGAAATCATCATATTTATAATAAAACCATTAAAAATAAAAAAATATATAATATTAATGCCATAAAATATCATTTAATGTTAGTGTAAAGACATATTAAATCACTGAGATCTCGTTCAGGCCATTTGTCTTTTAGAATCTTTATATTTAATTTAAATATCCTGTATTTTTAAAATGAGCAAATTGTAATTGACAGTAAGTTAATTAAATGTTTCATTTATCAAAATCAACAGAATATGGTATAATCTTCGTCCAAGTGCTCTAAAAGCCTTAATTCCTGAGTAAGGGATATATATATATATATATATATTATATTATATTATATTATATTATATATAATATATTACACGCCTAATATATGTATACTATTATATATATACTATATGTATTGTTATGTGTGTGTGTGTGTATAAAAAAAATAGTAGTATATGTAGGCCAATTTAACAAAGTATTGTTCATTGTTAGTTCATGATACCGAATGCATTCACTAACGTTTACAATGAGAACCTTATTATAAAATGTTCTCAAGTATCTTGTTACTAGCAATATTACTACATAGTGAAGTTAAACCTCTGGCATGCTACTTAAAAAATGGTGTAGGTTAGTAGTGCACACCACTAAACACTGTAAACTATGACACAAATCCCGCACTATTAAACAAAGACTACAACCTCATACATCACAGTTGAAGATAAAATGAGATGTATATGAATTAAGGACATTTTTTATAATGCTACTGCTTTAGCTTAACTGAATTTGGTATTTCATATTATTTATTGCCAGACAGTAACAAAATTAGATATTGGATTTTGCTATTGATTTTAAGTCTGTTCAACAGACACAGCAGTTCTACCCCGACCTCAGCTTTAGACCAAATTTAATTCTGGAAAATATGCACAGAAAACGTGGAGCGTTTGCATTATTGAGCCCCGAACATATTGCAAAAATTCCAATACGATTTCATTTCCTCATCACGTATTTCTTTCTTTTACATAAAAAGAACAATCCCAAACATTCTGCCAAACAATGTCCCTGTGTCAGTGGTATAGCACACAGGATAAAGCACACAAGCTAACAACAGGCTAACACCTCTAAACTATCTTTCCACAGGCAGGACCGGGAAGCCTTTTAATTTGAGGAATGCGGCAGTGCTATATTTCACCCGTTCCTGGTGTCTTGCATTATCTTGGTAAACATCCCAGGTACTAATTTGATATATTGTGAAGCAGCCTGCACTCTATCCAGCTCCCAGGGTGATAGATGAATGACTGGAAGACGAAATAGCGACTGAGATTTATGGCCTGCCAGCACATAGAATATGTATGATTATCTGCTGCACACTGAAAGCTACTTCTTTTGAGTGATAAGCGAAGGGAGAGTGATCTAGCAAATGACTCCATCTCCCCAGTGGGAAGGGAAGAGCAAGGGCTGCAAACTGAGCTCGTTTGTATCACGACTGTAGTCTCCGGCACCAAGCGGCATCGGCGCACCGTCCTGCAGATTGTTCATAGAGTTATGGATCTCATCTCCTGCAACCACACCAGCAGTTTTACATTCGTTCTCACTAGCACCGAACAGCCATCAGTGTCTCTCCATCTCTCTCTCTCTCTCTCAGAGGCCTTGCTAGTTATGTGGTAACAAACTGTAGTCATTTCACTCTGGTGGATTGCAGTTCCGCTGCGTACCTCTGAAATATTCTTCTGAAATATTTGACTTCTGATTTGGTTATAATACCCATTGGTATTTTCTGCGCACTTAAAGCAGTTCCGTTCCTAATTGATCGATGGCACGTCATCGTAAATCCCAAAACCTGGTGGAGTTTATTGATCCTACAGGAGCGCTTGTACCTCGCAGCATATGTCACCTCACGCACTCATAGGCTGCTAAGTAGGAAGCATTTTTTACAGTGAGGGCATTATCATATGCCCACTCTGCCCGTTGTTAACTGCATCAGTGATTTAATGTGAGACAGCATGACTTGCATGGCACCCAGGAGAGGGCTTGATTTGGTGTGTGGCCCAATTTATATATTTACATGCTGGCCATAAATAACCTTAATGCACCTCGGCGGATTGCTGAGAGTAATTGTTTATCCACTTCCTAGCGGACATGCTTGACAATATTCTTGATGAACAACCAGCAGCCTTGTTTTAAAGGATTGCTTTGGCTGTAGTGGATGCAGGCCGGGGTGATCTGAGACTCTGCTCGACTTCTCTACGCTGCAGGATTGAGTGCGCCGTCAAACTCCCTCGAAGGCAAGTCAGATCACCCGGCAGCCATTTTGGTAACGATTTCCGTTCAGGTCCTCGTGTCAAAAACTGTTGGTCAAAATAACATTTTAAATAACAGAATCTGACAACAAGGATGCAGCCTAACGAAATTGTGCTTCTTTATCTTGAATAATACAAAGAATCTAGTTGATCTGCACCAATGTCGAGATTTCCTTTCTTACAGTCGCAATACCGAGCATAGCAATTTTGCCCATTAACCCTTATGCGCTGTTGGATTTCTGTGTACACTCATTATGGAGCGGGTCAAATTGACCCTAATTGGATTCAATACAATTCCTCAAAAATCACACTATGAAAAACAACTAAAATTGAGGTACAAACTGTAAATTTTTAATATCAACATTTGTCAAATATTCCAAAAAATATATATCTGAAGTTATGATTTAATAAAACTGTTTTGTTTTGACAAAATGTGAAAATAAACAGTGGATTTTTAGGTACTATAAATAATTTTTTTTAACTTTTTTTTTTCTTAGAACATCATAACTGAACAATTAAATGTAGCTGTATAATAAAAATATGTACTTTTCCTAAGTTGGCTGTTTTGTAAACTCATTTCATAAAGTCAAGTTTCTTCTGACATGATGAGCAAGTGTGTGCTTTCTGGATATGAACTTCACACACATGGTGATGGTTAAAACATTTTTCTGTATTGAAATAAGTGTGGAAAACCTAATTTTTTAGTTTCATAAGGTAGTAAAAAAATAAAATAACAAAATATAACCAAGAAATGTTATTATTTTGGGTCAGTACAGTTGCTTTAGAGCGTTAAAATAAGCGGGTCAAATTGACCCGGCGAACATCATGAACGTAACAGTAATTTTGTTTGTATATGTCAAACAACACCAGCATGTTGAAACTTTGCATGTGTGTTCATGATGATAAATGAGAAAAAGTCACAAAATATCAAGAAAAAAAACATAGGTTAACCAGTATTTCCAACAACTTGAAAATCTAAACGGGTCAAATTGACAAGGATAACACAAGGATTAAAATAAGGCATCAATGACATTTGATGGAGCGTTGAGCTATTTTGATACCATTTTTTTTTAAAAAATCAATCATTATTTTCAAACATGTTTTGTTTATTAAAGGTAAAAAGTTTTCTTCTACATGTCAACTAACTCATTTTTAGTTGACACGTGTCAGCTGACTCTCAATTTGCAACCATATTAGGCTAATTAACTCATTATAGTATTAGTTGACTGTTAGGTTAGGGTTAGTAGAATACATTTACATGTCCTTGCAAAATTAACAGTCAGTAAAATGTCTGTTGGTGGTCCATCAAAATAAAGTGTTAGCAGATGTTAAGCAGACAGTCTACTAATACTCTAATGACTGCTAGCTGACATGTAGTTGCAAATATATTTATATAGTTAGTTGTAGAATGTCTAAAGTGCACAATCAAAATAAATTGTTACCCAACTGTATTGCCATGGCATGTTTTTACTTTATGCTCCCCAAAAAATACCAAAATGAATGTTGATTCAGACATTTCAAACAGGCTCACCACAGAAGAGGTTTATGCAAGTCATTGTATTTATAAACTCTACACTGTATGTCAATAACCCACAAGTAGCCCATCTACTGCTTTACAATGTGTCTTAAAGGGGTTGGTCATTCAAAAATTATCCCATGATTTACTTACCCTCAATCCATGGTGTATATGACTGTCTTGTTTCAGACGAACACAATCGGAGTTATATCTAAAAATATCCTGGCTCTTCGAAATGGTAGTGAATAGCTCTCATGACTTTAAAGCCCAAAAAGTGCATCCATCCATGATAAAAGTAATCCATACGATTCCAAGGGGTTAATAAAGGCCTTCTGAAGTGAAGCGATGGGTTTTTGTAAGAAAAATGTCCATATTTAAATCTTTATGAATAATAATAACACGCTTCCCGGCAAATGGCTGTATGCATTGATTTATAGCGCAAGAGTGACCCCTAACCTGACCCATGACGTAGTGGCGAACGCAGAAGCGCAAAACAAAACACCAGAAGTGTAAAACAAGAATTTTAATAGAGAAATGTTGGAGGATTTCGATAAAAGAGAAGAGAAGCTTCAGTTTGCTGCACTGCACTATTTGTTTGAACCATGAGAGGCATCTAAGCTTACGGCTATATGGCCGTCTGCCAGAAGATAGTTATTATAGTTTATAAAGTTTAAACATGGAAATTTTTCTTACAAAAACCCATCACTTCTCTTTAGAAGGCCTTTATTAACCCCCTGGAGTTGTATGGATTACTTTAATTAAGGATGGATGCACTTTTTTAAAACTTCTTTAAAAAATTACAAAATTTTAAATATGAAACTGTTTCATACGTTGTCAGTGTCCTCTTTGCTCCATGACGTATTTTTTACTGCGTGAGAACATGGTGTGTGGCGTGAGAGCACATGGCTTGTCGGACATAGCAACAGTATCTAAAGGGGGCGGGTCTTTGCGAAGGATCAATTGTGTTCGTCTGAAAGAAGATACACCTAGGATGGCTTGAGGGTGAGTAAATCTGGGGGTAATTTTCAATTTTGGCTGAACTATCCCTTTAAGTCCTACCCAGCAGCCCTTGCAGCTCTGACAGGGGTGGTTCTGCGGGCCTATAGGTGGTTCTCTGAGCTTCTGACCTGATCTGCCTGTCCTTATCTGTTTCCAAACAGGTTTTTTTTTAATCAATTTCCACACCCTTCTCTATACCCAAGCAGAAAACGACACTATTTTTCATGCGGGAGATGTATGTATGTGAGATTTCGATTAAGTTTAATTAAAGATCTCACATGCTGTGAGCAACTGTGACATCTTCATCTTTCTGGTGCTGTGAAATCCTGATTGCACTGGTTCAACTGACTATGGCACAAATCACAGTGGAGGTGGGGTGACAGGTAGCAGACGTCAGCTTCATTTCCCGCACATGGTGTGGACACCGTCATGTTTCTTCGCCAAACCGGGCGGCTTTTCACACTAGCTATGAAACTGGAGATGATGGGAATGAGAAGCTCTCTGGGAAAAACAGGTCTCATGTAGCCACCAAGACAGCAGTTAAGTGCATATACACCAATGAATAATGCTCAATGGCTTAATACAGTAGAGACTGAAATATGGGACAGTTGCACAGCGTCGCTAGGTGTATTACACTGAGAGCTTTCTATCAGAAGTCTGCAGTATTGCCCGAGAGGGACAAACAGTGCCAGCAGGTTAAACATGGCGTCTGGTTGGATGTTTCTGCACCTCTCATTCTACCCCTCTTGCCATTGATGTATTGCAGTTGCCTGACAGGAAGAGCTCCAGTAAAACCTCTGTACATGCCAAAATACGTTTTACAAGCAGTATCCTAATCAGCTAGCAGCCAGTGGCCCATAAATCCTGCCTGCGTCGGCTGAGCGCAGTCACCAGCGAGACTGAGGAAATGAATATATGGCTGAGCATATAGCCCCACCCAGAAAGAGGCAGTACTGTCAGGGCTGTTTGTAATGCACAGGAGTCATGTGACTGACGGTAGTCAACGGAATATGCTGCAATAATTTATGCTGCCATTTTAATCCAACAAAGTGAGTGCATTCGTATGTTTGCATACCGTACACCGTCCATTTTATGTCATGCTTACTCCTCCTCCATTGACAGGTTTTTCCTAAAGCCAGTGTCTCATTTTCTAGTAAATAAATAAATACATACATACAGTAGAGACATAAAACTCCAACCACATTTCACTCCAAAATCCAAAGAAAAATAAAGCTTCTGATTTTCTCTCTAATTCCACTTATTCTCAATGTTTATTCTCATTTTGTAAGATTGTAGTATGCAGTATTTTTTGTTTTGTTTTGCTTTGCTGTATTAATTAAAAACAATGTTGTTTTTCATTTTTAATGTTAATTTAAAAACAAAAAATATATTTTATATATATATATATATATTATTATTATTATTATTAAGCTCAATAATAATAATAATAATAATAATATATATATATATATATATATATATATATATATATATATATTATTATTGAGCTTAAATACTCATAAATACAATCAATACTACCATGAAATATAAATACTTTATAATTTAAACAATATCTCATAAACAATATCATTTTCATATACTGTATATTTGACCAGTATTTTATTGAGAATGATACTTTTCACATTATGATTATAATTAATTGGCCATGAAAGTAATGGCTAATGGCAAATTATATTCAAAAGTTTAAAATTATGAAAAATAACTCAATACAGTATTGCAATAAGAGAAAGTTAGATAAGTACAGAAGTTAGAATAGTAAGAAAAAGTTTAGAAAAGCAGGAAAAGTAAGATATTATTAAGAAAAAATGATTCATTTATTTACTAATTTATTTGTTAAATTTATTTATCAGTGTCTTTGTTTAAGCTCATAAAAATAGGCTTTATTTTCATTTTCAAGTAAACTATAATTTCTTATTTAATTCTTTTGTTTTTTAATTAAAATAAGACTCCCATATTCTTGACAGGTTTTGTGAAGCATGAGTTTGTAGACACCAGAGCTTGTTTGACATTGTTCATCTGCAGACAACATGGCTAATAGCAAAGAGCCGTGAGCAGCTCTAACAGCCGAGAGCAGAAGGCCAGCAGGGAGCCAATCGATAAATGAAATGATACTTTGAAGTGAGCGCACTTGAATCCCAAAACGACTTAGGTCCTTAGATAACATCTCAAAATTAGATAAAGGCGCCTCAGGGGGGGTAAGGGGTGGGCCGGGGTAATCTGTGGCAAATAGGGCTATTTTTCTTTTGGAAATTAGTTTTGAGCAGTTTAAACCAGAGCGATATCTTGATGTGGGTATTAATGAAAGAATTCACTCTCTGTCTTCTCAGGACATGTGGCAGCTGAAGTCGTTCCCTATAGCTTGGGCAAAGTGAGCAAATGGGTTAGGCATGTTCACAACCCAACTGTTCTGACTCACGCACAAACTGTCTCTGTCCACTGGATTTAACAGGCCTGCAAATACATTCTTACTCCGTGGGATCACTAGCTTTAAACCAACAAACTACTGCAAGTTATACTCATTACTTCTGATCGTAGTGGCCTGGATTGCTTCCAGTAACAACACTATCCCAAGATGGCCAGAAAAATCCACTGCATTGGCACGCTGTGTAGTAATTAGAAGTAGATGATTGATAGGTTATTGGTTCTGCTTAAAATAATTTGTTATTGCTGACTTTATTTCATTTCATTTATATATAAAAACAGATTACAGGCATATCTGCTCACTAAGACTGTCAGAGCACGATATGAATGCACAACATGTGTAATTCTGCACATCCTGTGATTAGTGACAGAGCCGTTCACATATCCACCATCAGATGGCAGCATTAAGAATGTCTCTGTGTCTTAGACTGAAAAAATGCAGTATTATGAATTAAACTACATGCATTTAAATTCCATAAAGTGACAGTAAACACAAGTATAATGTTAAGAAAAGATATCTATTTAAAATAAATGCTCTTTTGAACTTTCAATTCTTGAAGAACTTTCAAGAACTTTCAAAAAAAAAAAAAAAACGTATTGTGGTTTCCAAAAAAAATATTCAACACTGATTATAATAAATGTTGTTTAAGCACCAAATCAGCATATTAGAATGATTTCTGAAGGATCATGTGTACTGAAGACTGGAGTAATGATGCCGAAAACTCAGCTTCGCTGTTGTCATGAGAAATATCCTTTAGGACTCAGATTGTAAAAGTTGTTATAATGATGTCTTGACTAATTATAACCAATTTCACAACTGTATGATGTTTATTACATTAAGTGCACAAACAGCATGCTTGAAATATAAAATGAAAAAACATACCTAAAATAATATAGATTCTCTGAGCTAGCAGGCTAATCGGGTTGATGTATGTTATGCTAGTACATAAGCTAACTAAAAACAGTAAGAAAGAGAAATGCTTGATTTCACAACCTATAGCTTCAGTTATATACAGTATGAGCCATGTAATAACGAGACATTAATGGTCATTTTAAAAGATATAATGTGATTTTGCAGGAATTATAATCAGGCGCTAAAGATAATACCCATTAAACGCCCGTTGAACCAATGGGATCACTTGGGGGTCCTGAAGGACACTCGTTTGTCACCACACCGCTACAGGAATAAATTATATTTTAAATTCAAAAAGAAAATATATATTTTAAACTGTAAAAAATATTTTACAGTATTTTTGATCAAATAAATGCAGCCTTGGTGAGCATAAGGGACTTCATTCAAGAACATAAAAAGATATCGTACTAACCCCAAACATAAATTATACTATACAATGTAAATATATAATTCACTACAACACATTTTTCCATCCTTTTTCGTCTTTAGGTACCCCCACAACAAAACTGAGGAAAAAATTATTAAAACAATGAATTATTCTAATTGTTCGACAATGCTATTTTTGTCACAATTCATGTTTAATAGGTTTAATAAAGCCAAATCTATCCAAGTACCCTGCGTAGTACACATACTGTTCGCTACACTACATGATATAAGGTGTTGGCAGCTTCTCCTCCATCACTGACACACATACTCTTCAAGATTCCTTCTGACAAAGCCTTCATAACACAGTGAATATATCTGTTGTGTGCGAGAGGGAGTGGATTACTGTTTTCCTCCAGAAGATAAGCGTATGTCTGGACACACACATCTCCCTCGTTCTGACAGTCGCAGGGCCATGGCTTACAGCTGGAGGCCCTTATTTACAGGACATTTGTTGCACTTGACATTTATCATTGCTTCAGGGCCATGAACTTCATGCAAACAGCATTGAAGCATTCAATACGCAGGGCTTTGGGCCTCATCCTACTGGGGCATTATCACAAGTCTTTTCACGCTGAGATAAATCACTTCCACAGCGCCCACAGACAAGAGCTCAGACGTTGGGGGTGGGAGCCACATCCTCGGGATAAGGGCAGACAGTCAAGGCTTCATCTTCTTTCTACCCTTGACTAATTGTTGTGTGCGTTTGATACAAATATCACTAACCATTACAGAGAAGTCTTTGTTATTGTGTTGATGCCAGAGGTATTTAAACCGACCAACACGACGGTTTCTAATGAGTGGACTGCTGAATGTCTCCGCTGTAATCGGATAATGTGCGGAAATGTTACTGAAGTCGAATGATATGAATGTTTTATAAAAAATACAAGAAGGATTTGAAATTATGATTTAATTACAAATTACTGGCCTAGAACTATATTATGGTGAAATGAGCTTGATCTGTTGACTGTCAAGCTTCAAAAATTACAAAAATAAATAAATAAATAAATAAATACACTGTCGTTCAAAAGGTTGGGGTCAGTAAGAAATTAATACTTTTATTCAGCAAGGACAGATTAAATTGATTAAAAGTGATAGTACATACATGTTACTAAAGATTTAATAAAACATTTAATAATAAATATAATAATAAAGCATTTAATAAATAAATGCTGTTATTTTGATATTTTGATCAGTCTGTTTATCAAAGAATTCCGAAAATATCCACGAAAAAATGTTTCAAAATTGTTTCATATGTCTGTCGTTGTGTTGTCAGTGTCCTCTTTGCTCCTGGATGTATTTGTCACTGCGTGAGAACATGATGTGTGGCGTGAGAGCGCATGGCTTGTCGGACATAGCAACAGTAACTAAAGGAGGCAGGACTTTGCGAAGGGTCTATTATAAGCCAACTGCGATTCCATACGTGCATCATGATAATTGATTAATGATCACTCATTTCATGCCAATAACTAACAATCCAGCTGTATTTGCTTTGAATGCAGAACCGGTTCTTGAGTGCTATAGAAAGGTGGGCTGGGAGATACTTTCTGCTTTCCTGCTGCACTGTAAAAAATTATTTTGATGATTTATCAAAACATTTTTTCTTTTGTAAAATCAACTTAGATAATTAATATGGTTCAAATAACATAATATTTTGAGTTTCTGTTGATTAAACCAATCGCCTTCATTGTATTAACTCAAATTTTTAATTTCAAAGAACTCAAAATTTTAAGGCAACCAGGTAACTTACTTTAAGTTAAACCAACTGAAGCTGCCACTTTTGCTTTCAGCTAATAAAGGAAAAATACAGCAATTTTCTGGAGTTATAATTGCACTGTAAAAAATTATATTCATGAAGTTATCACAACATTTTTTCTTTTGTCAAATCAATTTAGATAATTAATGTGTTAATGAGTTTCTATTGATTAAACCAATCACTTTCATTGAATTAACTCAAATTTTTAATTTAAACAAACTCAAAATTAAGGCAACAAGGTAATTTACAGTTTTAAGTTAAACCAACTATTCTTTTTTAGAGTGGCAGTATTCAGCCCTTCCTTAAACTTCACAACACACAGCCCACCTCAGATTGCTTTTAATCAATTTACAAATAATGAATTATTTATTTATTTTTTTTTTTTTTTGAATCAACGCTATTTTGCCTAAAGTCTGATTGGGTGAGCAAGACAGACGTTTGAGTGGACTTAACCCTAGATTCAGCCCTGTTCAGTGTCAGAGCAGAATGAAGCATTGCAATATATACTGTAAAGTCATGGCTAAGGTGTTTGAAAAGAGATCACTATAATCTAAAAGAGCTAATTTAGGTGCCGTTTAACCACACAAAAACATACTGATGAATATGAGTGAGTAAATAGCATCCAATCTCTCTCCTGACCAATAAATGATAGTCATCTTCTAGTAGCTGACAGTCATATGAGCACTATGTCTGAGACACTGCATTTCTGACAACGGCCTTGGAGCGGGTGGTCTGGCCAGATCCTCGGCCTGCGTCTGGACTCATCATGCAGATGTTGTGGATCTCCACTGCTATTTTTGGACCGCTGCGATGACAGCGTCAACTGGAATACTCTTCCCACTTCACAGTAAAAGGTCAGAGAAAATTAAAGGCTACACGAACGTGTAAGAAACCCCCTGTCCATAGCCATTAGCCTCTATGCTAGAGCCACTCAACCTGATGAGAGTCTGGCCGCACACAGAGGTCATTATTGCTCCGCCGATTCATCCTCTGCACAGGAACGAGAACAGAAGTCGAATTTTGCCCCCCAAAGTATGGCGGGCTTGTCATAGCGATGTAATTCAAACACACCCTGGGTGAATTAATTAATTACAAAGCTGGCTCAGAATCAAAGGTAAATATGATTTAATTATATTCAAGGCATCTTTGTTAAGAAGCCAACTGTCAAGCATTAAGTGGGGGTTGAGTATCGGAGCTGCCTGGGGCCGCCGGTGATGGGAGTCCTGCTCAGCCGAGCAGGAGAAACAGGAATTAGCAGGTACATGAAGACAGTTGGATAGCAGTCTCTCCCTGGTGAACACACTCTTGTGAGTGGCACATCGCTGACAGTTCCAAATGCCAGACAACAGAGCTCTCTTTCTCTTTATTCTGCAGCCAGGAAAACACACGGGCACCCTGTTGCCTGAAGACAATGAGCTCCACTTGACAGTAGATGCAATAAACTAGCTGTGTGGGAGACGTGGAGTCGAAGTGACGCGTGATTTACTGTCGCACGTTTATGACCGCTGCTGATCACTCCGTTTGTCAGCGCACTAATTCTGATTGAGGTCAGCGTCGTGACTGCTATCCTCAATCCGTCAATGAGCGCCTGCACGGGCTTCCGTTTATGACATCACTCTTTAGTGTCTATTTATTTCAGTGCTGCTCGTATTGATGAGCCATCACATATAATGGGCTTGTTTATGGAGATTAAAGGCATGTGAAATGCAGGGCCTCCGGTATACTTTATCACTCCTACTGTATGTGCTTATTGAGACATGCCCAATATGTCGAATCTCTGTATGTCTATATTTGACTCCCGTGTTTCTTTTGGCCCTTTCTCTTCCTTATGTATGATTTATTTTTATTCTGCAAAGTATTCTGCAAAGAAAGTATGTACATTGTTTTTAAGTATTTTCTCTGTATTTTCATATCAATTTATGGTACACTCTAGGTTAAAAACAACTCAAGTTGGGTTGAAAATGGACAAAATTGGGTTGTTTTAACCAAGCAGTTGGGTTAAATGTTTGACCAACCTGCTGGGTAGTTTTATTTAACTCAACTATTGTTTAAAAAAATACTGTATTGCTTGCTGTGACGAGCAGGGCGGGCGAGAGCCGCGAGGGAACAGCGCGAGGCCGGTGACGCGAGTGATAATGAGCGTCAGCTGCGCAGCATACCGGTCTCGTATCTCTCACGGAGGAGCTCCGTAAGCATAAAAGAGGAGCGACGACAGTGAAGGACGAGAGAGGACCAGGCCTGGAGTTTATTTTGTGTTTTATTATGTTTGTGTGAGTGGCAGTGGCTGTGAGGAACTGCCGCCATTTTACTTTCGTTTTGTTGTTTGTTTGTATATTTAGTTAATTAAAATTATGTTGAACGTTCGCTGGTTCCTGCCTCCTTCTTCCCGTTCTTACGAACTGTGTTACACTTGCTTAAAATGAACCCAAAGTATGTTGGACATTAACATAAACATTTATTAAGAAGTTTAATGATTTGAAAATTAAATTGCTTATTAATAAATATTCACCATCTGATTATTATTGTTGCCCCTAGCCTGATTTTAATTTCCAATCTATTCTGGGTTCTTTTTAAGCCAGCCATATAGTCATTTTTAAACAATAGTTGGGTTAAATAAAACTGCCCAGCATGTTGGGCAAACATGTAACCCAACCCCTGGGTTAAAACAAGCCAATCGCTGAGTGTTATGAATCCGTTCCGTTGTCCTCCACCCACTTGCCACCAGAGGTCGCCCTTCCACATCATGGACTTTATTTACGGACTACATTTCCCATAAGCCCCTCACCCAGTCACTGATCACCCTGCCAGCTGTAACGCATTACCATCACACCTGATTCACATCTCACCCCATAAGAGCACCACGCACACACACATTCAGTGCGAAGTATTGTTATCCCTGTAACATTTCTGAGTGTTATCCTTGTCTTGTTTGCCTATTTTCGGACCCTGCCTGTTTTGTTGACCCTAGCCTGGATTATTACTACGAGTTTACCTTTTCCCTGCTACTTCTGTTTGCTGTTGAGCTGACCATTGCCTGTCTGACTACATCTTTGAATAAAGCTGCATTTGGATTTAAACCTGTTGACTCGCTCATCGTTACACTGAGTTTGTCCATTTTCAACTAAACTTGGGTTGGTTTTTAACCCAGCAAGTTTAGATGTCAAGGATGGACTGGAACTAAATATTTTTAAATGAGATTTATGTATACATGAGCTCTGTGAGAATTTTTTATAGTTTTGAAAGAAGTGTCTTATGCACAGGTTGTATTTTTTCTTAATAAAAAAAAAGTAATATTGTGAAATATTATTACAATTTAAAATAACTGTTTCTAATATACTTTAAAATATCATTTATTCCTCTGATGGCAAAACTGACACTGAATTACTCCAGTCTTCAGTGTCACATGATCCTTCAGAAATCCTTCTAATATACTGATTTGATGCTCAAGAAACATTTCCTATTATTATCATCAGTGGGAAAACCAATACATTTTTTCATAATTCTTTGATGAATAGAAAGTTCAAAAGAACAGCGTTTATTTGAAATAGAAATCTCTTCTATAAATGTCTTTAGTCACTTTTGATCAATTTCATGCATTCTTGCTGAATAAAAGAATCTTATGACTCCAAAATGTTCCATTTTTTTTCCAATTTACTTGGGAATTGAAAACTTTTGGGTAACATAATCTCTATATCTTGTGGACAATGGTTGTATTTGCGTCTTCAAATTAGTTTGAGATGGGATGAAGCCATTCTCACAGAAGAGCTGCAAACAAACCACTTGTTATCGCAAAAATAATAATGCTGCACATCTAAACCCGAAGGGTCACTTCAAGCACATTTGCAAATGGAAAAATTAGGTGCTTTTTCATTTAGCCCCGTTAAAATCGAAGAAGTCGCCCTCTCCGCTCTGTACACCTGAATCAAATCCAAAGCTCAATAATTATAACATACTGGATCCTTCTGGAGGTAAAAAATCAATAGACTAAGGACAAAGAACCTATGGCCATCACTTAATTCTCTTATCACTCTGATTTAGTGCTGGAGGAGGATGTTAAATAACTCTAAATCTTTATCTATGACTTTGAGGGTGCTTTATGGCAGTTCTAACAGCAGTACTGAGACAGAATGTCTATACCTTCTGCAGGACACACAATTTATAGCTTTATTACCCTTTGTCTTAAAGAGCACAAAGACATAGCAGGAGGAAGGAGATAGCAGTCGGTATTGAAGTAGGGGAAAAAGAATCGGATGCCATCATGGCGAGAGACATATCTCACAGACAGGTTTATAGGCAGGGAGCCAGCCTCTATTTTGGGCCTCCCTCGTCCCCTCAACCTTCGAAACCCCACCCCATCCCATCCCACATGAGATGAGGTGGATTCAGTCTTCTGATTTATCTGCACGACCATCATATTTACCTTAGTGTTCACACACACATGGAGCCGGAGGTCAATGAGAGGACTTCCACAGGAGCAGCGCTCTCTCTCTCTCTCTCGTGTGTGTTTTTTTTTAACTGGAGTGTCATGAGTTCCTGGACCGAGCAGATGCTTCCTCATATTTTCTGCTCTCACTGACAACTGCCGTATTGTTTGGCTTGATAAGGGTACAGTGTTCCCGGTAATGGGAATTAGGGAGAGGCGTAAGTCAGCAAGATGCTGGGTGCGACTGAATCAATAGATAATAGGAGATTCTCATGAATGTTAAAGGGGCCATTATTATTGGGCCCATTAAAAGAGCCAACCCTGTTTATCTTCTCCAAGCAAGGCTTGCCAGGCGGAAATAGACACTTTAATGTTATTGACAGGTGAGGAAGGCCTATTTCATGTCACGTGTGAAGCAAAGCAGGGTGACTTAACTGTCAGACAGCTTGGATTAATTAAAGATCTGTGGGAGTTGGATGGAGATGACGCATGAGTTATGTTCTCCAGCTGTCCAGATGAAGTTCGGCCTGCAGCCAGATTATTCTGAAGAAAAGTATGAGAATGTTATTGTGTCATAAGTGCAGAAATAAAAGTGACAGCGTTCAATGAAAATGCCTGACTGGCAGCAGGGATTAACCGATACACAAATTCATAAAAACACAAAGCATTTCGGCGAAATCCTCATAAAATCAACTGAAAATGTCAAAGAAATATTTCATGTTCTCCGTGTCGTTCCAAACCCGTATGCTGTTCATTTTTCATTGGAACACAAAGACGAGTTTTTGAAGAATCGTGACGCTGATCTTTTCCAACGACAGTTCGTTGTGATAACACGTCAAACTCCAACAATGACCTTAAAACACCACAAAAGTATATTTTGTGCTCTATTGGGAAGTTCGGAATAATGACATCAAGAGCATTGGTCAGATTAAGATGTTGATAAACTTTTTACAAAAAAAAAGAAATACAGCAGGTTTTTTAAACTCAACTTCTCCAAAGTTATATACAAAGAATATGTCAGGTGTGTTCTTGCGTTTTTATTTTATAATTTATGAAGGTGCAGTAACAATACTATTGTATTCTGGACATGCAACTTAGGTAGTTTTTTTGTAAATCAAAAAATAGTTAAAAATGTATCATCAATACAAACTCTGCATCCGTTGTGTCCTCTATGTTTTCTAATTGACGCATCTTCAACTCCGAAACTTCCCGAGTTTTCCACTCAGAAATACGATCTTTCTGACATGACTTGAACGCACCAAATCTTGGATTATAATCTGATGTCGCCACAATACCATTGGTTCTCGCGTGCGTTCGAACATGATGCGCCACGTGTTCAAAAATTTGGGCTGAATGAACGACCAAAACTACTTGCTGTTCCTCAAACAATGCTAAATGGTTTCAGAAACATAATAATTTCACCTTTCGGAGCATTCAAAGACGTGTTTTTTAGAAAAAGAACAGCAACAACAATTTTGTGTTTGGTGGTGGGGGGCAGAATTTTTATGTGAACCATCACATCAACATCACTATTTTTAAACACTAGCCACTGCTTATCACAGTATCCTGCAGTGAATAAAAGCATTGAGAAAGGCAAACAAGTCGTGAAATTACATATCCAAAAATACTTCACTACTGTAACACCCGTTATGCCCCTATCAGTTTAAGACAATGCTACTTGACTTAAAGAGGTTTACACTAGCACATGCTTTTTGAATAATCTCTCTGGCGTACAGCTCCATATGGTTCGCAGATTGTATGAGGACAGTTTATTCGGATGGACAGAAGAGAGGACAGCTTAGTCACAATGCGTTCCCTACAGTTCTGGAATATATTAGCTGCCATCTTCAGGGTGTTTGAAATAATTACTTACTGGGGCCATCTGACACTTTCAATAAATTAAATCACCCCCTTAAGTTTTAAAGGCAAATGCATATTGCAGCCATCACTAATGTCTGGCCTGTCCCAGGAAAGAGATAATTTGCTGTAACAATGTGTTAATGCTGCCTGGTAATCAGACGCAGCAGTGCCGCACAGCTCACGGAGCATTGTGCCAATAAAAAAACTACACAAATGAATTTAAGAATTAGCGGCCGCACATGTATCTTCACAATTAATAACTTCCACTCCATCAAGTGGTAATCTAATTATGAATTATGTATGTGTCTGCCATGAATCATTTATGCACTTTATTAGCTAAATTGGAAAATAGAATCTGGGCACATCATAATGATTTAAATTAATGTTTTCTCAATTCTGCAGAGTCCAATTTGGGAGGAGTTACTGACCTAACACAAACTGATTTTGAGCCACATTGCTAATGGTGATAAAACAAATGTAATCATGTTTTAATAATTGGCAAATTAAGCCTTGAGAGCTTTTGTTTTTCCTGCAGTGACTATAAAGGGCAATAAAAAAGATTTTTCTAAAAGAGCTCAATTAAAAGAGAGAAAATCTAAATATGATCTCGTGTAAAAAATGATTACAAATGTGTGCAGATACACTATGTAAAATAACAATGAATTATTACCTATACTAAAATTTGACTCAGTTGCATTTACTATCTAGCTGTTTCAGACTTTCAAAAGAGTGATAATGAAGTGACTTTATTTTTATTGTTTGTCTCAAACTTTTAAGTATGGCAATCAGATCAGTCTAAAAAGAAAGACTGCTCATATTTTGTCATTATCTCACTGCCAACTAATATGTCTCTCACATCAGACACTGAAGAACGTACACGACTCTACCAATGCATTATTTACATACAATGTATATTGAAGGGTCAAACTTTTTATTAATAGTTATTTGTACTTTTTGTGCAGTAAAAGCCTTTCTTTTTTACCACATTCTCTGGCATCTTTACATTTTTGCAGTTTGGAATGTAACTGTTCCTCATGTAAATAGACAATGAAATTTGTACAGTCTTAAAAATTAAAGCTTCCAAAAGGTTTTTTTTTTTTTGCATAGAAGAACCCTTTTTGGTTCCATAAAGAACCTTTCAGTGAATAGTTCTACCATTTTCTTCTTAGTGTGAAGAACATTTTAATAATGTAAAGAACCTTCTTCTCCACTATAAAGAGCCTTTTGTGCAATGGAAAGGTGGATGTTTATGGTTGACATGGAACCATCAATGCTGATAAAAAAAACTTTATTTTTAAGAGTGTAATAATGATCAATGGCGCATTCCAGCAAGTCATTTTATAAGTAGTAATTTTGTAATGTAGTAACTGTAAGCTGCTACTTCACTGACACGGGGCTTGTGCATGTGGCGTAAAATAGGCATTAGTTTAAATGAATGATCCTTTTGGGGAGGAAGTTTTCAGTTCCAGAAAAGGTGTTTTCGCAGTACAATGAACACTTTTATCTCAAAAGATCACAGAAGATCTGATTTCTCATGAAGAGGTTGTTGGATCATTTATTGTAATTTCCAGGATATTGTATTTCCTCAATAGGTCATAATTATTACTCATCATCACTCCCGAAATGGACCATTTGGCAACATGTTATGATGGAACCCTGGATGGAAAAAAAGACACATGGAGCTTCTTAAAACTGCATATTCTTGAATCCATGAAGTTAACTTCAGGAGACAAACAAATCATTACATCATTCATTTGCGGCTCTTGAGACTATGCCATTTCCAACAACCTGGGATAGTTTTCACGCCATTTTGCTGCACTTAAAACCAGACAGGCCTAATGATTCCTTCGTAATCAAGTAAAAGAGTCAACCCAGAGGGCAGGAAGGCAGAAGGTTACGGCACTTTAATATCCCAATCACACACCCCCCCCACACACACACAACACAGCTGTTCTTCTAAAAAGAAGGCCTGACAATTATTGCTTCATGAGGACTCATAGCACCCCTTTCTCATTAGCTATATTAAGAGACCATCGCTCCGGAGGCTAAAGAGAAATGTGATATTTCCCTTGTGTCTCCATCACTTTCCAGCATCCTGTCGTCACTCTGCATTGGACTTTGTACAGTGAGAATTGTCATTCTCGATGAAATATAGAGCACTTGAGTTGAGTTGGGGGACCGATGCGGTCTTCAAAGGCCTGCAAACACTGAGAGTTTCACTGAAAGAAGCGGACAGAGAGGTGCTAAATCTGAGGCTTCAGCTGCCTGCAATAACTCTTGGATGATAGCTGCATGTGGCTCTCAGATGACTAACACACTCCGGGTAAATCGATACATTGACTCAATGAGTGATTCGAAAATTTGGTATTAATTGTTTGGTGGTTTAAATCCAGCTTTGGCAGCTTGATGAAAGACATTAACAACCCTATGCATCTTAAAGTATAAATAGTCTTTATATGAGAGCCCAAATTATAAACAAATTTAGCCTTGGCGTAATTCCCTCGAGAATGTTGGCGTTTTGGGAAGGTTGTCAACTTGGCGGATGAGGTGATGAGTAATGAAAGTGATTTTTCTCTTTTTGGAAGTGAAAGACACAATATTTCATAAGTCCAACCTCACATGTTATATGTGAGCTGACATGGTCCTTTTCTCGGCACACAGGCCTAGGGTTATACACACAACACTTGTCTTTTTAGCTTTAATTAATGTGCTGAGAAGGGCAAAAATGGAAAGACTCTGTTTAACATTCCTTAAGATTTGATCTCAAATGTATGAACTGTGCTAAGTAATGTGACGGGGGGGGCTGGCATTCAGGAGGTGGGGTGTTGAGAAGGTTTTACAGAGCGAAGATGATGAAACCTCACAACAATCAGAGAAATTCAGAGCTCTGTATTAGAATATATAAGCAGGTCTGGGCCAGGTTACATGTTTTCAATTCTGAGCCTCCTCCCCTTGGCAGAACTCCCCAAAGATGGTGAATAATGACATGCTCTCATGTATTTGAATAATTCTATGTATAATGCACAACTGTAAAATGATGCATAGCTGCAATCTCTGCTATAAATTGCCTTGAAGATTAGCGAGTCTAAGATCAACAGAGTGAACAAAGCAAGGCTTCTGCTGTCAGTGAATGCCAGCACCTCTCATTGTCACATGAGTAAATTTATCAGTTATTTATTAGACTGATTTTATTAGAGCAAGTAGTTAATGAAATGTTTACAATCCCCATCAACGAGGTTCATTTAGATGCATATAAAGGCTTTTATTAAACATTTTCGCCCCTGATGTGAGGAAGCTACCAACCGTTAAAGATGCTATAGATTCATGATTTTATTTTTTAATTCATTCACTGTTAATTTTTGATGATTCATACCTAGCAAGGCTGTGAATTTAAAAAAAAAATCTGATTAACAGGAGAGTAAATATGGTAATAGGCATGTTGAAATAATAAACTGAATTAATAACTAGCTCTCTTATCTTTACAAGAATGGTGAGAGATTGTGACAGCTGAATCCTGGAAAGCACACACCTCAGTTGCTGCAGGTAAGTGAAGTCCAGGCGAGTAGGTGAGTGAGTGGAGACTATGGAAATAGAAGATGGAGCAGAGATCCTCGGAAAAGACAGGTGAGAATCATGAGGAACAACAGGGATCAAAATCGCTGGAGGTAAGTTTCACAGGTAAAAGTTTCATTGGTCGAGAGTCCTTAATCTGTAGTGAGACCAGACAATAAATGCAACGGAGGTGTGTGCTTTAACGCAGAGGCTGATTAAGGTGCAGATGGGAAACAGGTGCAGGTGATTAGTATTCGGGACTGAATTCGCTGTGCTGGAGTGAAGGTGGAGCCTGGTGACAGTTCTTGACAACAGTTGGACACTTCATACACTTCACACACATCAGACTACAAACAGATAACAAAAAACCTTATAAAATTCATTCACTAGTCAGTATAGACAGAATGGAAGCATGTACAGGGAAAACAGCATCGGGCCAAGAATAGAGCCCTGAGGGACTCCACAAGGAATGGGCACCAACAGGGACACAAATTCTCCAAGGCAGTCATAAAACTTTCTATCAGATAGATATAACCTAAATCACTCTTGATACCAACACAGTGGTCCAACCAAGAGATTAGAATATTATGATCAATGGTGTCAAATGCAGCTGTTAGGTCTAAAGGCATAAGAACGGCATAGTATATAGTATATAGTATAGTCTTTTTGAACAAAACATATCTTGTTTGGACACTTGCGAAACAAGACAAATTTACAACCCCCCGGCTCTTAATTCAGCGTGTTGCCTTCTTGTGCATGAATGCATTAAGGGCTGAGGGGGTGAACATTTTTATTTTTTTCAGATCATATTTTTCATTTAATACTGCCCTTCAGTTTCCCAGAAGACAGAAAAACAATTTACCCTAATCGTAATATTCAAAAGTTTTCACCCCCTGGCTCTTAATGCACCGTGTTGCCTTCTTGAGCATCAGAGATTTTTTTTTAATAGTTGTATATGAGTTCCTCAATGTCTTCAGTGTGAAAATATATACAGTATATTTATGTATGTATGCATCGTTTCATAATATTATGGGTAAAAGGTAAAAATTATTATTGAAATATTTGCTTAAGAATTGATTAAAAAGAGGTAAGACAGGGCTTTGGTGGTCCAAGATAGCAACAGGGCTGATGCTTTGAGATTTAAAGGCACAATCCAAGCGCTCCGCTGTGGCATGAGCTAACCTGCGTCTGGACCCTGGAAATATGGATATGTTAAAGCTTTTCTGCAGACTCGTGGATTGTATGTGTTGCTGCAACCTGTATAATAGAAAGTATTTGCTTTGGAGTGTGTTTCTGTCCTGACAGTGTTATGATTGATGTATTTGTTCTCTCCGGGCCTGTCATTTTAACATATGGCACTGAGATGCCAATTGACAGTCCTCACTCAAAACGAATTCAAAACAAACATCCTGTCTCAGTACACATGGCACACCCATGCTTTTATAAAATCACTAAGTACACCAGGAAAATGATTTAGGTTGTCTCTTTCATCCTTTTTTACACTACTAGAAACCTAGACATAATTTATTTAGATAATCAACACAGTGCTTCAAGTTGACCTAACTTAAAATACAGCATACAATACCTTTAAATGCTTATGTGCCATAAATAATGCTGTGAACAATTATGATTTCCTGCTCATCATGACCAAACACTTGTCAGGTAGTGACAGCCTCACCTTGCCCCTCGTCCAGGGATGTCTCTTCCTTCTGCAGGGCTGAGAGAAGGAGAACAGGGAGCCGCCACAAATTCAGACAGGAAGCCTGTCAAGCAGAAGCTGTCAGACGATGCTTTCTGATGCCATCGTCTCATCAGCAGGGCTGTCAGTCTCGCAGACTCTACTCAGCTCTGAGGAGAACTAACATGGGAAAGAGAGGAAACCAACGCATCCCCCCCATATGGAGCAGGAAACAACAGACTGGCTCTCTACAGCCTGTACAAGTGCTGAGGTTTTGGATAGATGTTAGTGATCTAGCTGTCTATTTACACAGTGTCTATTTTCGACCCAGTTTTTGTTTTTGGACAACAGGACCATGATAAATGTCACACATGGACATCTACACTTAAAAACAAGCTGCAATGTAAAAAGTGGTAACCTGCCACTGTTACCTTAAAGGGATAGTTCAGCCAAAAAATGAAAATTCTCATTATTTACTCAACCCAAGTTGTTCCAAACCTGTATGAATTTCTTTCTTCTGCTGAACACAAAAGGTATTTTAAGATTATGGGTAAACAAACAGTTGATGGGCCTCATTGGAAACAAAAAAATACTATGGAAGTCAATGGGGTCCATCAACTCTTTGATTATTGATATTCTTCAAAATATCTTCTTTTGTGTTCAGCAGAATAAAAAAAAATGAAGGATTGGAACAACTTGATGGTGAATAACAAAAAAAAAATTCATTTTTGGGGTGAACTATCTCTTTAAGAGGCTATTTTTAACTAATAACCATTACATATATTTTTAAAGTTTGTGTAACCTAATGTATGAAGGTGGATTCAGTGATATTGAAAAATATTCTTTTTTTTTTTTACTTGAATTAAATCAATTTAAAATCAATGAAGCTCATTTTTTAGAATATCAGTTTCTGTATGTCAAAATTTGTTTGTTTAATCATACAGTTATCGTGTTTGAAATAAACATGCTAATTTTGTGTGTTAATCCAGCTTTGTTGTTCTTTTGCTGTTTTAACCTTTAAATATATATATATATATATATATATATATATATATATATAAATATATATACACACACTGAAATGTATGTGGAAAATTTACAGTATCATTCAAAAGATTTGGGACGGTAAGATGTTTAATTTATTTTAAAGAAGTCTCTTATAAATAGTAACTTTGTGAAATATTACCTTTTAAATGAACTTTTCTATTTTAATATATTTTAAATGGTTAGTAAGTAAGTAAGTAAGTAAGTAAGCTAAGCCTGAGTTTTTCTAATATGCTGATCTAATGAATAATCTCAAGATTATTCATTTCTCATAATCATCAATACTGAAAACAGTTGTGCTGCTTAATATTTTTGTGGAAACTGTAATGCTGTGATTTTTTTCAGGATTCCTTGATAAACAGAACAGCATTTATTTGAAACCGAAATGTTTATCATTATAAATGTCACTTTTAATTAATTTAATGCCTCCTTGCTGAATAAAAAGTATTAATTTCTTTTTTTAAAAATCATCTTTTGAATGGTGGTGTATTTTATATCCTATTTTAAATGTATTTATATTTCATAATTATGTTTTGAGCCCCAAACCCAACCTTACCCCGAGCCTTACACCACTTCTTATTTCAGCTGTATATATGTATATATAAATATTCTAGAAGCACATGTTCCTTCCAAATAGGCCTACCTATGATTACTAATGAAATACACACAGTGTGTGTGTCTCTTTAATAAGTTTGTCATTTTCTCCGCTGTCTATTTTGATCTAGTTGACTTTGGCTGCGGATATGAACCTACCCCCTTAAGCTCCATGCTAAGCATACTTGCGAATCTGTTGTTGTTGTGTTTCCTTTTGTTCAGAGGCGGAGTGCTCCAAGTGCCAAGAACTTGTTTGTGCTTTGCTGTGCTGCGCTCGCCCTTGCTTGTCTATCAAGCAAACATATGGCCTCCCATATGTGAAGATGTCAGGGGGGCCTTTCAGAGCAATCATCTTCCTTTTGGAGTCTGCAGCTGACTACGAATCCCGACTCGAAGTTTGCTGTCCCCTTATTTGCCTGCCTTACAGAAAACAACGTTAGCCCCTCGCACGCACATAACCCAATTTGCAACTTTCATCTGATAACACCTCTCTGAGCGAGAGACGAACTAGTCCTCAGAGCATGTTTAAGAGCGTTTTATAGAGAGTGAACCATAAAACACAATAAACGGTAAATTAGGTGCAAACAAATCTGAATTGTAATAACCTGAGGGTAAAATATGCAACTGCAGATGGAGTACTTGCCATAACGCACAGCCTCGGGGCCTCAGGGGGCTGCGGTGAGATAGTAATATAGTCTTATAAACATACTACAAGAATCGTGCGGCTAGTTTTATTTCCTCTCTCTGGGTTGTTAAGTGCTCAGGTAATATATTGCTTTCATAAGAGCATGCAAGCTGTATTTGCCTTTCGAAAATATGTCTCAATCCTTTGGGCAGTGTGATTAAGAATAAAATACCGGCTGCATTACTTCCAAATAAATTCAGGTAATGACATAAGCAAAAAGGTTTAGTGGTGGAATTTCGTGGAGTCGTGGAGCGGCTGACAGAGGGGCTGTGCGGCACAGGCATCCATTACCGGCAGAGCGTCCCCCTGGCACGCCGGGTAATGTATTACCCTTGGATTACTCTAATATCTGTCTGATGTATGTTTGCTGAGCAAAGCAAGAGCCCATGGGTAGGTGCTGAACGACAGAACAGCTGCAGGAAGCCCGACTCTTGAAGTCGTCCTCACAAGCGCCGGCCTCCCCCTTTCCTGTCGCTGCAGCCAGAGAAAACGAAGTGCGAGGCGGATGTATCAGGCCAGAGGCAGCGGGTCCTCGGAGCTCCTGGGACTCACTACAGCCGGCAGGCCGAGGAGCTGATAAGTCAGCCAGCCATTCGTCAGCCCAAATGAAGGCAGTAAAGTTGACTAGTGAGAATGCGGCTCAGCCTCGGGTTGGCAGACTGTTCCTCAGAGGAGCGCTGCTGTGACACTAACCCTCATAAACACATACTGTATTTGCCCCCCTCTGACATGTGCGCGCAAATATTTATTTTTCTTGATTCTTTCAAGGAGTACAAAAGAAAAATCACACCTCTCTCTTTCCCTCTCGCTCTCCTCGGCTCATGGCGAAATAATCAATGCTCTCCCAAGCGGCCTCGGCTGTGCTGACGTGCAGGAACGCATACGCGCGACACTCCGGAGCTCGACTGAAAGATAATAAGCCAGGAACGGTCCTGTGTTTTACAGCTATCAAGACTCATCCCATTTGACATGCATTGTGGTGTTTACAAAGTCCCAGTAAAACCTCTAGCTATACTCTTAACAGTGCGTGCAGAAAAACACAAGTTCTGAGGGCGTTCAGAGAGAGAAAAGCCAGCCGCGTTCTTATGCGTGTCCCATTTCTTATTCACAGCGCTATTCTCGGTGTTAACACCTGTCAGCTGACTGACTTCTTGTTCCCCATGGCTTATGAAAAAATCAGCCGGATGGAGTTCAGAGTCAACAGTCCCATCAATATAAATTCACCATGGTCTTCATGGAACATTAGGCGGAATCCGGTATCCTTACAAAGGCCTCTTCGCCGCGGATATGAATGGCGAAATAGAAAAAAAGGTCCTGAAAGTGTCCCTTTGAAGAATATTTTCACTCTTGTGCTCTAAATAGGCCATAAAAGATTTATTTCAGAGCACTGCCTTTCACAAGTCACTGTATGTGTGTAACAAATGTAACATATTAATCCGCTCATAAATCATAACATTTGTGCCATGAGTCATTCAACCTTTTTCTCAAGATTTCTATGTTTTTCTTGCTTTAATATTATCATTCAAATAAGGAAGAAATTATACTAGCATTATATAAATGTAATGACTTTTTCCAAAATGATTGCGCAAGCACCTCCTCTTTCTGCCACTGGTAGAACAAACAGATAGTCACACCCCAAATTTACACCATTTTACACAATTGGGCTGTTTTTAAGGTTTTATTGGTTCACATGGATGATTAGCATTTATGCTAAAAGAAAGATTCATCCAGCTACAGACCTGCTTCACTATAGTCACAGTATACTTTTTTGGACAACTAATCTAAAAAATGGCATGTTTATAGCCGATTCTCACACATTAGATATTGTGGTCAAGTTTCCGTGACCTTAAGGTGCAGTAGGTGATGCTAACATTAGCCTGTTAGCATGGAAAGCATAAAATCCCACCCACCATGCAAATCGCCGTACAAAGCCACGCTTCTTCCAAAACACACGAAGGCACACACACACACAGTACAAGAGACGGCATTAAACTACCTCGTGTCTCAAAGCGCATAACATTACAATAATAATGAATGTAAACAACTTAGCTTGTACCTGACTGCTGCAGATTCATTTCAGTGTTGATACTGTTATCAACATAATTTCGCGTCTGACTGAACAGCTTCAGTTAGAACGCCACGGGTTGCCATCTCTTAATTACTGTAGTTATGGCGAGAACACAGCATAAGCGTGTTGTTTTGATTTGGTAGGAACTTTAAAATGTGGCTGCTGTTTGTTTGCGGCGCTCCGTGAATGAGGTCTGTCTGTATAAACTCTGCATGGCATGAAACGCTCTGATGACGCATGATGTCTGCGCAAACAGAGTGTGCGAGGGTGTGTAAACATACAGTGACAGGTAGGACATTTCACTCGGACCGAATATAATAATTGGACGAGCATTTTATGGTCCTACTTCTTCCACAGATGATATTTATATTCATAAAAATACATTTAGACCATTTTAACATAGTGACTGCTATTAGGATATGAGGAGACTTTCAATCAGTTTAACCATAAAAACGAGGGAATAAATTCTTGTGGCCACGATATCTTATTTTTCCCCCTCCATGTCCTGTGTGGGGCGTCATAGATTCTCAAATGGATAGTTCACCCAAAAAAATGAAAATACTGTCATCATTTACTCGCCCTCATGTTGTTCCAAACCTGTATGAGTTTCTTTCACGTGTGAAACACAAAAAAAGATATTTTGACTAATGTTAGTAACCAAACAGTTTTGGTTCCCAATTGACTTCCAAAGTATAAAAAATAAAAATTCTATGGAAGTCAAAACTTTGATTACCAACATTCTTCAAAATATCTTCTTTTGTGTTCATCAGATCAAAGAAACTCATACATGTTGGGAAGAATATGAGGATGAGGAAATGATGACAGAGTTTCCATTTTGGGGTGAACTATCCCTTTAATCTGCAGTGAATCTTAAAAAAAATAAGCACACACATCAGCTTTAACAAAAGCACACAAAGCTCGCAAGATGGATATGATCGTGGATAATTCATAATAGAACAGAAAACTTCCTGCAGCTATTTCTAGCTGGTAATCAAGCTGATCAAATCAGCAGGCGATCGCTCCAAAGCAAGAACTCGTCGCGCAAGTGCGACCACGACATGACAAAGACCTGCAGTCATGCTTCCTCCGAGTCTTCAGACATACTTCACCATAGAGACATGTTGGCATTCCCGCTCTGTTTGAGATAATTCAACAAGGCTGTCCATTGCTCCAGACGGAGAACGACTGAGGAATAGGAGCCGACATCCCATGAGTTTGGACGTCGTTAAGCACACGTTTGGCAACCGTTTTTGTTTAGCATAAGGCCGACTGGCTGTCAGGGTTTCTTCTGAAAGGAACTGAAAGTCAATTATCTACACCATTTCTCTCTGACATCATTGTGCTAATACAAGCTGCTCTTGACCTCATGCTAGTGTGTCTGAGGCTGATGAAAGTAAGGCATCTCTTCATGATTGGATTAACTTCAGATGTGGTGAGTGTCTGTGAATATTACAGCGGAGGCTCTATGATCTGCCCCCGTCTCCTCGTCTTCTCCTCCATCTCTGCCCCAAACCCTTATCTGCGGCCGGGGGCACTTAAACCCCACATTACACACACATACGCTCGACCTGGGGTGCGCTCTCTCTGGCACTGGCTCTGTAAGCTTCAACACACACAGGCTTGATAATCGACTCAATTAAAAAGGTCCAATTGCCACAGCAAATTGATCCAAGTTATAACATTATCATTAGCACTTCAACTATGGCAATTATAGGACATTCACAGGCAGAACCAAGAATAATGGGGAAGGAAAATGAAGTGACTTTGTACAAAAGGACATCCATTTCAGACGCACTGGGTGGTGTAAATAGCCCTGGTGTCAGCAGTATGGAGATAAAGGAATTGAAGCTTCCCATCACATATGTTAGCGGCTTTTTGCAAGGAAGCGCTTCTGTAACAGACGAGTGGGTGGGACAATTTATATTAAAAATTTACTTTACATAAGGGGACTTCAAAATGGATTTTCTAATTTTTCTATTTTTTATCGCTGTCAAAGTAGCACAACGATGTTCATTCAAAGGTTTGCAAGGCTGCATTTGAAAGTGATTGTGAAGACTTTTCAAAAAGATTTTTATTTCAAATAAATGCTGTCAAAGAATCCAGAAAAAAATGCATCACAGTTTTCCCGGAAATGCAGCACAACTGTTTTCAACATTGATGATAATAAGAAATGTTTCTTAAGCACCAAGCCTATTAGAGTGATTTCTGAAGACTAGAGTAATGACTTGGAAATGGAATAATATATAATCTTTTGTAACATCTTTACTGTCACATTTGATCAATTTAATCCATCATCGCTGAACAAAAATATTAATTTCTTTCCAAAAAAAAAAAAAAATGTCGTACCGACCCCAAACCTCTGAATAGTACAAAAGCTTTCTATTTTAGATGAATGCCATTCTTTTCAACTTTATATTCATTAAAGAATCACGAAAAAAATGTGCACAACAGTTTTCAACATTGATAATAATCTTGAGCAGCAAATCATCATATTAGAATGATTTGTGAAGGATCATGTGACACTGAAGACTGGAGGAATGATGCTGAAAATTCAGCTTTACCATCACAAGAATAAAAAACATTATTTTTCAGCATAAGAGAATTCTTTCAAAAATCTTACCGATCCCAAACATTTGAACAGCAGTGTGTGTGTGTGTGTGTTATATATAAATATATATAAATGATAAAATACAATACTTCTTAAAACTATTTTATTTACGGTTTCACTCTGCTTTTTAAAGAAGTGTCAGAAACTACAAAAATAATTGTTATTATTTATTATTATTGACAGGCCTTGTTTGTAACAGTAAGATATACAATTTTTTCAAAGAAACTAAACATCCATTGCACACACACACACACACACACACACACACACACATAGTAATCTGAATGTCATTTAGCTGTACTTACATAACTGAAAGCTAGATCCACAAAGACACACCAGAGCATTTTGCAAAAGGCAGACAACTGATTAGCTGTAACAGTCATTTTCTGTACATGTATGCGTGGAGTCAAAATTTTTAACGGATATCAAAATATATTTTTGAAGCATTTAAATCTGAATGGGCCCATGATGTTGTTCTGAAAGGTCAGTAATGTAATAAGAGAGGCAACGGCTCTTGCATAGTCTACGGCTGCCTATACAAGCAGGAACAACACCATTTTAAAAGCTACTGAGATCTCAGCTCTGCTTAATATTCAGGTGAGGAAGGTTTTCTTGCAGTGTGTGAAGGAGTGTGTGTGTATGCGTGTACATGTAGCACTATAGAGGCCTGACTTGCTCAGACAGGAAGATGTCAGCAACGAGTGATATAAGACTGAGCTCCACAGCAGCCTTGCACTGCCACAGAGAGGAGCCGACAGCCTGGAAAGACGAGCCGTCCTCAAATCCGAAGGCTCTCTCGCTAATTGTTTCTGAAAAAATGACATTTGTCTTTTTTGCACCTTGCTTCAGGTGTCAGTGCCTTTCACATTAGAGGGCTTGCGATGGTGCGATTGCCCTGAAGCAGTTTGTTTGATGTTTTGAGGACTGTCATTTCCACGTGCAGCTCCATAGAAATTGAAATCTGTATTTATTTACATGCAAGGTTAATAAAAAAAGATGCCTAAGTGATTTGAAAGTCAAACAACTGCACCTGCCACTCAACTGTAATTTTATGCAGACCAGGTTCAGCACTTTGTTACAATGCAGAGGAAATGCAAAGGTAGAATACAATAATTGTACCAGATTATCTCTGATATATACAAGCGCTCATAAAGCATTTAAGTATTTCTTTGTATCGTTTGTTTACTTGCTTAATAGCGTTACTTCTATTCTAGTTACCTTTTTGTACATGAAAACACTATTACATTTATCGGTAACACTTTACAATAATGTTCATTTGTTTTAACTAACATGAACTAACCATGAGCAATACATTTGTTACAGTAATCTTTGTTAATGTTAGTTAATAAAAATCCAGCTGTTCATTGCTTACTCATGTTAATTCTTACTGCATGAACTAATGTTAACAAACACAACCCTTGATTTTAATAATGTATTAGTAAATGTTGAAATTCACATCAACAAATGTTGTAGAAATGCAGTTGATAATGTAGTTAACTAATGAACCTTATTGTAAAGTGTATTTATTTTATAAGAGCATGGTTAATATTAAAATTAAAATCATGACCTTGAAATGTTGCTGTGGCTGTTAAAAAAAAGTATTATTATTGTCATTGCTTTTGCTGTTAAAATGAAATAGAAAATGTTGCCACATCTATTTAGTCAGAAAATTGTTATTATTATTATAAATGACAACATTTATAATAATCCAATTATTAATATCCATGAATTCAGGAAACTAAATGATTCTAATTCACGTTTTGTGCTTTCATAAATTCTATGTTAGTATTATCTGTCTTTGTGATCACTATATTACAGTTATTTTATGCTGTTTCTTTCTGTGACATTATGTAGACAACACTGCCACTTGCTGCAAGACAGTAAGTACCACATTCTCTGCTTCCAGAAATCATATTCTAAAACCTGGATCTATACATGAAATAATGTAGATAGATAGATATAACGATATAAAGACAGACAGACAGACAGACAGATAGATAGATAGATAGAACCGAAATTATACTGAAATACACAAAAACATTATCTACCGCAACAGAAATGTGTATTTTTGTCTATATTAGGCAGCCAGCTCTAATTGCAAATAAGAAAAGAGTTGCAACAGTTCCTGTGTAATGAATTTTTAAAAATACAACTCTATTTGTTACATTTGAAGAAAACAAAGGAGCAACCTCTTGAATTATTTTGTTTCATATTAACAGTTTTGTATGTATTTTCCTTTCTTCTTCCAGTAGTGGAGGGCTTTTTTTCTTGTATTCCTTACTCAAAGCCTCTGAGAGGGTGTGTGAGCATATATCAAGGTGATGCACTGACAGCCAAAGGAAGAGCAAATACAATCAGGGCCGGGAACAGGAAGAGACGCGCTCTCCACAGATGGCAAGACGCATCCTTTCAGTCCTTAAACAGACACTGAGAGCAGCCGAGGGACCGGGCCCTGTCTGTAGATTGTGTCGAAGAACAGTGGGTACTTGGCACAAGTAGCAGGAACAATTAGCGTCACATAAGATTCCTGGCGCAGTGCTGAAGAGAGGATACGAGAACACGGCATCTTATTTTCAGAGAGCGGACTTGAACTGTTATTTACAGGCATCTCTTCTTGTCAAGAGCAAGATTCAAAGACAGAGGTAGTCATGCCCCATATTTCGCTGCTGATGACTTATGTGTGGGCAGGGAGATTTGTTTGCATCCTTGCATACCTAATTAACGAATCGACAGAGGAAGTAGGCCTCTCCTTTGAGAACGCCCCACCACCCAGTCTCTGATACTGGGAATGCGTTCTTCTTAGCATTGTGCTCTGGTTCTCTCATTGTGAAACACACACACAGACAAATGTGCCGTTTGAAATGCCAGTAATGAGATGAAGTAAACAATTTTACCATATGACACACTTACACTTTCAGTTCATTACTGTGTGTGGGAGGCAATGTTCCACGGGCAACGTGCATACACATTACTACAAAGACTGACAATTAAAACGCATTTCATTAAGTTGGGCAATATTGAAATGAACACTCTCTGAACTACACAGGCAAAAACAAGCCAGAAAAGCCCTCTCATCCTCTCACTTTGTTGAGGGTTTGCAAAGACATCCTGTCATCCACTAGAGAGTAGTATGTGTACTAATTAGAATGTGTACATTTAAGGCTGATTTATACTTCCGCGTCAGACCTACGGCACAGCCTTTATGCGTTGGTTTTCATTTACACTTCTGCGACGTTGTCTGCGTTGACATGCAATTACGCATGCTGACCGCTAGTAGGCAGTGTCTACGGGTGGTGTAACTCATGGTATCAAGGCAAAAGCAGCGTTGTGTACATTGTCGGAGAAGCAGCAGCAGTGATGCCAACAAATAGACAGTGACTTTTGTTCCAGCTTGAGTTGTTAAATATCGAAGTGTAGTTACGTGGCAATTTATTTTTTTTTGGCCTGAGGGAGGGGTTCTAGCACACCAATCACAGCACTTGCGGTCCACGTAGAATTGACGCGTTGTTACATTTTTGGAGAGTTGCATGCCAGGCTACGCCACAGGCTACACGTGCTACACACAAAACTGAAACCATAAAAAACATATTTGTTACATGAAATTAAAAATATATATATATTTTATTTCAGCCAAGGAAATATTTCTTATTCTCATATAGTTTAGGAAGAGCAGGCCTGGGCAGGAACGTGTCATCTCGCTGTGGCAAAGCAAGGAGATCTCAGCTCCAGGATGAGGTACGAGCATCGCTCGAGGAAGTGTGAGCTAGCAGGATGGTTGGGATGTGGCAGCAGGGAGTCTGGACAAGGTAGTAGACTAGAGTGTAAAGTCAGTTGAGCTGAGCTCTGGAAATCTGAGCCCCACCAAATAAAATTCTTAATCCATGCTGTCTACCATGTCCAACTTGTTTGGCTGGGGGAAGGCTCTCTGTGCCTGAACGAGAGGGACCCTGGAACATATCCTCAGCATTTGTCCAAGCGCCCTTAAGTGCCCCTTAAAGCACAATATGTACATTTTCGCCGCTAGAGGTCGCTTATTCAAAACAAAGGCGTAGCTTGATGATGCCTTGATTTTGTGGAATCATGGGAGATGTTGTCTTCAACATCATTAGCGATTGCTAATGGGGGACAAGTGTGACACGTCTTGAGAGCAGCAGAACTTTTATTATTTATTAACTTTTATTATGTGAGTACAGTGGTTCAACTTTAATGTTATGAAGCAACGAGAATACTTTTTGTGCTCCAAAAAAACAAAATAACGACATTATTGAACAATGTCGAGAGATGGGCGATTTCAAAATACTGCTTTATGAAGCTTCAACGCTTAATGAATCTTTTGTTTCGAATCAGTGGTTCAGAGTGTGTATCTAAGTTACGTGATTTCATAAACGAGGCTTCATTACGTCATAAGTGTTTCGAAACATTTCGAAATTTCAATGGTTCATGTGACTTTGGCAGTTTGATACAAGCTACGAACCGCTGATTCGAGAACTAACCCTTTAATGCACACTGCAGTAAGCTAGATCGATATTAGGCATGGTAAAACAGGGTACTTGCTGTAAATCAAGAAAACGAGATTTCAGCAATAACACTTACTGTGTTGAGCTGTGGAACATGATTAGTTTTCTGTTGATGAATGTATCCATCCAAACAGTTGCTCACCTGTCTAATAAAATACATAATATATTAAAGCGTCATTGGTGTTTCCATGGTTTCAACAAAATAAAATCGGAAACCGAGGGTAACGCAGATATGATGACATTGATAGGCAACACACGGACGCGGTCCATGTCCTGGTTAAAATTGCTTATTTCTCTGGATTGAAACATTCTTGAACACATTTGGGATAATGTAAGTACACAAGTCAACTAAATACATAACATTGTTCTAGTGGTTTTTGGATATTTTAATGAGCTATGTCACATCCACCAGCTGGAGTGCCCATAATCTCCACCAGAGGGCACTCCTCCTGACTCCTTAAGCCTTGTGTTTTCACTCTTTCTTTTGAGAAGTTTTGTTAGTGTCACACTGCATTTCTGAGCACCCTCTCTTGTCTCCTGTGTTATGGTTCTTACCTAGTGAGGAGCGCATGACCTTGTGAGGCCATTGCAGACACCATGTCTAGCGGGATCAGCCAATGCAAACACCTATGCCCAGTGAAGAACACCTGCTGTCATGACCACCTCATCTGGCCTGCTAACAACAGCACAGGACTGGGAGCTGAAAGTCAACCTGGGGAAGCAAATGAAGTATCCAGAAACTGTAGTCATAACGTCGCTAAGGTCAGATATGGTGCTGATCTCAGAAGTCTCCAAGCAGATTATCCTCCTAGAACATACAGTTCCTTCGGAGGGCCGTACAAGGAGGCAAATGAGAGGAAAAGAACCAAGTACACTGAGAAGGTACAAGAGTGCTGAAGAAACGGCTGGCAAGCAAGGTGCGAGCCAATGAGGTGGGATTCACAGCCCAGTCTCTCTGCAGGGTCTAACATGCTGGGCATCAAAGGGGCGAGTAGACGAAGGGGCATTAAATCGGCCATGGAGGCAGCGGAAGTTGCTTCAAGGTGGCTGTGGATCAGGAGAGGAGAGCCGTGAGTGGGGTAGTGCTATCTGGACACAAGTCAGCTTGATCAACCCCGGCTGGGTCACCAGATGACCCAAGGAAACATTTTATAAAAATAAAAACGTATTCAAAATATTAATAGGCTTTATGTCGAATGTCACATGAACAGACAGGAAAATAGATTTTCTTCTTTTTTTCATTAATTATAGAGCATGTACAAAACTCATACAAGGAAATCTCATTGCATCTGCTTGTCAGAGAAAGCAGTATGAACTGACAGCAGTATCTATTGACTTTTAAGGTAATCCGCTAACCTGACTAGTTGTTTTTATTGTTACCATTTTAGATATCAATCTGTATATGTGATGGACATTGGCAGCTCCTTTGAAGACATCTTGAATAAAACAGCTATATTAAACAAGCACATTAAAAAGACCTGAACCAGAAGCAATGCAACCTGTTTTAGAGAATACAGAAGTTTGTTGTGCATAACCCGTCGGGCATCTACTAACTATAATAGTATCTCAATGATGCTAAATAACACTGCTTTTACTCTAAACACAACTTTTGGGTTCTGGTTTATATTATATTATGATATGATATGAAATGATATGATATGATAAATGAACTTTACAGAAATATGTTGTTGGGTGATATCCAGGGCTACATTGATGTCTGTATTGTCATAATTATTGATTACTGATTTTATGACATCGTAAGTGTGGTAAAGCAATGTCCCCATGCTGGAAAGTCAACTCTTATGAAATATTCAGGAACTTGAGAACAAACATTCATAATGGCTTCTTGGCAAATATACAGATTTATTTAATTTCACCATTCACAAAAGTAAACTATGTGAAACAGCAACTGGAATATATAGTAAATTGAAGGCTACTGCGCCACAGAAAATCTGTGATAACATTGGAAATTAATTTAAACCTGTCTGAAAGCCTCTTGAAATTTCTCAAAATCATACCTCTTGCAAATTATATGTCATTCTCCCTCATTTTCTATCTAGCTTTCTACTCAGGTTATTATTGCGCTATACCCAACAGCCATTGAACAAAAGCACTTGTAAGCTGAACTTTGATCAAAATCAATACCATGCAAACAGCAGTATCTTATTTACCTGAGGAGGCCAAACAAACAAAACATGGACTTTCCACTCCAGCTAGTCTACTTTTATACAAGTCGCATTTTCATTTTTCTCTTTTGTTGCAGTTGATTAAGTCCGGCGCCTGACATTAAGATGCTTTGTACTATTAGCCTCCTGTTGGCATTAACAGGTAGGTTTATGCCTGCTTTCATTATGACTATTTACATTCACAAGGGTAATTCTAAAATAAGAATAAATACAATGCATTGGAATATATGTCTTGATAAATTCAGTTACTTGACATTTTGGAGTGCTTTGGCCTGAAGGTAACACTGCCTCTCATTGATTGAAGTAAATTGGGTGCCTAGAAGTTGTAGAGAGACATCAATTTATAGGCCACCTGGTGTGTATAGTGTTATGGTAATGAGCATTTTAATAAGCTGAGATTTTGGTAAATGCCAGCCTAATAAACCAACTCTACAAATGCCGTTTAATAATATTGTTGGCTCTCCTATTCTGAAATTATGTGCATTTATTTTCCCAGCATCATATTTTACTGATGTTAGTTCACTTCATGTGTAGGACTATGCGGGTCTGCTCTGATCAGCAAGAGTCATAAAGGAGATGATCCTCTGCTGCAGTATGTGGTGAATAACTCTCTGAGGGAGCACCCGGTGCTCAACAAACTACGAGTGGTGGGTAGAAAAACACCTTTAAGCCTTTAGGACATGTGCAACCCTACATAATACAATAAGCAAATTGATAATATGAAATAAAAAAATTAACATAATTAAACAAATGTGTACGGCAGGATTCAAAAGTCTTAAAAAAACAGTTGTGCTTCTGTTTTGCATTCTTCCTTCATTTAATTCAATATATACAGTTTGTGACCCGTGCTGGCAAAATGAGTCGGACGTGGCTAATTAAACAGGTAAAACAAGTCAAAAATATCGATTTTTTCACAAAAAAATGAGCTCAGTAAGCCCTCGTCTAGCATTCCAGAAGCTTCAAATAGCAATTAAACATCTAAAAGTATCTTTATTTGTATGTTTTCTGAGAGGAGTACCATTGCTTTGTGCATTAAAAATGCAGTTTTTCTCTGCCCGCTTCACCACTCAACGCTTCCCCTCAGCACAAGTTTGGTACCATTTTAAAGCACAGCATTCCAACTTTGTGAATATTCATAGCGAATTTTGGAAGGCAAGAGTCTGAACCAATGAAATGTGATTTTCAGCCTCATGCTGATGTAAACAAATCGATCTTACTCGTGCTGACTGACAGATCCAAAGCGTGTGCACAAAGACGCCTCAGACAGTGCACGGTCCCGATATAGTCTACACATACCAGGATTACAGTAATACTTCAAAATATTGTATATATTATATATATTGTAATATATTTTTCCTATAGATATTTGGTTTTGACAAGGTGTGTATATATATATATATATATATATATATATATATATATATAGTGTGTGTGTGTGTGTGTTATAAATAGGTTTTTTAATGAAGTGCAGAATTAAAAAATACTCATTTTATTTTTAGTAATCTTTTCATGCTTTAGCAACACTTGAGCTGGCATGAGCTCCACCTTGTGCTTCAATGAAAAATAAAAAAAATCTGTTATTTGAATTTTAAATATTTGGATATTCCTATTTATATATCATAAATGTCCTTTTTTCAAAAATTCAGTTTATTTACAATTTTGTACATTTTCAATGTGACTTTTAAAAACCAGTGTATATTTTAATAAGAGTCTTCATGTGTATTTATGTGTAATATAACACACGAACACTAGAGGTCAGTAGAAGGGAAAATCCTGCATTTTTTCATTTGCATATATTTTTGATTCAAGAAAACTATGGAGGACTCCGGGAACCTGATGATGGTGGCATCGGAGCAGGCTCAGCTTATGGCTAATCTCGCCAAACTAATAGAATCCAATAAAACTATTGAGATTGGTGAGTGCAAGCAACAGAATTCATGAAAATGATGTGTCTACATTTTGCCTCTTACCTGTAAAGCACACATTTTGCATCTGTCTTAGGTATGTACACAGGATACAACGCCTTAAATCTGGCTCTGGTGATTCCTGAGAATGGACGTGTGGTGGCCTGTGAAATTGATGAGAAATATGTGAAAATAGCCAAACCATTTTTTAAAGAGGTAAACCAATGGCAAAACACAGTTCGGCGAGTTTCCAAAACTATTCTGGGCTGCGTTTCCCAAAAGCATCACGAGCCCACACTGATCGTGGAGACCATTGCCACCGATGTTCTCAACGATCAACTTGATGCTTTTGGGAAACACAGCCCAGAATAGTACATTTTAATGCAGGCTATATGCAGCTAAAGTCATTTGTTTTAGAAGGACACATCACTGCTTTAGACAGCTGTTTCTGTGAAGTTGCTCCTCCACATACACCTACACGTATCAATTTCAATGCTGATTGCCTGCCACTGGAAGAACACAGTCATCAGTATAAAGCCCAGCTGACCAGTAGCGATTTAAGGCAGAGATGCAGAAGTGTCCATCAGACTCTACACTGATTGCTGAGTGAGACTGATGTGAAGTACATTTAGATATTGATATCTGCCACAAAGCCACTCAGAAAAGTGCTTTATCTACAATTTTCTCATTTATTCTATGCCATAAAGATAACGGCCAATCATAAAGCAACCTTACATATCTAGGAAAACCAAAGATAAACACAGGAATGTTTTGTTATTCACTATGGATTTAAAAAGTAATATTAACCGTAAAAATTCTTTGTTTTAGGCCGGAGTGGAGGATAAAATAGACATTCGTATTAAACCTGCAGTTGAAACCTTGGGTAAAGATGAAATATAACATTATTTCATTTTTGTTTTGTTTTTTCCAAGTGGAGATAGAGAAAAAACATCCTTGTGTCTTTGCAGATGAACTCCTGAGTGCTGGTGAAGCTGGGACGTATGACTTTGTCTTCATTGACGCTGACAAGAAGAATTATGATACATATTATGAAAAGTCACTCGAGCTTGTTCGAAAGGGCGGCATTGTGGCCATCGATAATGTAAGTATGCAGACACTGTTTAGTTTTGATACAAGCCCATTTGGGTGCACAGCTATATTTTACAGATTCATTTAAATAAAAATATTGAGATGAATTAAACAAATTTATTCTTACCTTTCCTCTGGTGGTGAATAAGCTGGTGTCTTTCTGCTCTTCAGGTCCTCTGGGGTGGACGGGTCATCAACCCAGGTGAAGATGACCTTTCCTCACAGACCATTGACAAACTGAACAAGAAGTTACACAAAGATGAGCGGATTGATCTCAGTATGCTCACTGTTGGAGATGGCCTGACTCTGGCTATCAAAAGATAACCCAGATTGGTTAACAATAAATAAATAGAATACATTGAAGAAAAAAAATTGTGTGGTGTTCATGAAAACTATGCTTTTGTGGCTATGAAAAATATTGTTTGCTAAGCTAACCCTCGTGCAATAGAAAAACATTCCAGCTTTGGACACAAGATGGCGGCATTACTCTACTCTTTCAAGCTATTTGTCCTTGAGAATAATAGTATTCAAGTGTGTGAATTGTGAAACGTAGTTATTTGTTGTACTGTACTGTCTTTCAGTGATATTTAAAGTGACGACTGATTATGAAATCTACATTAAATCAACTCATATCTGGATCTGTGATCTTCATATAAACATTTATTTCCGTCGCTGATAACAATGTTACGTTTCATCTAATCTAGAATTGTTCATTAGGATGGATAAAGGAAGTAGTGTTACATTTTAATGTGTTGTTGACGTCGTATTTTTAAAGTTTCGTTTATCCTTAATAAGAGCAATACGTAGAAAGTGAAACTTAAGGATAGGTAACCAAACAAAACCTTATAAAAGCCGTGACAGAGTTCGATGAACACCAGAGGAGCCCAGAGTTGAAGAAGGTAAGACTTCGTTTCTGTTGTCATGTGCTAAATAATTGAATAATGAATATTATACTAATAAAAGCTGTTTTACCTCAGTAATAGAAACTATTTTGCTAAGTAAAAATATCAGTCAATGCCTTTGATCTAGAATACTTTTATGGATTTAACAAATAATTAAAAAATGTTTATATATATATATATTTAAGATATGCGAATTATATTTGACTATAATATATATTTGACTATGATTATATTTGACTGATCATTTAATTTTGTTTTTGTAGGTCCTGTTGGAAATAAGTGGTCAGTCAGATATGCTGTGAACAAAGTACAGAGAAAGAAAAACATTTATTTTGTGTTATAAACAATAAGGAAATGTCTGAGGACGATCTTAAACTGTTGTCCTGCCACTTCACTTGGGGCTTGCTAAAGGAAGATGCTGATCTTAACTTTCTCGACGTGAAGGTTCGTGAAAAACTTTCAGTAAAATGCGAGTATGAAGGAAACCTGAAACAAAGAGAATTGAATTTTTTGGCCTTCATTAAACATTTGCAAGGTTTTAACGACGAGGCGCTTAAGAACCTGGAACTAGCAAAGGAGGAACATCCAAACGATGACAAGAATGCAATTGTGATGTATGGAAACCTGGCCTGGGTGCACAGTCACATGACCAATGTGACTGAGGCTGAGAAATACATAGAGAAAGTAAATGAAATCCTCAAGGCTTTCCCCACCCCATCTCCAACAGAGCTTCACAGAGAAGTTCAGAGTGAAAAAGCTTGGTCGCTTCTCAAGTTTTCGAAGAAGTACTACGCCAAGGCCGAGGAGAGTTTCCTTGAAGCTCTACAGAAAGAGCCGGATGATAAGGAATGGAACACAGGCTTTGCCTTTTCTCTGTTCCGTCAGGAGGGACTGAAGATTGGTCAGTTCAACCGTGTACGTTTTGAAGAGTCTCCTGCTGTGCTCCAGTTGAAGAAAGCTCTGAAACTGGACCCGAACAATGCGATGATACATGTGTATCTGGGGCTCAAGTGCTACAAGAATGAAAAGAACGCAGAGGCATGGCAGTACATGACGCAAGCGCTCTCAATGGCTCCGGAAAACCTCAGCGTTGCTTTGCATGTTGCAAAGTTCATGAAGAAAGAGCAGCGTTATGACTCAGCCCTGAAAGTGTTGCTGGAAATGCTGAAGAAAGCCCCAGACTCATCACGCTTACATCACGAGATTGCCAACAATTACCGCTGGAAAGCCATGCAGATTGATGACATACACAATCCGGAGTTGCTGGGCCTGTGCATCCACCATTTAGAGAAGGGTGCCAGTTTAAACCCAAGTCACATATACCCACAGCTGGAGTTAGCGCAGAGGTACGCGGAATTAAAGGAGATGGCTAAAGCAGAGCAGAAGTTCACTGAGCTGTTTGCCCGTCCTGACCTAAAGCCAGCTAACCGTCAAGCCTGGCATCGCTTTTATGGGGATTTCAAACTGTACAGGCTGGGCTCAGAGAAAACTGCGGTTGAGCATTACAAAAAAGGCATGATGCTGGGGCGAGTGTCCACCGAATGGGTCTCCTGCAAAAACAAACTGAGAAAAATCCTTCTGCGTGACAGACGGGACACATACGAGATCCGGACGTTCTTTGCGTCTTTTAGAAGAGAGGATTATTAAGAGAGAGAGAGAGAGAGAGAAGAAGTTCCACTTAAAGGTTCTGCTCCTGCAATGACCTGAACACTAATTCCACTTTGCCCTTGCTTTTTTGTATATCTTTAGTGACAAGTGGACATTTGTGTAAATTGATTTAGTCTGTATGTGTGCTGTATTATCCAATAGATCTTAATTCTTATAGACATGTAATAAAAATCTATATATAATGCATCCTTTCAAACAGTTGCTCACCTGTCAAATAAAACACATAATATATTGAAGAGTCTTTGATGTTTCCAATGGTTTCTACAAAATAAAACCGAGGGTAACGCAGTTGATGTCATTGACAGGCGACGCACGGACACGGTTAAAATGGCTTATTTCTCTAGATTTAAACATTCTAGGAAACATTTGGGATCATGTAAGTACACAAGTCAAGGAAATATATATTGTTCAAGTGGTTTTTGGATATTTTAATCCAAAAATCTTACATATTGTGCCTTTAACTCAAAGTTATGATGAAAAAAATGAAGAGGAAACATTACAGATTCTGTTCTAAACAACTGAGCAAGAAGATGTGAAGAATATTGATCATTATTATTTGGCTAATATATTATGAATTATGTTGATAAACCAAGTGCAGCAGCTTTATTTCAGTGGAACAAACCATTAACTTATTGTACTATAGTCTTTCTTTAAAATAAGCCGCAGACATAGACCTTTAGATCATATTGTTGCTGAATTGCTTGAATCTTTTATTCAATAGGCTGGCAGGAATTGTGCTTTATCTTTTTATGGTGTTTTAATTCCTTTAAAGTCTAAATCTATTGAATAATTTCTCTTCATTTTCCCTATAGAAAAGGAAAAAGGAACTATTGATACCAGGATATGTTTTTTTACCCATTACTGAGCAGGACCTCCTTTCTGTTTCTATTCCAGTCTGCTGCTGTCATTAAAGCAAAAGTAGGAGGGGACATACCAAAATTACAAGTATGCTAAATAGAAACAAGCGAGTGTTAAAAATGAAAGTCAATCTTTCTAATCCACATGAACTCACATGAGAAGGCAGACGAGTGTGCTTATGTTGCTGTTGGCTGCTCATGTAGAAGCTGCGCTGTTGGATTCAATCCAGCTCACAGTGACCGCTCAGCATGACTGAAAGTGCAGAGCTGACTTGTGCTTTTCTGCAGCAAAAAACATGTATTCTATAGCTTGAATAATGTTGTGACTGCAGTAAAATATATGCAAATCTCACAATAATAGGAAATGTTGTTAAATGATAACAACATATAATAAGGTTGGCACAGTGACAGTTCTGCTGAAAATAAGCGTGTAACATTTTGCTGATTGTAGGAATTTGAGTAATATATATATATATATATATATATATATATATATATATACAGGGTTTTATAGTTCATTTAGCCATTACTAACCTTGTGCTGAAGGTCATGACACTTCATCAAAGTCTTTAATATAAGGAGAATTTAATGCAGATAACCTTTAAGCAGTAGCCTAATGGGTTGACACATCATCCTCTATTTATAATATGACTAAAAAAAATACAAAAAACAAAGATAAACAAATGCAGGAGGCAGTTACTTCTGCTCAAAGAGTAAAAATCCTGAAAGGATGATAAAGATGACATTACATTTTTATGCAATTGCCTTGTAGGGGAAAGTTAGACATACTATATGGAGCAAACGTTTGCTTGTGAAAAGATTAATCAATTAGAAATAATAATTACACAATCACTTTGCTATTATATGAAGTAATAATTACATATTAAATAATTACAGGACTTTATACTGATTGTATATGGAATATATGCTTTCCCTGCTCAGCATCTTTTTTTAAGCGTATTCTCACTAACTTGTGTTTACTGTAATCTGCGTGTGTTGCCTGTATATTATTTTTATCTATATTAGCTGTTATAAAAATATAAAGCGTATTTTAAGACCAACAGTCAGATATTTTTCTCCGACAAAAATAAAAGACCTTTAATAGAATTTCAGAATTTGATATTGAAATTTATGTCATTAAGGCTATATATATATATATATATATATATATATATATATATATATATATATATATATATATATAGACCTATTCTAGCTTTGGTAACAAAATATTTTATGATTTGGGAATTTAAAATATATATATATATATATATATATATATATATATATATATATATATATATATTAATGCACAACAACATAAGATCATTGTCAAGGAATTACATGCAAATACATAAAAATAAACAAGAATGACACAAGGATGTATTCACTACATTATTGGTACAAAAACATACAGACATTAACATAAGCTTTTAAACCCATGTATTTTCTTTAAACATTTCTTCATAATGTTTTATAAACTTTAGGGAATTTTTGTTATTTATATAATGAAGAGATTTGAGAAGTAATATCAGTTTTGAAACGGGGATAGGATGGCATACTATTTGAAAACTTTTGTTTATGAATAAAAAATGAAGAAATTAATGAGAAATAAATAAGGGGTCTATTTTTATCATCAATATAATAGAATATAATGTCTTTTAGACTGAAGGGACAAATAACATTGGTAAAACTGAAAATATAGGAGCCAAGATCGGACCAAAATTGTTTGGATATAGGGCAATCATATTTTAAGAGTTGGGAATCTGCGGAGTTGGCGTGACGTCACATGAGTTCCCTGGAGAACGGTGGAGGAGTGAGTGAGTGAAGGAATGCGCAGGACGCTGAGCTGAACAGCTGATTCTGTGGATTTAACCAGTATGGACAGCTCCATTCCGCTAACCTAGCATCTATTGCAGTATAAAAACGGGAGCAGTTTCACTGAACGCTGCGAAGGACAACGCACCAGCCTCACAATGGACCGTTTTCTCCATTCACCTGGCCGGACACGGGAAGAGTACCGCTATCAAACGCCGCGTCCTTCATCGCAACTCATCTCAAGGTCTGCCTGTGGTCTTGGGTCCACTGCACCACTCAGAGGTAATGAAACCTTGAACGAATTCGCCGCTAAACCGGCTGATAGCTTCGATTTTTCCAACAAATATGCAGGTGGAATGAATCCGAGGAAAATTAGCGAGAAAGAATTACTGCAGGGGCTCAATGACCGCTTCGCGGGATTCATCGAGAAGGTTCATCACCTGGAAAACCAAAACCGAGCGCTAGAGAAAGAAATCGAGGCCATTAGATCCAGAGCTCACTCGTCTTCCTCTCTGTCCAAAGAGTATGAGTCAGAACTTAACGGTCTGAGGCAGCAAGTTCATGAGATGGGCCTTCAAAAGTATCAGATCGAGATAAACCGCCAGAACCTGGAGGACAAGTTTAACACTTTGAGAGAGAAGTATGAGAGAGAAACTCGTGGTCGAGTTGATGCTGAGGACAGCATTTCAGTCCTGAAGAAATACATTAATGACGCATACTTAGTCAAGCAAGAGATGGACAGAAAAGCCAACGCTCTGGAAGAGGAGATCGGATTCTTGAAGAAAAACCATGACAGCGAGGTTGCAGAAATGATGGCCCAAGTCCAAGAGAGTCGTGTGACGGCAGAAACGAGCGATTTTAGCAGAAGTGATGTCACTGCAGCTCTGAGGGACATCAGGATGCAGCTCGAAGGTCACACCGACTCTGACATCCGATATGCTGAGGAACGCTTTAGAGCGCAGCTCGCCAGACTGACCAAAGCTGCTGAAGTCAACAGAGAAGCTCTCATGGCCACTAAAGCAGAGATTACTGAGCACCGGAGACAGCTGCAGTCTAAGAACATTGAGCTCGACTCTGTGAAAGGTGTGAGGGAAGCACTGGAGAGGCAGCTGTATGACCTCGAGCAACGGCACAATGCTGAAATCCATCACTATCAGGTACTGTGTGCTGCACTGTTCAGTCATTCTGTTTAAATCAAGATACAGTGAGCACTATAATTCTACGTAATCTAAAATTCTGTTTTAATAATGCATTTCCATTGTGTTTGCTTGGTGCAGGATACAATCAGAGAGTTGGAATTCGAGCTGAAAAATGCTAAATTTGACATGAGCAGTCATCTGCGGGAGTACCAGGACCTTCTCAATGTCAAAATGGCACTGGATGCTGAAATTTATTCCTACAGGTACTTCTTTGATTACAGTATTTTGATTATACAGTATATGTATATAAAAAGGCTTAATTAAAAATAAAATTTCTCATGTATCTTTATTTGCTCATGTATTTAGTCGCTTTCCATTCCTCATTCTAATTCCGCAGAGTTGAAAAGGTTTATCCAATTAGAATTTATCTCTTGTGAATCCCTTAACAGTGCAAATTAACAGATTGTCAGCTTCATCAGGAAACCAAATTTGTTTATTCGTACATGGAGGGTTTAGTCTTGATATGTCGTCTTCTATAATTAGAGAGCGAACAAAGCCAGATATGTTCTACATGACTGAAATGTTTATTAAACTGGAATGTTAGGCTAATTTGAATCTCAAATAATCATTACTAAGTGCTTTTGTCTTCCAGTTAATTTGTTTGTTGATTAGAATGGGTTTAAGTTTCAACAGAATTCAGTGTCATTTCATGATTTTGTCGGTCGGTCCGTGTCTGTTTAGGCTTGTGAGAGTTAGCCTCTGCGGTTACACTTTTTTTTTTTTAAGGCGTCTTTGTTACAGTGTAATTATACATTTAAGTAATGAATAATATTAAGTAACCTCATGTACTTACTATAGGTTTAGGATTAGGGTTTGGTTTAGGGTTAGTTGCATGTAATTATGCATAATTTGTAGATATTACAATAGTATCTACATGTAACATATGTAACAATGACACTGTAAAATAAAGTGTTACCGCCTCTGCATTAAGACAATTTGACAATTTGCATTTGACAACATTCATTATAGTTGGTGTTACAAGCAAATTATAGAACCCGACTGCAGTTATCATAAAAACTAGCAGTGTAAATTCATGTAAATTATGAAAATATTATAATTTCCAACAGAATGCATTTTTGAAAACATTAATTACAGCACCATCACGGCCAAATTACAGTAATACCATAATTTGACGGCTGTGATGGCACTGTAATGAACGTTGTGAAAAATGTGTCCTATTTATACCAGGTCATTAGTTGAGCATAATGAATCTGAATATTATTCTGAGTTGTTTTGTTTCCTTTTTTTTTTTACAGGAAACTTTTGGAGGGTGAAGAGTCAAGGTACTCTACAATCTCAGATGCACATATTTCAGTACCATACATTTACAGACAGTCACCCATCTATACTCTCCCTTGTGTCAAAAGGCAGGGGGGAGCAACTCGAAAAGCAGAGCCTCAGTACAAATTTGTTGAAGAGATTATTACAGAGACAACCAGAGAAGATGTGGAGATATCGGACACTGGCTCTGATAAGAGCCTGGAGGGGAGAGAGGGTGACAAACCAGACGAGGAGAGCAGTGAGAAAGATGTGCAAGCTGAAACTCCTCAAGAGGCTGAAGATATCGAAGAACAACCTGTGGAGAACGGCGATGAACAGAGTCTTGAGTTAGAGGCAGACGAAAATGAAGTCAAACCAAGTGATGAAAAAGAGGATGAGCCAGTTACTCCAGATGATTCTGAGGTCCAAAAAGATGCTGACTCTGAACCAACTCAAGGCTCTACAGAAAAGACCATTGATGAACAAGATAAAGGTGAGGAAATAGAAACAAAAGACACCGAACAGAAAGATCTGAAGGATGACATGAATGGACAAGTAGAAGGACCCGAAGAGGATGTGAAGAAGACAGATGAACCAGCTAAAGAGACAGAGAAAGATGTCCCCAAACCAGGTATGGTAGAAAAGCAAGAAATGGCAGAGAAACCAGAAACTGGAGCAAAAGACAAACCATCTGAGGAACCACAAGGTCCTGAAGCAACACCTGAAGTAAACTCTATCCCCAATGGACAAACTGTGGAGGCAACTTCTCCAAGAACTGAAGATGATAAACACAAAGATGCTAAAATCGCATCTCAAGAATCCACAACTACAGAATCAGCAGAGAAAGAGAAGGAAACAACTCCAGTTCAACTTGTAGAGGAAGATACCAAACCAGATAAACAGGAAGCTGCTGAACACGCTGAGAGTGGAAAACAGACTACTGGAGAGGACACAAAGGAGGAGACTCCTGCAAAAAAAATCCATTCTGATACTGTAAAGGAAGAAACAAAAGAATCTAAGCCTATGGAGAAAAACCAAGAGGATAACAACAAACTAACAGAGAAACCTGTGGAGAAGAAGCAAGAGGTTCAATCAAAGAAAGAGGAAAAGGAACAAAAACCCGAGGAGTCTGCGAAAACGGAAAACGATGAAAGTGTCAAGCCTAAAGAAACAGAAAAGACACAAAAAGAGCTTTCAAAGGTTGCAGGAGAACAATCACAACCTGAAAAGTCAAAGGAACCGGAGGACAGCAAAAGCGATAGCAGTCTTGAGAGTGTGACAATAGAAAAGGATAAAAATGGCAAGCTAAAAGAAACAGAAAAGACACAAGAGGACCTTCCAAAAGTTATGCAAGAAAAATCACAACCTGAAAAGTCAAAGGAACAGGAGGACAGCAAAACTGACATTGTAGACAACGCCAAAACAGAAAAAGTTGAACAAGCTACACCTAAAGAAACAGAAAAGACAGAAGAAGACCTTGCAAAAGAAAAATCACAGCCTGAAAAGTCAAAGGAACAGGAGGACAGCAAAACTGACAGTGTAGACAACGCCAAAACAGAAAAAGTTGAACAAGCTACACCTAAAGAAACAGAAAAGACAGAAGAAGACCTTGCAAAAGAAAAATCACAACCTGAAAAGTCAAAGGAACAGGAGGACAGCAAAAGTGAGAGTGTTGACAGTGTCAAAACAGAAAAGGTTGAACAAGCTACTCCTAAAGAATCAGAAAAGACACAAGAGGACATTCCAAAAGTTATGCAAGAAAAATCACAACCTGAAAAATCAGTGAAACAGGAGGACAGTAAAATTGACAGTGTAGACAGTGTCAAAACAGAAAAAGTAGAACAAGCTTCACCTAAAGAATCAGAAAAGACACAAGAGGACCTTGCAAAAGAAAAATCACAACCTGAAAAATCAGTGAAACAGGAGGACAGCAAAATTGACAGTGTAGACAGCACCAAAAAAGAAAAAGTTGAACAAGCTACACCTAAAGAAACAGAAAAGTCACAAGAAAACCTTGCAAAAGAAAAATCACAACCTGAAAAGTCAAAGGAACAGGAGGACAGCAAAAGTGAGAGTGTTGACAGTGTCAAAACAGAAAAGGTTGAACAAGCTACTCCTAAAGAATCAGAAAAGACACAAGAGGACCTTGCAAAAGAAAAATCACAACCTGAAAAGTCAATGAAACAGGAGGACAGCAAAAGCGATAGCAGTGTGGAAAGTGTGACAAGAAGTGTAGCGGAAGTTGTAGTCACAGAAAAACAGGTTGATGAAACATCCAGTAATCAACCCCCTGAAGCCAAGGAAACAAAATCTGACGCAAAGCCTGAGCAAAAGGATTCTAAAGAAAGCAAAGTGAAAACACCTGAAAAACCTGAAGAGGAGAATAGTGTGGCGAACAAAGGCAGTGCAACCAGCAAAGATGTTAAAAGTGAAGAAACTGTCCCAAAAGACAAAGAATCTGACAGTGGTGAACATGAAGTGAAGGCTGCAAAATCTGAGACGTCAACCAAAACTGAAGCTAAAGCTCTGGAGAAGACAGAGCAGGTCAAAGAGAGCAGCAAGAAGGACGACGTGGACACCAAAGGTCCAGAAGAAACAACTAAACCCTCTAATGTAGTGTAGAATAACAGCAGAAAATACTGGCCAAATAAAACCCCTTGCCTTGAGAAAAGAGAAAAAGAAAAAATGTTTAATTAAGCAACCTTCACGAATGTCATATAATGTAATTACTCACAACCGCGTGACAGATGATCTCAGTTGAGCATGAGTTTAGAAATTGCTTTCTGGAAGTCTGACGTTTCTGATGCAGATGCATGCGTACACTGTGATCTATGTGTACATAATGAATGTATGAATCATGAGGAATGTATAAGATTTTATTTTGCTACATCTGATTGGCCAAATGTATGTTTCAAAATAGTGCTATATATTAACTTAATAAATATTCCAGCATACAAGTGTTTCATGGTGTATTATTTAACAGCTTTACCTAGAGGAACTACTGTACAAACTGTACTGTATAATGGGTTTATAAACTGTTTAATGGGGTGTCTGACGCTCCACTTCTTATTATCCCAGGTTCCAACGCTTGCCATACACTTACATACACTTGATAATTCTCTTTTTTCAACATAGCAGCTACTCATCTATAAAGGATCATAAGGCATTTAATTAGTGTTTGCGCTTAAGACTTACCCAGAAAAACCTTGTAAGACTTCTTAATATTTTAAGATGTCTCTACTTTGTTGAGGCGAGGTTAAGCGTATCATCTTAATTTGAAGGGATACAAAATTACACCCAGATTACCGAAGCCTGTCTCAGCGCTGGAAACTGGGAGTCTGACATTAGGGCTGTAGGGTTGTGCTTCAAGATCCAAAGTCCCACACGTACGCCATTCAAAAGTATATAATAATAACAATTTTATATATATATATATATATATATATATATATAAATAATTAGAATAATGGACTTATAAAATTATATTATATATATATACACACATACGATAAAGGACTTATTTCAAAAACAAAAATAGTGATGGTGAGTGGACCCAAGACAGTACCCCTCTTTTTTTGTCTTTTACACATATTTAAGAAAACATTCTACAAAAATATTACCATGAATTGTAGACTCAAAACATGAGTTGCAAGAATTATGCAAGTTAAATAAAATGAGCATGAAAACTCAAATTCCTTAGTAACAGTAAACCCACAATAAATGAAGTCTGGGTTTTGTCATTTTGAACCATAGTAAAAATCCTGTCCTTGTTCACCTAATCACATAAGAATATAAAACTGCTGACGTTTTACTTTTAATGACTACAACATCCATTTTAATCAAGTATATATTCTAACGTCAATAGGTCAATCCGAATGGGTGGAGAATATCAGATATGAAAACTTAAGAACCATTTAGGGTTGAAAATCATTAAAAACAGAACAAGCAGTGTATCATACAAAGCCTGCTAATTTGGCTTCCAATAGGGTTGTGGACATTTTTCCCTCTACTGCACGTCCACAATCCTGTCGGAACAGACCCGCAGGCCCATTTTTGGGTTGTTAACACATTTCTGTGCTAGAGTTTATGTATGAAAACCCATCTGCTTTGTAATCAATAAGAACTGTATCACAGATGTGTTTAAATAGTTTATTGAAAAGTTCAAACATACACAGAAGGACCTCTGAGGTATTATGAAAGCATGGCCTCAGGGAATCAGGGTCATAATGCAATACCGGGAGCAAAAGGTACTGAACTCAAACCACCTGTCCCACCGTCACGGTGAGCTACGGATATTCGTCTGTGCTGCAAATGAAAACAAAAGGCCAGCCATGCCAGCTCAGGAGCACCAGTGTTCGTCTCCCCATTAGGCTACCCAAAAACTGCTCAGTTCAAGGGCAGACTTCATGTACAATTACTCTGGATGGCTGCCGAAGGAAAAGTAAACCGCTTAAGCTCGTCCTTGCGTGCATGGAAAGAAGAAAACGGTATAACAGTATTTAAATAATAGCAGGTATAACCTTTAATATCGAGTTAAGTAGTTGCTTGAATCGCATTCAGACGACTAAGGAATATCAGATACAATACAAATGATGAAATCAGACAGTTTTGTCACAAACCCACCACCGTCTAACTGAGAAAAGAACACAACAGGAAGCCACAGATGCCCTCAGTCCCAGAGAGTTTAATTACTGTGTCATTGCTGGAGACAGATGAAAAACTTAATTTGTAGCTGAATGTCTATAAGAGAACAACTACAAACAAATACAAACAAGGGCATTTGGACCAGGAGGGGATAAAAAAGAAACACCATGACATAATCACTTTTGATGAGCCTTTGCACACATCCCATCCCATCTCGAATCCCCCTGCTGGTTGCTGTTGGAGTTAGATTTAAGGCCAGATTTCTCTGATATTCCCTTGTCCCTGATGTTACGCAGGAGCAGGTTTAGGCCTCCAGCTCCAGGCCCAAGCCCAGCTTGTGACCACCGGAATTGATGCTCTTTCCATCAACCAGGGCCGACAGGGTCAACTTGATACCTGAAAAACCACCACAAATTTAATCACTGGACCTTTTACACAGCATCCTTACCACAAATGCAGTCTACATAAAAAAAATATTATTAAAACGTGACGTTGCAAGTATTTCTTAAACAACTTGATGTTAATCATATTTTGTGGGTGGACAGATACCATCTATAAACTATTGTGAGATAAAAAATAAAAGGTATATATAAAAACAAAACAATGCCTTTAAGAAATTCTCATGTGTATAAGAGGAAATGCGAGACTGTACCTGGTCTCAGAGTCTGAGTATAACCAACACCGACAAGGCTGGTGTTATTCACTTTAGCCTGTTGAAATGAGAGAAAATGTTGACTCGTTTCTGAAGTCAGAGCACACATGCAAAGCCAAATGTAACATTCATGAGGAGCCGGAGTTCCAGCCCCTTAAACAAAAGCTGTATTTTTATAAACGGTGGGAATTGTCAAGAGCCTCATGAATTGTATTTCGATTCACAGAGTCGCCATCTGATCCTCAACAGCAAACGGCCACAAATTTACGGCAGTGCGTCGGCACCAAATTCTGTGTGAAGGATCGATATAAAAGCTGTACTAAAATATGTCTGTTCTGATGGCCAATGGCGGCGCCTCTAGGGCTTTCTTTTTTCGCATCACAGCGGCATTAAACTTTGTCACTGTCAAACAGCACACATCTTTGGATGGGAAAGAACTATTGATCAACAATTGAGAGTTGGATACATTGTGTCCTCTTACTGTAATTACTGTGCAAATACAACCATTTCCTGGAAATATAGAGGTTATGATACAAAACACAGCTTGATTGTTTTGTAAGATGCTGTAAAATAAAGCTTACACAGTCTTTTTGACCTCAGCTGTTAAATTTATCCTTAGGTTCCCGAATGAGTTTATTTCCAGTGTAAATGCACATTTTTGGCGGCATAAAAGGACAGTGCAGAATCATAACAACCCACTGAAATGGTGTTTTATGGGCTCAAATGCAGACACAAACACAAGCTGCCCTGAGCTTAGGGTTTCTGTAAAAGCAATGCAAGTTTACTCACACTGATGGAGGCGTCTTTGTCCAGCTGATATTTGGCAGCAATGCCGAAGCGTGTGCTGTTGTTTCCTGCTGTCCAGGCCAGATTCACTGCTGTCTCCAGTTTATCACTCACTTTCTGGTAGATGGAGCCACCAAACTCTGAGCCATCATTACTGGAGGAACAGACACAGGGCATTAATGAATCATCACGGCTAGATACTGTCCTTAAAAAAGGTACACTATGTAAGTTTTTTTTGTTCAAAACATATAATAGGTAACCCTATTATAAGTCATTATATTTTAGACCTATCAGGATGTTTTCGTTGGAAATTGCGTACATGCATCAATTGCCTGTGTGTGTCTCATCATATCCGTAAATATAGAAAGAGAAAAGTTGACACATATACGGTGTGGGAGGGGCCTAGGTTAGAGGTCACAACGCGTGAAAATGTTTGACATGGAGCAGCTAGGCTATATCTCAAACCTCCTGGAAATCACCCGTCTTTTCAAAAATGTCAAACAGAGGACAGTCTGCTCGAAAAAGAACGCTGTAGAGCTCGTAATAAAGCAAGAAACAACATTGGCTTGGTTGTTCGGAGATTATGAGAACTGAGGGATTTGAAAATGATATAAGTGACCAGGAGAGGGGGTTTTTATTACTCAACAGGTGAGCAAGGTATTATTGAACGGATGAACTGCCACATGTAGCTCTCCAGCAGAGTTCAATTATCTATTGTGAAGGGTCATTTCATTACGGTTGTTGTAATGCTGTGCTGGAAGTACCTTGTCTATTAATGGAGAAAGCACAGTAATATCTTCAGTAACATCCAGAGGGCCAAAAGTTACATAGTGTACCTTTAAATTTCAATAAATAAAATAAAATAATTTATAAATGCACATTAAGTCAGGATACTTCTACAAAGGGCTTTTCTTTTAATTTGAGATGGCACGCACAAAGAGTAATTTCAAAACATGAAATTTCAGAGACGAGAAGCATCGAAAAAGTATATTTCCTGTATAAATTCCCTTTAACATTGCTTTTTAAAATACTTTATAATTTCACATTATTTTTAAAAATTAACGTCCAGGTTGTCAGTGACCTGGCATCTTTATAGAAACTCAATGCGTCATTCCAGGGGAAACGTATAGTAAAATTCCTGACCTCTAAGCCATTTCTGTGTACATAATCTCTCATTATATCAACACTTTCCTCCACTAAAATAAACCGGGTCCCAGTCACATGCACTTAGAATGATGGAGTGACACTTCAGGACTTACACATTAGTGTGCAGCTGGAAGTCTCCCGTCTTGTAGCCTACAGCAAAGTTGTTCTGGGTCATCTTGGACTTGGCAGTGTCGAAGGACATCTGGTAACCAGCGAGCCATCCCTCATAGCCCACCACTGCAGCGCCGTGAATGGTCGGGCCGGCAAAGTCGAAGTCAACATCACAGCCCAGATTGACGAACTCACGCTTGTATGCGGTCTTGACTTTTCCACTCTTCTTTCTGTTCATGCAGAAAAACAACAACAAAAAAATTTTGTGGAATTACATTTGTTTATAAGATGTTTTTTAAACATATGGATTAAAGATTATTTGTCTTGCCTCGCAATAAACCAAATTTCTTATATGCAGAAATAAACTGTTTAGATTGTTCCCCATCAAACAAGAGATAAATGAGAGGAAAGCACTCGTTTGGAAGCACTCTTGGAAAGCATTTGGATAATCAAACCACACTTAAAACAAATCAATTTCATTGCTTTAGATATTACACAACTTTTGTGAAAGAGTTTCATCTCTCTTAGAAATAAATGGCACTTGGTGTGATATTTTATTATTCATACTTATTCTGCGTTCAAATACTGTTTGGGAGCACTGCACCATAAATCATCCATTTAAACATAAAATGTAGAATAATTTGCTTTCATCATGATCCAAAATATATCAACTGATTTCGAGGCACAATTCAGTTCAAGTCACTGTGAAATGGGCTGGTTTTTGCTAGCCTCAATATTTGCTTTGTCTGCACAATTTTTTTTTTTTTAAATTAATACTTTTATTCAACAAGGATGCGTTAATTTGATCAAATGCGACAGCAAAGACATTTATAATGTTACAAAAATTTCTACTTCAAGACTTCAAATAAATAACAGAAGGACACAATCCAAGAGTGGATGTCTCTGTGTCATAGCTAAAACAAAGCAAAATAATGCTTCCTAATAAATAAGTGAATATGATGAACGAACAAGAACAAAAAAAAAATGAACAGTACACAAGACTATTTACGATCAAGAGTTTGTTGTTAGTCGCCAGCAGCACACCAGCTCCAGACAAACAATGACGCTGTTACTATAGCCAACAATACAACAACAGCACATCTTGATTCAGTGAAACAGGAAAACCAATGTTACTCGCGTATGGAGTAGAAACTTGGCATCCTTTTTCAGGCCTTCCAGCTTGGGTCTCTCCAGCACTGGAAATCTTTTCTAATATTAAAACAAGTCCTAAAGCCTTTTTCCAGTGATATTCCTCTGACCTTTACCCTTCTGTAAAGTCTCTCAGCCACTTCTATTTCCACAATCCATCTTCAAATCTCCCTCTTGCTCACTCTCTCTCCTCCCCCATCATGAGTGTTTACGCCCCCTACTGCTGATTGGCTACAAGCGTGTTGTGGCGCTCGGTCGGATACACTTTCAACAGTGTTTCTCAGAAATCGCTTACGGAACCTTTAAGCATCACAACTTTTCTCAATATTGATAAGAAATGTGTCTTTAACACCAAGTCAGCACATTAAAATGATTTCTGAATCATTTCTGGCTTTGACATTACAGAAATAAATTATATTTTAAAATATGATGTAAAATATATCATATAAATAAATTATATTTATATATTTAATAATTATATATATATATATATATATATATATATAAAAAACATACATATATATATATATATATATATATATATATATATATATATATATCAACCCCAAACATTTGAACAATGTATGCGAGTGAATAAATCAACTGATCTTGCTCATAGACACACACTGCTCTTCACTCCTCTGCTACACGATCCAAAGCCCCTGTCGTGAGCTACATGAGCCTATACATCAGTGAAGGCCATGTCAGCGTAACTGTCATCTGAGAGCACAGACCCTAACGACACCGGACAGGTGCCACTCTCCTGACCGATTTACAGTTCTCAGAACAAGAGAGCGGTGTTGTACAGCTTGTGAGAAAGTAACCTTGAGATATACATCAATGCACAACAAAACACAAACTAACTTTGTCACATGGCGACACTTGAATTGGTCAATACAGTATTGAGTTACAGTCCGCCGTGAGAGAGCGCATCTCCCTTGACTCAACTACACACGTGCACACAGAAATCAGTGCTTCAATCCAAATCTGAAGCTTTTCTGTTACAGCCAGTGGAGAAAAGAAATAATTTACCCCGTGTTTGGAGAGAATGTTGTGTCAAAGGTCAGCTTCAGTCCCTTTGCAATCTGGAAAAAAGTGAAACAATTATTATTCATGCTAAATTTTTTTTTTTAAAAACTACCATGATTGGTCACCATTCATTCACCACAATCAGACCTGGTCTTCAATGGTGATCTCTGTGCCCAGGGTGTTGTCAGTATTCCACTTCTCCGTGAAGGTCAGACCATACTCGGACCTCTTGTATTTGGTTTCCAGGCTGCCCACCACTTTACTGGTGTCAGTGTTGGAGGAACCAGAGGTCTTAAATTCCTATACAGAGAGGAAAAAGAAATATTTCAGATCACATTCAGGAAACAGGCGCTTCGTTTTATTAAATAATTCATAGTGGTTTTGCAAATGCATTAAGTGCCAACATAAGGAATAAGCTACATTTAAATGGAATTAACTAATGTGCTTTGAATTAAACACATAAGCAGCAGTTACATATTTAATGAAAATAAAAGTCTCACCACTCCACTGGCTGATTTTGTCTTGACATCGAGCTTCACCATACCGAATCCTTTCAGAAAATAAACCAAAGGAAACCATTACAACAGGAAGAGAAAACTAATGGTCATTTTTCAAAGAGAGAAGTGGATTATTAAAGACGTTACCATATCCTTTGTTGAAGATATCTTTGGCAGACTTGCCAAGATCAGCATATGTTGGGGGAACGGCCATTTTATCTATTAAAAAAAAAGAATAGGAAAACAGAAATCATGCAGTAATTAGCTTTTCAATTGGTAGAGCATCATAACACTAACACAGCAGAAGCAGACCAACACCTCCAAATGGGCACAATTGATCTGAGCCATTCAAATTAAAACTGGGACGTTTTGGGTGGTCTACTGTATCTCTAGCTTTCCATGGCTAATCGTAGTGAGACAGTGTCATATCAGTTTGATAAATGACCCAGCCTGAATGCAGCTGCTCTGCTCAAGCTAATCTGAACTGACAGCAGGACACACCCAACTGAGTCACCGAGTTGGGAAGAGACGGACTGATACACTCTGAACTAACCTACAAGTGTGGAACATGCCTGCAAGTCAGCATGAGAAGCAATTATGGAATGGAGGTGAAGGGTGGAGACACCTTAAAAAACAGCAAGCTTAGGCTTTGGTCTAAGGACTGCATGGAACAAATGTTCAAATGCTTGATTTTTTTTTTCGGCTGTGTATGAGGAACAACACAGAGTAACTGTACAGTGTCAAGGCCGTGTCTAAATCAGGGGTGTCCAATCCTGCTCCTGGAGGAGCACTGTCCTGTAGAGTTAAGATCCAACCTCAATTAAACACACCTGAACCAGCTAATCAAGGTCTTACTAGGCATAATAGAAACTTGCAGGCAGGTGTGTCGAGGCAAATTGGATCTGACTCTACAGGACAGTGGCTCTCCAGGAGCAGGTTTGGACACCCTTGATCTAAATGGTTGAATATATGCAAATAGATCAATGCATCATATAATTTCAATTAATATACCAATCAAAATGCAAATAGATATTTTAAAAATATCAATATAAAATATCAGAATTACATGAATTTATAACATTAGAAATTTCCTCGGACACTGCAATGTGATGTCACATTTTAAAACTAAAAATATTTTAGATAATGCAATAGTTTTCTCTTCCCTATTGTGACACATCCGGCTTCTCAATCAACAACAACAACAAAAAAGTAGTGGTTCGCTATTGCTGTGATGTCACACGAGTGACAGGTTGTCCCGTCCTCGCGCCAGTAAACACGTCAGAGACGAGAGGAGATGTCGCTGCAAGAGGGAGGGGAAGATATTTTAAAAGATGATGTCACAGTAATTAAAAAATAATGATGTGCACGGATAAGCCATTTATCCATAAATTTTCATGGCGTCCATTTCCCCTCACTGACCAATCTGGTCTCATCCAGTCTCCCAGGCTGAAAAGTGCCCCTCTAACACTAGCCAACAAAACAAGGGAAAACATCTAACATCACAATATTGTTCTGCCTTGCAAGTAGTGCAAATAATGCAGAGACAAACTGTATTAGAAAGGGAGGGAGTCTGGCTTGTAACCTGAAAGTTGCCGGTTCGATTCCCACGCCGGCAGGAATTGAAGGCGGGGATTGTGAATAAACAGCATTCTCTCCACCTTCGATGCAATGACTAAGGCGCCATGATTTTAGGTGCCCTAAATAGCTGCCCACTGCTCCGGGTGCGTTTTCACTGTGTGTGTGTGTGCACTTGTTCACTTACTCACTGCTGTGTGTGTGCACTTGGATGGCAGCAATTTCGAGTATGGGTTACCATACTTGACAATACACCACGGCTTAGAAAATACACAAAAATGACATTTCCAAATAGAGCACATCATTTATTCCTAATATAATGCATTGCTGTGACCTTGGTCATCAAGTAGGAATGGCTGGTCCTGTAGACACTACAGGCGTTTCCAAGCCTTCCTGTTCAGGAAGTTGTAAATTAGAGCTGCTAATGAAATAGTCCTCAACCATTGAAGCAATTCCACACCTAACGTAAAAAGCCAAGTAAAATGTGCAGAATCGTATCGATTAATAATAAACTCAACTGGGGTTTGAGAACTGCTGGATTATAAAGGGCAAAGTAAGGGCAAGGCTAAATGTGGAGCTCCTTCCCCATTTTAACTAGCCGCAGGAAACCAGCATGGGTGCTGATACACTTAAAACGAAACCATACTGACGTACAGCACGAACTATGGTGAAATCTTAAGGGAAACAGAAATAAAATCACCAAGAAAGATCTGTTAGACACAGGTCAAGTGCTGCGAGGCTCATGGCAGTCTGCGGAAGTGGTCCCGCGGACTGTCCATTAAAGCTCCGGTATAGATTAGACTGTAAAGCTGCTGCCTCGTGTTCTTGTCACGCTATAGCTGTTCTCTGGACTGCTGCGTCTCTCTGGCTGTGACATTAGAACAGGCCCGAGAGTCAGAGCTCAGAGTGATTCAGCTAACGCAAGCTAATGCGCTAGCACTAAGTAGAAAGCATGCGAATTAACAACTCCAAAGCTGAAATGTCCATAATATATGATTCCCGCTTCTCTCACTGACTTACCTGTCAAAAAGAGTGGAGTGAGGTTACTCAAGTACGGCTGCTGAAGTTATTCCCAGCGCTGAGCCAATGTGGAGGGGTCTGACCAGTTGGAGGGCGAACTGAAGGAGACTGTAATGTAACACACCCGTGCCGACAGCCTTCTGCTTAAGGACCCCAGGCTGCCCCATCGGTGCCTGACGGTAAATGTCAACAGCGAAGAACAGATGTGCCTTGTGCTGTACATGATGACATACAAGGGAAGCAAGATTTTGAATTGGATTTGTTTTATTAGTTGTAGTTCTTCAACTTATTTCAAGACATTTTGTTCGAAATAAATGCAATACAAAATAATTTAAGAATCTGATTTGGTAAAATCTGATATTTATATTTTCATCTTTATTTTAATGAAGGAAAAATAATAGTCTTAGTTGGTTACAACAACACTGGTTTCTGGCTTTCGTTTCATTTAATGTAATAAAGAAAGTGTGCTTTGTTTAAAGCTGCAATATGTAAAATGTTTGCAGTAAAATATACAAAAACCACTGTGCCAGTGTTATTTATTTTGTTCAGCTGAGTACTTACAATATCCCAAATGTTTCCAACTATTTGTAAATCGTGAGAAAATTGCAATTTTAACCAAGGATCCGGGACGTGTGAGGGAGTCGCTTATTAACATGAAATCATGGAAATGCCAAAGACATTACATGTTTTAATAGACAAGGGAACATATGTTTTGATACATTTACAAACAGAAAAAGAATTGTTTTTATCGCTCAACATGTTTAGTCTTATTGTTTAAATCTAATTGTAACATTTAGCATTTAATATGATATTCTTAAATTGATCTAGCTTACTGCAGTGTCCAACAAGTGTCTCACAGCACAGAATAATGTCATAATATCATTTTCAACAAATTCAAATGTATCTAATAATATGATAAACAGAGCTCTCAAGACCGGAGAAGCGGAAGCGGCGCCGGCGACTAGGGCATAATAAAAGTCCCGCTGCTCGCGAGGCGTGTGTCGCGTTCATCTCTCATTAACAATCGCTCCAGCGACACTCGGTCCTGCTCTACTTCATACTACAGTAACGTTAATAACATGAACATGATTTCTGCCTGAAAGGATGAAGTTGAAGGAAGAAGCTGCAGAGGCCTCGCTGGAAGCTGAAAACAGTCAGAGATGTTACATTACCAACAAGGTAAAGTGATTGTGTTTATAAGTGTTGCCAGTATGTATAAGGCAAACGGGATACTTCAAACAAATATTGTAAACTTTGACTTCGGCTTACACAACAGATAATATAATTCTCTATGAAATGACCTGGTATAAATATGAATCTGCAAATAAACTGGACCAGATAACTTTGCAAGAATGCTGACTACTAACAAAGAGAAATGGACAACAATTCACATCATTATTAATACGGAGAGTAATTTGAATAATAACTAATCCCTCTCCCCACTGCTTGTACACCGTAAAAACCCCAGAGTTAAATCAACTCTGCTCAGATAACATTTGGTCCCTCTCTAAATAGTGTTAAAGTCACACTGAACTAGTATTAAAATAACACTCTTCAGAGATTGAATGTCTTTTATCTTCAGTTGATTTCATCTAAGACTGTGGCTGAAGTCAGTTGTAGTTCTTGTGTTTCTCTTTTCTTCAGTGATTCTGCTTGTTAACAGCAGGTGTTCATCATTAATGTTCAATCATCGCTTAATTAATTGCTTAATTATCTCATTAACTTTAACTCTGCTTCAGTGTTACTTTAACACTATAGAGAGAAGGACCAAATGTTATCTGAGCAGAGTTGATTTAACTCTGGGGTTTTTGATGCAGAATGTCAGACAGACCTGAACATGGATGACATTAAGAGGATGGAAGATGTTCTCAGTCAAGAGTCTTCTCAGAAGAACGAAGACTTGACAAAGTTTTACATTGGACTCCCTAACTTTTTAGTTTTAATGTCGGTTTTTAATGCAGCTGTGAGCCATTGTGGCCGTTTGTCTGTGCTTTCTAAATAGGAGCAGTTAATTTCCGTTTTGATGAGTTTGAGTTTTGAGTTCCTCTGAAAGATTTGGCTTTCAGGTTCAATGTCAGGCTCAAGTGATTCAGCATACTTCATGAGAGATTTGAATTAAAAGACATGTCTTCAAGTCACAATGCCAACAGCATTCAAGCAAACATTTGGACGTAGATCGGCTGTGAGCATAGACTGTTTTGAGGTATTTACTCAAAGACTAATTCTAATTTGCTAGCTAGAGCAGTCAAACTGTAAGTTTTTTTCTAAAATAATCTGCTGAGATTTATCATTTCAGAATGGTATTAAAAATAAATTGACAATTGAACAACTTTTGGATGTCCATGATATAACATTTTGGTATACTACTGTATAATAGCAAAACAGATATAACAGAAAATCGCCACATATGTCGGACGAGATCCTTCTGTTATGAAGAAGAGTGAATTTTCTGCTGAACTGAAATATTTGTGCGGTATACATTTCAGGATTATATATTCTGTTTTATCTTTCTCTTGAAATGGAGTCTAAACTGCTACAATGCGGACTGTCTGTATTGCATTCTGTTGTTTTTGTGTTTTGTTGTTTTAACGTCCTACTGAATTCCGCACCTCATCAGAATCACGTGATTGCACACAAGCGCGTGCACAGAGTTTGAGTGTCTCACATTTCACTTTCACACTGAGTTGGATTGTAGCTTGAAGACTCACGAGCACGAGCAATACATGCTCTGGCCTCCAGGGGCTGCTAAAGCATCTCTAAGGTTCATGTGGAAAAAAAGCACTATTTTCAGCTAGTTTGCTCTTTATGTTATGATGTTTTACACGATTTTGCTACATCTAGTTGACGCTTTTAAGGGGTTGAAGATCTGCAGGTGTATTATCATTTTGTCACAATATTTTTTTTTTTGTGAGGGATTTTAAATCTCCATTCAATATATTTATATGATTTACTTCTTTGTTTTGGTGCATTTGTGGGATTCCAGAGATCATTATCATAAGGTAAATGACTATTAGTCAAAATAATATATCTGATTTTTCACATTTAAGTATATTAATCTTCTACTTCCTCATGTAAGTGATGTATATTATGTTCACAAAAGTATATAATATGAGTAGCCTATTGTTGAATTGGGCTAATTTGAACACAGATGCATTAGCCATCATTAAATTGACCTTTGACATGCAATTCATGTATTTTCCATGAGTCCACACAACAGAGGGAGTGATTTCCTTTGGAATTTAGTTGTCCCTTTTGACTAAACCATATGATTCATTATGGTTTGTGCTGTAAAAACCGCATTATATTAGAAAAGATACATTTGCTAATGTAGAAGTAGCAGATTGTGACTCCTAAATGCATCGAGTAATCCCGTTCATACCAGTCATCTGTTTTAAGTGCTGATACAGCGCTGTGGTTCACATGTTTGATGTTGGCAGGCTCATTTTGAATTGCAGATGATTCTGAAGACACTGAGGACAGCAGAGAGGACACGAGTCTAGAGCTGAGTTCATACACATCAGTCAGAAGTGCGTCACAAGACATTATGAGCTTCTGTGGAAGGTGTCCTCCACTTTTTATCTACATGAAGATAGGTGAAAAATGTTCATGGTACACCTTCATTGGGCTCTAATCGGTTAATTGCCTTCATATCTTGTAATGTTAATGTTCAATCAAATGTGTGTCCTGATCATTTATTTCTTACACCCATTTTGGCCAGGTCATTCTCAGAAAAGAAATCTTAAAGTTACTATGAAATCAAAATTTGTTTTTGCTTTTGTTTAAATGGAATATTGCATTATATATCAATGGATATCATGTGCCTTCATAATCTTCAGTCAATTTCTGTTCTCTGATTACGCGTCTCGACACGAGGGCGGGACAATCTGTCACTCACATGACGTCACAGAGACAGCAAACCACAACCATCCAATCAATTCTTGATGGACACAATCAAGTCCCGCCCTACATTTTTTCTTGTTCGTGAAGCAATTTCACTCAGATACGTCACAATAGGCAAGAAAAGACTATAACAACTTCCGTTTCATGCCAAACTTAATCTATAGGTACACTCAAAAAATATTTAGGGCTAAATTTAAGATTTATGTGATTGAATTGCATGTAAAAATTTCAATTGATTTGGAATTATGAACCTAATGAACTAAAAAGCTAATAAATTTAATGTTATGCATATTTGTCTGTCATACATAAATTAGAAACAGGTAAAATTTCTGGGTTACACTTTATTTTAAGGTGTCAGTATTACAGTGTAATTATACATTTAAGTACTGAGTAATGACAATTAACTACATGTACTTACTTTAAGGTTATGGTTAATTGCATGTAATTAAAAAAATTCTAGTTATTACTATATACATGCGACATATAACAATGACACTGTAAAATAAAGTGTTTTAAATACATAGTTACCATCAAGTCCTATTTCTTTCTAGCTAATTTAATATCACTTGTTCCATATTCATACTGAATACATTTTTCCACGAGATTTTATGCAGATTTTAAGTATTTTGAATAAATGCATTCTGAAAATATCATTTATATCATCAATGTCATTTTTTGAGTGCAGAAATTTCATGCATGCATGACTGACAAATATGCATCACACAAACCAAAAATTAGTTTATATTAAAAATATGTAATACAAATGGATGGAAATTTTATATGCAATTCAGTTTTAGGCCTAAATATTTTGGGGGAGTATAATATAATCATATGAGAGTCCAGATGTTTTTAGATAAGTGCTGGAGAGGTTAGATGTAGGGTCAGTTTTCAGTGGCCATTTTATGAAATTTTTATTCCCCTCTTGCGCTTTTGATAACGTTGAGGGACCATTTCAAAGTTTTACTGTAAGGCGCATTATGTTTTGTAGATATTTCACACCAAACTTTATTTGAAAATGTCTTATTAATCATTGTGTATGTCTTAAATGTACCATTTTCTGTTTCCTACCAAAGGGGGAGCTAAAGACAAAGACATGGAGCTAATGCGATTACATATGGAAGCCGCTTGACCCAAATGACCTTATGACCCTTGGGCTTATATCCAGTTTTGTTCTTCTCTCTCTCATTATATGGCTCATGCACAGTGAATGAGGATTTAACGCTTTGTCCAATTTCTTAAATGGCTTGTTAAAAAAAGGGAGACATTTAACATCTGACCACCCTGGAAGGATTAGGTAAGAGATCTGACATCAGGCAAAACAAAACTCACGAGTCCGTGACAAATACACCGTGTTGTCCGACACTGGCTAATTTAAGATTTCTTTTATTGCTCCACTCAGTCTCCCTTAAAAACACAGCACAAATGTAGTCACTCATATCTCAGCGAAGGAACAAAAATCATCCAGATAAAGGTGGTAATACTGAGGAGAAAAAAGAGAAACATACATAAAATACAAAACTATACATGTAAATTACAGCCTTTTCAGTTTCACAAAACCAGTATTTTTCCACTGAGAAAGCCACAACGTGAAATGCTTGATCAAATCCACTGATGTTATCTATTTGACACAGTGTTTATAAAAGGCCTTGACAACACATAAATGACCAACTGAGAATTTCATCGAATTTTCCTATGGGAAATAATCTTCAACATATCCAGGCAGTTTTCAGATCTTTAATCACCGTAATTACAGTAATTTAAAAAAAACATTTTATACAACACAAGGCTGGTGAAAACTTCTACATTTTCTTTATTTGGTAGTTTTTTTTTTTACCTCAAAAATGCTTAGAGAAACTATTCACTACTAGAGAAGAATTACAAGAAATAAGGGAGATGCAAGAAACAGTCATGTTTTTCATGTTCAAGCCAATTCAGTAGTAATGCACTGCAGTTTGATGCACTGAACACTTTATGACGAGGCATGAAACTATTACTGCGCTTTAAAACACATCCGTCAAAATATGATGCAGTGCAGTGCTAAAAAGAGGTTCAGGAAAATGTGTGTCTGTTAAGGTGTTTCCACCACTAACTAGTAAAAGGAGCCAGCTCCCATCGTTTTACAAATATGCTATCAAAGAAACAAAACCTGGGTAAATGTATACGCCGAATCTGAGTAAAATGTCAAATATCACTAGCCTGTGGGGATTCAAACCGAGCTGGTCTGGTCGCTTCTAAACCATTTAAGCAATGCCGAGCCCAACGACAGTAGTTTTATTCCACGTTTTTTCACATATCTCCAACAAAATGAGAGCTGACAGGGTTGCATTATTTCATCGTTGTAGTGCATACATTGTGACGTTATCCAAAGAATATGCGTGGTCGCACACAGACAAGTTTCAAAGAAAGATAGACTTGATAAGGAATACAAAAGCTATGCCATTAGCAAACTGAACATTGAGCATATTTTATTGGTCGAAAGCCAGTCAGAAGAGGTTAAAAAAATTTTGAATGTGCATTTTCTGTGCAGTAGCTCTAGATGGCAGAAGTATCCTGTACCATGTGAACATCTCAAATCATGAAAAATATTCAGTCCCAATAGAGTTTCTAAAGAAGCACAGCCCAAATAAATGATCACTGCCCGGGACGTCAATCATGTTCAGGTCACTAAATTATGTTAAAATGAAGGCCAAAACTAACATGGCTATTTTCCAACATTTAAAGCCATTGAAACGCTATACAATATTCAGAATAAATACAAACCTGAAATTACACCTATGGGAAATTTGCTATGATTGTTTTTAAAACCAAAGAAAATGAGCTAAGTAGTTCAAGTCATCATTGCTAAAACATCATTTCCGTTATTCAAGTTACGGTTTAAAATCAACTCTGAAGCAATGCGGGAATGCCAGAAGCGGGCAGATCTTTGAGAATGCATTTCATGAAAGAAAAGAGGAATTAAATCGGAAAACTTGGATTTGTTTCACTGGCAGGTTTCCCGCAGGTAAAATTCATAATGAAGGTAAATCTCTTTCACACACACGCACAGATCGCGACTGATTCATGATGCTACAATGAAGTTCATTTCCCTCGGGGAGAAATTGGAATTCTTTACATTCGCGACATACACTTTTTAAGGCCTGATTTACTAAAGTCTTTCACTAATGCGCTCGAGTCTTCAGCAAATGCAAAAATCAGCAGCATAGCCAGCGACGAGTCACTGTATGGGATCATTTTTGCACATGCCAACAACCGTAGCGTCGCACTTTAGTAAATCTAGCCCTTCATAGGATAAATATCGTAATTAGATGATCCAGATTATTTAGTAATCAGCTGATATAAAATAAAGCCTAGCTCGAGTCAATTTCACAATGACTAAATTCAGAATGTTGAAATCGTTTTCTAAAGAAGTGGAATGATACATAACAGTACATAAATGTTCCCTCATTGCTCCTTCAGATTCCTTTTTTGTTCCATCCGAGGGGTCTGTGGAGATACAAATGCATCTATAAAACGTGAGATGTCGCCCACAAAACTTCAAGTTTGTTTTAATGTCTTATCCACGTAGAAAGGAACTGGATATACTATTAAAACAGGGGTCTTTAGGACTGGGAAATAAAAAGTGCTTATATGCATCGACTCCATCAGAACCAGCGCAGACACGTCCACACACACGCGCGGCTCGACGGCGGATTTCGACTCTTGTACGACAGCAGTACAATGGCAGTAGTTGGAATGATCCGAGAACTAGCGCACACCGATTCTTTATGGTTAGCCGACAACTTACAGGAACAGATCGGACAAACGAACGAAGAGAAAATAACATCTAAACAACAAAACAAGTTCAGTCTCAGTCCTCGTGCCCAGTGCTGTGTGGCATCCACATGTGTCCCGGAGCATGCAACGCCCCAGCCGGTCCTCTAGAGGGGGAGGGGGATACGTGGCGCCACGCGATCACACGTGCAGGATCTCCATACTGTAGTCCTCTGTCTCTGTGTACTGGGAAGAGTTTGTGTCCGACTGCGCCGGCCCGAGCGCCTCTTTGTTCTCCAAGTTGGGTTCCAGAAGGGAGGGCTTATCAAAAACATTCTTTTTACAGGTCTCTGGGCGGTTCTGCACATATATTACTCTGTTGTAGGCCTTGAGTCTCTTCCACAACTGGATGTAGACCTTGCATTGCACGTACATGAACACCAGTCCGCCGGTGAAGCCTATGGCCACCACCACCAGCTTGGTCCAAAAAGGCCATTCCAGTATTCCTGTAAGACAAACGAAAGGGAGAAAGTTATCAAAGTAAATCACTGGAAGAATGTCACACACATTTCAATGCTTATTTTCCACTGTTACATGAACATCTGTTTACTTTCCAAGGATCAAACATAAGGGTCAATGACAAATAAGAGAGTCAACGATAAAGAAAAACTGGTAACACTTTACAGTAAGGTACATTAGTTAACATGAACTAATAATGAACTGCACTTATACATTATTTACTACTTTTTGTTGTTGTCAATTTCAACATTTACTAATATATTATTAAAATCTTGTTAACTCTGTGAACTAACATGAACAAAGAATGGACAACTGTATTTTCATTAACTAATGTTAACGAAGATTAGTAAATACAGTAACAGATGTATCGCTAATGGTTAGTTCATGTTACTTAATACATTAACTAATGTTTAACTAATGAACCTTATTTTAAAGTGTTAAGAAAAAAAAAGTTTAAAATTTTGTTTCTAAACACATTCCAAGTTCTCTTTGTATTTATATTGATTTCATGTGATTTTGAAAAGCTTATGTTTGAATGACAAAATGTAATTCGGTGTATCTGTCAAGTAAAACGTAAAAACATGTAATACTATGAATAAATACATTTTAAAAAAAAACTATATCCATCCAACTATATCTATCCATCCATCCTTCCATCTCTATCTATATCCATCCATCCATATATCAATATCTATATCCATCAATATCTATATCCATCCATATATCAATATCTATATCCATCCATCCATCCATCCATCCATATATCTATATCCATCCATCCATCCATCCATCCATCTATCTATATCCATCCATCCATCCATCCATCCATATATCTATATCCATCCATCCATCCATCCATCCATATATCAATATCTATATCCATCCATCCATCCATCCATCCAGATATATCTATATACATCCATCCATCCATCCATCCAAATATCTATATACATCCATCCATCCATCCATCCAAATATCTATATCCATCCATCCATCCATCTATATATCTATATCCATCCATCCATCCATCTATATATCTATATCCATCCATCCATCCATCCATATATCTATATCCATCCATCCATCCATCTATATATCTATATCCATCCATCCATATATCTATATCCATCCATCCATCCATCTATATATCTATATCCATCCATCCATCTATCTATATCCATCCATCCATCCATCCATCTATCTATATCCATCCATCCATCCATCCATATATCAATATCCATCCATCCATCCATCCATATATCAATATCTATATCCATCCATCCATCCATCCAGATATATCTATATACATCCATCCATCCATCCATCCAAATATCTATATACATCCATCCATCCATCCATCCATCCAAATATCTATATCCATCCATCCATCCATCTATATATCTATATCCATCCATCCATCCATCCATATATCTATATCCATCCATCCATCCATCTATATATCTATATCCATCCATCCATCCATCCATCCATCCATCCAGGTTTTCAATAAAAAGTATATTTACAAATATTATGAATTTTTCAAACTACATTTATTTTAAGTTTTCTTTTCATGATTTCCATTCTTTTATTGAGGCCTTTTCTTCATTATTTCAGGATCGTTCCATCATTTTTCCCCTGGAAAAAAAAAGAAAAAAAAGAAAAAGAAAAAAAAAGGTGGTTGCATGTATGAATTGCATTTGTAATGCATTTCTAAATTGATTAACAGATCTGTCCTTGACAAAAAAAAATTAAAATCCTTATGTCATTGACCCATATGCATCAATCCTAAAGCAAGATTGCAGTAATACATTGCCTTACAGCAATATTGTATAAACTATGTGCATATGAAGTGATTCTGGAATACAACACAAGATCTAAAATATGCGTTAAGCACAACACTGCAGAGGGGCAAACACAGGAGCAGGGATGCAAAGACAGGCAGCTGGAGTCCTGATATCCCACCCAAGCTTCTAAAGAGCCAGCAATGGAAACAGGGCTATGCTTTCACCCTTGACCATTTTACCAAAATCATTAGAAATGGCTGAGAAAATGAAACCAGCAGCAAAGACATTTCAGGTGTGTCTCAGTCCATCTTTATTGGAAATGAATTCAGCCAACCTTTGAGTTGTTTACAGTTGCTTTCCTTTCTGGAATAGAGCGTTTCGAAATGTCAGGAAAGATCAAGTGTGAGGGAATTGCCATGTGCTACAAGTACGTCTCTAAATGCTACGTTCTGTTCAAGCACAAGGCCTTGGACAAGGAATACTGTACTGCTTTCGGAGGCTCCGTAAGCAAAGGTGGGGTGCAGCCTTAGTCCACCTGAGATGATTATCAAAGGCAGAAGGCAAAGAATGAGGTTAGTGCCGCACTTACGGGAGTCTTTTGCATGCTTTTTTACTGATAGAAGTGGCCGTTTCACAATCAATATCTTGTGTATTACAATATACCTAATTACATACAAAGGACCAGTTTGATAGGTCCATCTCATTCATTACACTGACAACTACACATTTGCCTGAGTAATATCAGAGGAAAGCAGATCGATACAGATTTACGTCAGTTTCGAATTCGATAAAAACATGACACAGTCCATTAAAATGCAGCGCTCGCTTCTTTGTTCCACGCATTACCTTTGCAGTCATGAACAATTGCTTTCTCTTTAATCTTTTGTGCCTGAATATATCCAGAAAATAGATTTAAGAAAAAAAAAGTGGTCAGGCTGTGATAAGTGGCCATCAAGCCTGAAATTGCCTTTGTCCGGCACATTCACAATCGACTGTATGGGGCAGTCGTGCACAGTGCGTTCGGAGCGCGTTCTCGCTGTGAAGCATTATTGCCTTTATTCAGGCTGCGACTAGCATTCATGCTAGAGATGGCTGATGTAGCTGGGGGAGGAAGAGAGGACCTTCAAAGAAATAATTACAGTTAGAGGAAAGAGTTAGGAGGAAAAAAATGGTAAATGTAAAAGCGTTTACCTGGTATTCTCCCCGCTGCATGGTTAAAAAGAGTTTGTTACTATTTCACTATTGGCAAAAGGCGAATCCACTGATAGAGGTGGAGGGTCAGGGGTGCAGAAGGGTGGGAATCATATCTTAAAGAGTTAGATCACCCAAAAATGAAAAATATCCTATGATTCACTCCCTCTCAAGCCATCCTAGGTGTATATGACTATCTTCTTTCAGATGAACACAATCGGAGTTATATTAAAAGGGGGCGTGGCATTTCGAAGCCCAAAAAATTGCATCCATTCATCATAAAAGTAATCCATATGGTTCCTAGGGGTTAATGAAGGCCTTCTGAAGTGATTTGATGGGTTTTTGTAAGAAAATGATCCATATTAAAAACTTTGTTTAAAAACTAGCTTCCAGCAGACGTCTGGAATCCGTCAGGTCAGGGGTCACTCATGACGCAATGACGAATGCGGAAGCGCAGAGGATAGAGCAAAACAAAGCACCGGTCACGAGTCAGAAATCTAAAACGAGAATTTTTAAAGAGAAATGTCAGAGGATTTTAATATAAGAGAAGAGAAGCTTGAGTTTGTTGCCCAGCCTTATTTGTTTAAACCGTGAGACACGTCTAAACTTACACTACTCCTACATCCTACGCTGCGTTTCAGGCTACTCTTTTGCGGCAAATTATTGCATATCTGCCGGAAGCTAGTTCATAATTCATAAAGTTTTAAATATGGAGATTTTTCTTACAAAAACCCATCGCTTTGCTTCAGAAGGCCTTAGTTAACCCCCTGGAGCTGTATAGATTACTTTAATGACAGATGGATGCACTTTTTTGGGCTTCAAAATCCCACCTCCCTTCACTACCATTAAAAAGCCAAAATGTATTTTAATAACTCTGATTGTGTTCGTCTGAATGCAGATAGTCATATACAACTAGCATGACTTGAGGATGAGTAAATCATAGGATAATTTTCATTTTTGGGTGAAGTATCCCTTTAAGACAACTGCTGGTTACGAATGGCAAGAGATGAGAAATAGACATGTGGAAACATTCAGGTGTGTGCATGCACTGCACTACATGACAGGCCTCTGACTCTGCTCAAGCCTTACCATGCAAGATGAAGAATAGTCAATGTGTAACCATGGTAACGGTGATCAAAGATCTGCCTCAAAGCTACAATTCTTGTACGACGAGGCGCATGTGAATGGGCTCTTAATGTTAGGAGCAAATCAATAAAGTGCCCGCTGTCAGAGGTCAGTGCTAAAACTCACCCAGAGTGTGGTAAAAGGATTGGTGTGTTTTAGTCAAGCACACACTTGCACCCCGGCTCACATCCAATATGGAAATAAAATCCATTGCAGTCATATTTTCCGAACACATCCGGTCCCTGTGCTTCACAGCTCCCTAATGGTATCGATTTGGTGGAGTTTAAGAGATGATCTGTGAGTAAACCAATTCTGCTATTCATGTACTAGTTCCCATGTAGCTTAAAGCCCTTTCACACCAAGAACCATAATTATAACTATAAAGCTTTAATAATCGTTGTAATTCTATGAGAATAATGAAGTATAAACCACAACGATAACGACACAGAGAAAACAATATCACTGTAATAAACTTTTTTTTTTCAACTGTAAAAACAGAATCCTGCCATTATAATATACTTATAATATACAGAACATTATCACCCGTTGGTGTGGAAGCTATCAGTTATCATTATAGTTATTATCTTTATAATTGAACAATGACAGCAGCTTTTCGGCATGTTGACTGGCTGTTCAGATTTTGTTTTGGTTTTGAATATCCTCAGTCCTAGCTCTTCAAGTTGTCTTTTAGAATGCCGAATACAGACTACTGCCACCTGCTGGCACGGAGAGTTTTCTCCTCTTAAGCAGGCATATAACGTACATGCTAGTTGCTCATTGGCTGTAGTCTTTGCAATGTGTTCGAGCACAAGACGCATGAGACAATACAGTCAGCTTTTGTTGCGGCTACTTCTTTGATGTCGATTTGGTCTGGACTTTTAGCGGCAATTAAGTCTGAGACAATCACAATAACAGAAAAATGTAGAAAACATAGCAGATGATAGATTTTTGCTGGCAGAAATCCAGTTAACCTACTTCAAAGCGTCTCAGACAATTATCTTTCAAAGATTTGATGCCACTAACCTGGCAGGCTTTGGAAAATCCAGTGATTATTTGATCAGAAGCACCTGTTGTGTCTAAAATAATATTAACTGTATTGGAACTCCTGAAGAAGTGAGTTCTTTACTATGTAGGTGTACAGTATAAAATTCTCCCTAAACATACTACATCTGCCATCTTGGCTTGTCCTTTGACCCTTACTGTATGTTCTTTAATCTACAATGCACAACCAGTTTTGTTAAACAAGTACTTGTCACCTTTTTCACAAATTTATGTCTTTGTAGTTTACACGGGGACAATTACAGTATCATTTTGATTTTTTTTTTAACATTTTGTTATGTAAAAGGCCACTAATATGTATTAGACAATCAGTAAATGAATCGTAGTCTGTCTGTGAATGTGAGAATGAGTGCACCAGCTCACATATCTTTAAAATGAGACACCTGTATCTCAAAGAAACGACAAACCATCTGCATGTAGGTAATGAATACATCAAGATATGCATCACTGAGTAAAACAAATAGCTGTCAGAGGAATGTGATCATTCCATAAGCAACAGAACAATCCGAGGGGAACGTAAGGACAGCTGTATGGTACAGAGGGGGATGGAGCTGTTGGGAAGCAGGCAGACAGTGCTGGATGAGGAAGTGGTGGAGGTAGAACTGGTGGGCGTGGCTAACCTTGTTTGATCTCCTCTGCTGTGCGGTCAATAAGGACGTAGAGCGACCAGACGACACATGTGATGGCGATGACGTGAAAAGTGACCGAGCACATGATCTTCCTTCTCTCGCTGGCGGTCATCTGAAGCTTCTCCCACTGCAGACACAGATATGAATAAATATTGAAAATAATACATTAAATCTTTAATTGTTGTAGTAAAAGAAGGACTTTGATGACTAGAATCAATATAAGTCTCTATTATCTTCAAAGTGCAGTACAAACAAAATAAGTGACCTGGCCTTTCTGCTCAATGAATATTTCATGTGTGAAATATTTCATATTTCAGCCACTCAGTGCAGGTCTCTATGTCAAGCTATAACCCATTTCAAATTTGCACATTTATCAGAATAGCACTATATTAACAAAGAATAATCAATTAATTTGTGTTTATTTAAACTGTTGCACACATTTAATCCAATTAAAAATCACAGTCAGGGCTGCATAATAAATCATATTTTAATAGTGATCACGATTTCCGCTTTTCTGAATTAAGCAAGCATAATTTGCCCGCTGGTTATTTATCCTGTATGTTTTCAAATGTTTCATTTTGATTTGACATTTGCGATATCTTGTATTGTTAACAAGCCTCCACGTGTATACTTGCAGATGCTAGATGTCAAGTGTTTAAATCCTTCAAATAGAGCTTCTCTCTTAAATGGAAACATTTTCTGTTCAGCATTTTACTTCTGATGAAATGTAAAAATGGAACTAATTTAAGTTTAGCCCAGATATATATTACACGGTTAGAAATTAGTCATCATTTATTCCCCCTCATCTCTGGCTTTTTGTTTCAGTTTTGGTTACTATTGTCTTCCATTGCAATGGTAATAATATAAATAATAAAAAAAAAATCTCAATCTATGTTCTACAGAAGAAAGAAAGTCATATGAGGTTTGAAAAGATATGAGGGTGAATACATGTCTATCCCTAATTAATGCATTTGACACTTTCAGCAACACATACTGCTAACAGGTGCATGAAATCAAGCATATCACCATTCAATCTGTAGACAAACATTTTCAGCAGAATGGGAAGTACCAAATAGTTCAGTGACTGTAAATGTGGCACTTGTGAAATGATTTACTGATTATGAAAAACTTGACTGGCCTACAAAAATCCAGACCTGAAAAGCGCCGACTGTGATGCTCTCGCATCTGAATGCGAGTAAACTCCTGCAAACTTTTTCCAACATCTAGTCCAGAAGACAGGAAACTATTATAGCAGAAAAGGGAGGACAAATTCCCTTGTAATGCCTATGGTTTTAAATTAAATGCATAAGCGCATATGAGTGTGGGGTTTTATTTTGCACACACTTTTGGCCATGCTATAGTCAACAGCAAATTCAAGCATGTCAGTTACATGGGACTCTTTTTTGTCTACACATAGTCATAAAACATTCCATACAATGATGTTATAATAAAAGAGAGTATTAAAAGAGCAGACAGCATGTTGGCAATGGACATACCTTACAAGTCTTTCAAACCGAGAAAGGCTGAAATTTTTCTAATTTTGTCTTGATGTTAAACTATTTTAGTTTTGAATAATTTAAATCACCTGGCGACCCAATAATAGGTTCTGGGGGGGGGGAAGAAAATATCAAGAACAACTAAATGGGACACTTATTTAACAAAGTTTTGAGGATTAAGGAGGACCAAAAGTACTTATTTACTGATCAACCATTTGTAAAATCGCCACATCAGTAAATTGCTAATCTGAATACTTGGGGGACGTTTCTCCCTCAGTGTCTATGGTTGTTATCATCCAAATTGAATTTAGATGAAATTTGATCTGCACCCTTTCTTCTGGAAGGATACTGACGTTGACATGCAGTGTTCATCTGTCAACATGAGTAACACCTTCCAACATATAATCACATTCATAATCTACTCAACAGAACAATGTCTCAAATGTCAGTTGCCAGTCAGCGATAAAAGACGCACTGTGAAATGAATTCAGCCAGCAGAGTGTACTAGTTAATGGTTAGTCTGCCATGTCAAACTGACCCGGTTTGCGTCTCAGTTCATCCGGAGTATCTTGCAGACAATTGGGAATCTTTCTCTCTGAGGAAGTCTGCTCAAGCACAATCTCTATGGTAACAAAAATGCTGTCCTACAGATGTCCTATTTTAAGACACCATTTGAGACAAACAGCATAAGAAATTTAATCAAAAGAGATAGAGGCCGTGACAAAGACTGAACACTGAAGCGGCTGGACTTTCATCGTGTTCATGACGCACAAAAACAATTAATTATAACAATTAATTATAAAAACCTCCTGCAGGCGTCATGGACTAACCTTGTTTTCAATCACCTCAAAGGACAGACTCATCTACACTGATCAACTACTGTATCCGCATAAAAAAATAAAGCAGAGTGCCCTTGAAATACCTCATTTAAATTCTTGTTGCTTGATAGCCTCCCTGTACAGGTACAGTGTTTTAATTGTGTCACATTTTACAACCCAATTCCCCTAGACCCAAAAGTATTTGTAACACCTGTGGTACAATTAATGTCACTCACAGCCGCTTGTGGATTATTAATTCATTATACATGGCCTCGAGTGGTGTTACCGTTTTTATGCAACAATGTGATAAAAGATAACTTTTAATAACAAGAGAAAAACTTCTTCAATTAAGTACCTATAGTAGCCTAGCTGCAGGCTATTTACAATTAACTGACAGCAACAGCATGATTCATAGAGTGACACGTTGACTGTAGTTTCCAAATTATTATTTTTCTTTTCGCTTATTTTCTCCATTTTCCATTAATTTTACTGAATTCTTCAATAGAGAGTTTCAGCCTTGGGCTGAATCAGCCCCCGAAATGAACATTTGAGTCGAAATAAAAAAGTATATAAAAAATTAAGCAAAATGATAAGCTGATCGTATCTTCATGTTAGCCTATAAACAAATGGTCGATATTAAAATTTTCTTTCAGAATTGTAATTGGACAGTAGAAAAGTGAAAGTGGAGTATTTTTATTTAAAGTGAAAATAAGATAAAAGCCCTCATATAATGGAGGGGTGTGTTAATAAAATGTGGTATAAACAAATATATTAAGAATAATTGGCATTTAAGAAACAATGAGCAGGAGAAAGAACAACGATAAGCGAGTCCATGATAACAAAGAAGAAAAATCTTATAAAATTTTGATTCAAAACACGTTCCAAGAACTCTTTGTATTTGTGTAAGTGTTGGGTGTAATGCATTACTATGTCATTAATTTCTGTAATTTAATTACAGTTTCTTCTGATGTAATTACATTAATTACTGTATAGACTATAGAACAATTCTATATAACACAATGGTGGATTTAATATCAAAATGTAATGTCTAATGTTAAAATGCATGTTTTTAATGTACTGTCACCTTCTCCCTTTAAATACTTTGGTTATGTCAAGAATTAATTATGCAAATTTACCCAAAACTGCTTTCTGTCTGTCATTCTGTCTGTCTGTCTCTTTTATTCGGTCTGTCTGTCTGTCATTCTGTCCGTCTGTCTGTCATTCATTCTGTTTGCCATTCATTGTCTCTGTCTTTCATTCTGTCCGTCTGTCTGTCTGTCTTTCATTCTGTCCATCTGTCTGTCTTTCATTCTGTCCGTCTATCTGTCTGTCATTCTGTCCGTCTGTCTGTCTGTCTTTCATTGTCTCTGTCTGTCATTCATTCTCTCTCTGAGTGTCTGTCATTCTGTCCGTCTGTCATTCATTCTGTCCGTCTATCTGTCTGTCATTCTATCCCTCTGTCTGTCTGTCTTTCATTCTGTCCATCTGTCTGTCTTTCATTGTCTCTGTCTGTCATTCATTCTCTCTCTGAGTGTCTGTCATTCTGTCCGTCTGTCTGTCTGTCTTTCATTCTGTCCATCTGTCTGTCTTTCATTCTGTCCGTCTATCTGTCTGTCATTCATTCTCTCTCTGAGTGTCTGTCATTCTGTCCGCCTGTCTGTCTGTCATTCTGTCCATCTGTCTGTCTGTCATTCTGTCCGTCTGTCTGTCTGTCTTTCATTCTGTCCATCTGTCTGTCTTTCATTGTCTCTGTCTGTCATTCATTCTCTCTCTGAGTGTCTGTCATTCTGTCCGTCTGTCTGTCTGTCATTCTGTCCGTCTGTCTGTCTGTCTGTCTTTCATTCTGTCCGTCTGTCTGTCTTTCATTGTCTCTGTCTGTCATTCATTCTCTCTCTGAATGTCTGTAATTCTGTCCATCTGTCTGTCTGTCTTTCATTCGGTCCGTCTGTCTGTCATTCTGTCCATCTGTCTGTCCGTCTTTCATTTTGTCCATCTGTCTGTCATTCATTCTGTCTCTGTCTGTCATTCATTCTGTCTCTGTCTGTCTGTCTAACTAATGGGACCTTATTGTTTATTTTTGCATCTATATGTGTATACATGTATGTAACGTTACCTTGCGGAGTGGCTTGAGCTTGGTCTCCATGATGAAGTCATACTTGCAAAGCTCGCAGCAGCGCGTGTCTGAGCTCTTGATCCACTGCTGCAGGCAGCCCTGATGGACAAACCGCAAACTCCCAGTGCAGTGACAGGGTGTTATCAGTGGACTCTCATCATCCCCCTCACAGTGACAAATCCTATAGTTTATTTACAGAGAGAGAGGAAGAAACACTCGGTCATCCTCCTAAAACCACTGCAAAGCAACATCAGCAACCACACGCACACACCAGATTCCTATAATACTGTTCATCGTATAATGCATCTGTAACTGCAACTGATTTTTAATATTTGTTAAGACTTTCAAAGTGAATGACTATGTAGTGGACACAATGACCAAAGGATAAACATATAACACAGTGGCTAGGACTGAAAGATGCCATTTCTGTGTTTTATTTACCATGTCAGTGCCACAATGTGCTTATAAATCTAAAATGTCCCTTTCCTGAAGGATTCATGGAAAGTATTTCCCAACAAAACCATCAACAGAACCTATAGAAGCGTACAACCATTAAACTTTAAATTACACCAGCAGGGGAAAAAGGAAAAGCAGTTTGGTAGTGGAAGGAAGGTTGGATTTGTGGAGAGCGGCAAGAGGGAGAGCAGAATATAAACTGAAGGCTCAATTTATTCTCCATGTAATCTCATTGCTGAGAAACAAATGAGATGTATTGAAATCTGATTTGTGTTTTTTCTTCCTTATGGGCTGCTGTGCTTTCTCTATCACTCGTGGGCATTTATGCATATGAATTTAATTTCTGACTCAGTCAATCTTTAATAAGCTTAGAGGTCATCTGGGAAAGCAACATGTACAAACAACTGTGTGCCAAACGTCAACACTCGTATTATGAGGATGTCAGCGCCATTGTTCCGCTAAAGCAGTTCAAAGTGAATCACAGATGAGTTCACATCTCAATGGTGCACTTCAGATGACACCACACATGACTGGTAATCTGGAACGCACATTTCAAAATAGAGATCAACGGACTTTTTAATGCCCAATGATAATACTAATATAAAGGGTAAATTCAGGTAAATTTATTAAAAAAAAAAAATGACAATATGGATAGATAAATGAACAAATGGAAAAATGAAATAAATAAGAATAAATACAAGTAAAGATTAATTTGACCTGAATCATTTAAAAAATAAAATTAAATAAAGTATAACTCTGGGAAATAGATGGATGGATAAATAAATAAATGGAATCATGGAAAATAAAATAAATAATAAATAAATAAAATGAAATAAAGATGAATTTTACCTGCATTAACACTATGAATTATTAAAAAGATTCAATTAAATTAAATTTAAAAAAAAAAAAACCAATTTTGGAGAAAACATGGATAAATAAATGGACGGATATAAAATAAAATAAAATAAAATATCGGAATTATCACTACTACAATTTTTTTTTAAAAGGCTGAAATTGTGGAAATTAAATGAACGTATTTTGAGAATACTTACTAACTGCACATTTTTCAGTTTTGAGAATATTTTGTAAATTTTTCATTAACATGGATACTGGCAGATTTGAAACAAACACAAGGGGGAACATTTCTACATTTCTGTGCTGGCAGATCTCAAAGTGCAATGTCAGTGTCACGGGTTTGATTTCCAGGAAACATTACACGATAAAATGTGCAGTTTCAAGTAAGTCACTTTAAATAAAACATACTTGTCTGCTAAATGTGCAAAAGGAATTGATGTGCAAAAGGAGTTTCATTAAACAGTCCAATCATTTCAAGAAGCAGTACTTTCCAGAGGCATGAGGAAAAACTATATATAGACAACCATAAATTTAATCCATGACGTTTATACTTACTGACAGAACAACAACAACATACAATAAATGACATTACGACCACAGCACACGGTTTAGCCACTGTAATGGATGTAACAATCACATCCTCCACGATACGGACCCTCTAAATGTTAACTAGCTGCCGCGAGCACAAATGAGATGGAAGATTGCTTCCGTGTCAGCATCCAGAGGAGGCTTTTCAGATGGAATGACCAGGATAATGACTATTTTCAGACATACCTGATCCAGTCAAGGCTCTACAAGATTAGCAAACAGCACAGACAAGAAAAAAAAAAAAAAAAAACGAAGCCCGTCACATTTCCATCATCTTTTACATGGCTTTACAGCTCATATGAGCACAGTGTAACAACTTCCACGAGGGCTGAAGGCGCATCGCTTTAATGGGCTCCTTTTGTTTATGATCGCTCATATTATTCTTGACTACAAAGGCCAGATTAATTTCCCACTCTCACTTCCTATTTTAATCAGATTATTTTAAGGCAATCACATAGAGCTAGATTAGATTAAATTAGAATGGTAAGAATCAATCCAATTACTACATTTAAGGCCTATCCGGCCTTTTCACATGGTTTGGCCCATGGCTCATTGATCTGATGTTCTGGAATAGTGAAATAATTTCATTAGACAAACATTCACTCTATAGCACTGTATTAAATATGATCCTGAACTAATTATATATCCTTTTTTAATCCTGTTTTATGATATCTATGGTACATGATATGTATTTGCATACGTACATAGCTGCAATGTTCCATACAAGTAAAAATACAGTAAAAATGTTGTTACAAAATAATCAAGGCAAATTTTCCATGTAGTTTTCACTAAATGAACATAAGGGAAACATTTTATTTATTATTTTCATTTATATGCACCAATATTATCAATACATTTTCAGCATATTCATTCATAAATCATTTTAATACATGAAAAAAGGCAAAACTGTTTTTGGGTGGAAATGATGAATTGATTTAGATTTTTCAATTCACTTATTGGGACTGATTCCCTAAATCAAACTTACCAATTAGCATAAGTTTTATGATTATTATCCAGGTACATTGAAAACTAAAGTTCTTACATTTTAGGTCATTGTAATAGTTTCTGGGTATTCTGAGTATAATTTGAGCTAAACTATAAAATATTTTCACGGTCATTTGAGAATGTTCTCTCAAAGAGCAGACAGGAACTTATGAATAATCCCTATATTATTCCATGACTAGATCCATTATAAACTAAAACATTTAGATGCAGTTAAAATATCCAAATGGATCGGTACATGTGATGTTCTTCCCACATAAAAATGTGTCCTTGCCATGGGTCACACCTCAAGACACCTGAGCATGCTTTGTGGCAGATATCCAAGCCTTGGTCTTTCAGCTCTGGTTTAAACCAATAAGTCTTGCTGGCTGATCTCTAAATGTCAGCTATTTTAAGCGCACATGTGTTTTCACAGCACCGCGTGAGAGTGGTAATACATGTGGGAAGAAACCTCACCTCACCCTTAAGGAAGATGTAAACAATTGATATAACATAAGATGTCTCATGAAGCAAAAGTGCAAGCAATAACTTTAGCTTTGACACAAGTAGATCTTCTCAAAAAGTTTGTTGGATGTAGCCACTTTCCAAACAAAGATAGGCTGAATGCAAACATGCATACTTCCCTACTATATTCTCTACTATATACTACTAAATTAATAGTATTCAGTAAACAGTAGGTGAAAAGTACCAGGATGACCTACTACCTCTGGCGAGATGTACATCTGATGGACACTATCCCATCCCACTATCCAATGAAGCCACTGGAGAGGAATTTTGAGTGGTGCATTCACTCCATATCCTAATTACTGTAACTATGAGATTCTGGCAGGTAAAAAGCGTTCACGTCCCCGTAGAGCTCGTAATTACAGTTAAGCTGGGAGTTTTCTGAAAGCTCCCACGTGTACCGCATGGCCGTTGTACCACCTGACCGCTGTAGATTCACTTAGGCGTTGATGGTGGTGCCATAGAAACGCATAATTCCCAGTCAGAGGACGTGAACAGCTCCAAATATAACGTCACGTGTTGTCATCTCAAGATTCAGGTAAATACAAGGTGACGTGAGCGCAGCATGACACTGGTCGGTCACATGACAATGACAAAGTGACGAATGTATTAGGTTCGGATAACTTTAATTCTGCCCATATTCATACTATATTGAATATACTTTTTTAATGGTTGCAAAGTAATTATTAAAGAAGTACCTTCTCAGAAAGTATGCAATTTTGGATGTACCCACATTCTTTTTTATGTTGAAAATTGCTTTCTAAAATCTGGGATGTCGAAAAGAATTTGTGCCAACCAATAGTCATTGTCTATTTAGTAAGTACAATTACTTGGACTTCAAAAGTAGTTTCTTTTTGAGCTACTTAGTTTGTCATTGCCAAAGCCATTTATTTCCTCGCGAGTTGCACTAATTGTTTCCTGAGGCATCCGTGAGACCCTGTAGAAGAATACTGATAAAATCACAGTTATTTTGCCTGGTCTCAAATCCCAAAACCAGAGAGACACAATCAAAACTGCAATCAGATCTCAATCTCCATTCTACCTGAACTTCATAATTCGAGAAGCTACCATATATATCGATTGGACCTCTCTGAGGAAATCTGCTTGGACTATCCATCCATGACAGTGCTTTCAATATGTATCCCACACAGCAGGCCAGACACTTCCTCTTCCACACCGTGGATCATTAACACTCACAACCCCACCCATATACGAGCCTTATTATCGATTGCCATTAGCAAAACGATCACAGCACACAGGCTCTAACAGGAAGGATAAACAGGGACTGGTAGGAAATAAATATCCAGATGAGGGCTGTAGTGGGTCTACAAGGATGAATCACCCTAGTGGTGAAGCCCATGGGTAAGAGGAGCTGGGCGGGAGTGAGTAAGCCCCACCAACCTGCAGCAGTCCCCCGACAGGGAGTAGGGCGACAGCGGCCCGTTTTTCTCAGACAGCGGAGAGGAGCACTGATCCAAATCGTTGTCCTCCTCAAGAGAGCAAAGAGGAGCCCGTAACCCCTCTATCTTCAGCTTCCACCGGGACGAATCCTCCTCGAACACTTCGTCGTCTCCTATCTCCTCCATACAGCAAGACTCACTGGTGTTCAGCATGGCGCTGGATGACTTGGCAATGTGAAGCTTTGAAGCGTAGCTTCCCATCTCAGACGGCCGCAGACTTCCCGTGGTGGAAGAGCGGGTGAGCGGAAAGATGAGGCGCAGGAAGTTGGAGCTTCTTTGAAGGTCTGAATGGAGAGGAGCAGGGGGAGCGAGGCAGTTCTCAGGCCTTGGGTTGGAGATGTACTTGTAGTTGTTGAGGAAGGACGGAGGCTGAGAAGCAAACAGAGGGGGAGAGTTGGCTTGACCATTGAGGGCTTTGATGTGGCCATCTTGCATGATTTGTTCCTTCTCCACTCCCAGCTCGCCATCCGAACAAGTGCGGTCTATAAAGTGAAGGCCGCTGCATAGGCTGTCCATCTTTTGTCCCACATCATTCAGAGACTTCGAGAACTTCAGATTGCCACCTTCTGGTTTCAAGTTGACTGATGGTTTAAGTAGGGACAGCCATTCTGTGCCAAACAAGGTTCTATTTTTGGGTTTGGCGGGAGAGTCCAGGCAGAGCGTGGTCATGGTGACACCCTGAGATGCTGAGGTTTTACCATTAGAGTTCAACAGCACTACAGTGGCCTGTAAGGGCCTCTGTGAGCCCAGGTCCTGAGCGAGGTCATTAGAACTGCATACGAGAGGAGAGGAGAGGGATGGGACAGAAAGAGGTGCAGAAACAGAGATGGGAAGAGAGAAAACGGACATAAAGATACATGCAACGTGCATTAGATTACAAATGGAGAAAGATTACAAAAAGACAGGTGGGAGGAACCAAGAGGAAGGTTAGAAAACAAAATGGCAGAATCAAGATGGATGGCAATGTTGGCCCACTGATGTTCTGACAGTTCAATCTCTCTCTAGATCTTTTTCTGTCTTTCAGTACATGATCATACTGCAGGAGCTTAAAGAGGCTTCAGGATCGAGGGAGGGCAAACCTACCTGCATATATCCTGGTTTGAGGGGGTCACTGAAGTCCTGGGGAAGCTGTAGGGAGCATTCACGGAGGTCGGACTTCCTGCCTGTATACAAAACAAAGACCAGAGCAGCAAATTAGAAACACTAACTAAATAAGCATTTCTTGATGAAAATCCCAGTCCTTGCAAGGCATTACATTTTTTAAGTAAAGTTAGCTATTTGTTTTGTTTTCTGCATAAATGAAATGCATCACAGCCACTTTGCCAAAAGTTCACAAGTTTGGATTCAGTAAGATTTTTCTTTGAATGAAATACAGAAATACTGAATACTTTTATTCAGGATGCATTGAATCGATCAAAAGTGAAAGTACATTTATAGTTTATTAGATTTCTATTTCAAATAAATGCTGTTTCTATACCTCAAAGGAAGTGTATCACAGTTTCCACAAAATATTAAGCAGCACAACTGTTTTCAACTGATAATAATAAGAAATGTTTCCCGAGCAGCAAATCAGGATATTAGAATGATTTCTGAAGGATCATGCGACACTGAAGACTGGAGTAACGATGCGGAAAATTCAGCTTAACCATGACAAAAATAAATTACATTTTAAAATATATTAAATAATTAATTTTAAATTGCACTAAGATATTACAATATTACTGTAATTTTTGATTAAAATAAATGCAGCCTTGGTGAGCCTGAGAATTCTTAAAAAAAAATAAAAAATAAAAAATAAAAAAAAACTTTAAAAATCTTGCCAACTCCAAACTTTTAGATTGGATGGTATGTTTATGGTTAAATATATTCAGTATGTAAACAGATTGAAGAAAGAAGACATGCCATTTATGTCATTTTTAAATGTTGAACAGCGGAGACGATGGAAAAGAAAGTGAGGAGAATAAAAACCTTTGCCAAAAGGAATATCCTTCCCTGAAACTTATTTCACACACAAAAACAATCTAATATTACCTGGGCGTTCAAATCAAAGCAGCATGGATCACATGCACAATGTTTGATTCCATCATTTATGTCCCAGACTAATTACCTATCGATTCTATCTGTAACAAATGGAGAATTTATAGCCCTGAGCCCGACAGGGATCAATACAGGATAGAGTGTCCGGAACTGCCCTCCACAACCCCCCCCCCCCCCCCCCCCCACACACACACACACACTAACACACAAGCTGACACACAGAGTCACACAAATTCACATCTTTGATGAATAATGTTCCAAGAAACTATTAGGAAAAAATATTGCGTTTTCAGGCACAACAAATGTGGAAGTATGCCAGAGTGAAAACTTTACATTAGCACTTCACCATGACTTCATATGGTTCATACTCACATACATTCACACTATTTCTGTTTATGAAGGCCGTAACTCTGGAACATTTAATGGTACTTTCCAGAAACGGGGCACAAAATAGGGTTGGGCAGTATAATGAGTTTGTGTCATATATCAACAGTGTTGGAGATAACGCATCACAAGTAACATGAGTTACTTGGAAAAAGTAATCTGATTACGTAATTAGTGAAGTAATGCATTACTATTACATTTACAAGAAAATATGACTTATTTTTTAAGTAACGCAACTTTGTTTTACAATTTATTGACCGGCACCTCTCCTGTCCCCATGTCGAGGAAAATGCAGATGTGTTGTGTGATCATGTAGTTGTTACTGTAGTTCTAGACTAAATGTGAACATGCACTCATCTCACTTGCACAAAAACAGATTCAGTATTCCTCAAAATGAATAAAAACAGTGAAATGCACACTCAGATTACACAAACCTGCACTACTTAAATGTTAAATAACAAAAATATACTTTATGTATTTAATCTCACTTTATTAACCAATGTCTTTGCTGTTAATCTTCGATGATTCAATTAAACCATACTAATAAGCAAAAATTACTTTAGATAAACATCACATTTTTGTTTCATTTTTTGTTTTTATTGAAGAATGCTGAACTTTCTTGTCTGAGCAGCGCCCTCTATTCTACAGGCGTGAATTTGCATTTCCTTCACCCTGAGGCTTATTCATTTCACTTATAGTTTGAAAGGGCCTTTACATTTGCCAAAAATAGAATAGCTTTGTTATTAAAAAACAAGCAAGCAAGCCCAGCCCAAATGAGAGGTAACCCAAAAGTTTCCATAAAAAGTAACTAAGTAATACAAACAGTTACTTTTTTAGGGAGTAACGCAATATTGTAATGCATTACTTATAAAAGCAACTTTCCCCCAACACTGAATCTCAATATTTTTTTTTTATTTTTATAAATGATATAGAACAGGACAATACTGTTTATATCGATATACAGCAGTTTGATAGTGCGAGTGAATCTGAAAAATGTGAGCTGCATGGAGAGTACACAATTCAATTTGTCCAAAAATAAGACATGCATTATATTAAGGACTTAACGTATACATATAAAGTGGCTTGTCCCATCAGATGCTCTGATGTGCTGTTTAACGCATTTAGGATGTGGTGTTTTACTCAGTGTATAACTTATATAATTCTCCATCTGTAAATGTTAGAAAATCATGCAAATATTTCCATTGTGCTGTCAGGAGTGGACGAGCCTTCTGCAAGCAAAACTTCTGCGAAATTCACAGACTTCAATGAACGAGCGCCGCCTCGCATATTCGCACCAAACAGATGGAGCGCAAAAATTCTGACTAAAATGTAAGTTGTGTTAAAATATTTGTTGGAGATTAAACGTGCCCTATGTAGAACTTTTAACATACAAGTAAGTGTATTTTTATGACAGCAGTAACTGTAAAGTGCCTATTGTAATGGGGTAAGCTAATCAAATGTAGTTACTGTAATGTAATTAGGCTACTAGGCTCAGATGAGTGAATGTGTTTGTGAATGTGTTATTTATTTTCATTCTTAGTTTAGGATATAAAATAACATTTTTTATAATTAATGCAATTTTTTTTTCTTTATTTACCGTATATCACCATTTAGACAAAAAATACAGATAAGTTTTTTTGGCAATATAACGCCTAGCCCTATTAGGACCTAGAAACTGCCTGCCTCAGGAGGTCAAAATAAATATTTTATTTTATATTCATTATTTATACAATTTTCTGCAACCCCATTCCCAAACTGTGTTTGTGTACATCATTTTTATACATATATATTATATATATATATTATATTATACATACATATATACACACACACATTTAACTAATATATCTAGTAATAAAAACACACGGGATGTATCCTAATGCTTCAAGAATAGTGGAAAGTGGCAAAGTGTTTATGTCTATGTTGCACAGTTGTGATGACAGTGTGAGCTTGATTAACTGTGAGTCACTCCGGCTCCACACAGCCCCAGTCAGCAAGATAAGGTGTATTTTCAAGCCTGACAAGAGTGTGTGTTTGTGAAGACTCCCTCTGAGATGAGATATACATACACACAGAGTCATGTGTGTCAACAAAAACCCTTGACAAAACCACATAGTGACTGCTGAAAATTGGAAAGAGATGAGGCACAGAGTCTTACACGAGTCGACACATGAGCAAAAATGCTAGTAATGGGAAAATTCTCCTTCGGTTATGGAATTTGCCTCTAGTACAATGTGTAAATTCAATCTACCTGTGTGTACATTCAAAAATGCTTGTTTGTGGAAGCCAACAGATTGTCTCTTAGGCACACTATGAGAGTTATTCAGAGATAATGGAAAATCATTTATTCTCTATTACGAACACAGTGCTGACATTAGCTCAGACCTGTGAAACAAGTGCTACTAAAACCAGAACAGAAATTTTATAAACAAGGCCCATCATGTATCTGGTTTTAGTAAAGAAGTTGAAAGCGTGTTTTAATGCCCAGCTCACACTGACAGCGGTTTTATCACTGGAAGTTGATATCAGGCATTCCTGGTGCTGGATGTTTTAATATTTAAAATTTTTTTTAGTTATGTTTGGCCAATAAAAACAGATTCTATTGTCTATTGTCTATGTCAAGGTTTCCATCTTCCTCAAAAGTATCAATATGCAGTGGAAAGTGTTTGTACATAAACTTCAGCAGTTCAAAATGCACAAGACAAACAATTATCAATGCATGAATCAAACATTGAGAAAACTGAATTTCTGACATGGATTTGATTTTGAGTATGTTCTTATGTTCAGAGATAAACTGAACAGTGAAATCACTCTTTCACAGTCTTACTAATACCTTCACGCCACTCGACTGTCCCACAGGAGATGGATCACATAATCTCCACTGAATTCACTCCCACTGGTAGTCGTCCCATCACGTTGCTGCTGATTTGCATAAAGTTGGACTCAACTTTGTCGAGTTTCTAGACATGCCGACACAGCGTACCCAACAGTCGCTGTCAATTATGTCAGAGCAAAATTGAATGGGCAGCAATTCAAGAAATCTCCATCTTCTTTCCCACATATTTTTGGGACTTGAATGTTTTTGTGATCAGCAGGGGAAAAACATCTTAAGCACACAGATGCAGTTTAGAGAGACAACATAAATGGAATATAATGTGTTTTAGCCTTCAGATGCTGTGAGCAAATTTTGACAGTCAAATTACATGGATAGTCCCAACCCAAACTGAGCCAATGTTTGAGTGGGATGTTCAAAACAAACAGAGCAATGTTATGATAGCACCAACAATGTTTAAACTTTTCATAGGGATCATCCTACGAATGGCATACTATGAATTTGTAAAATACTAAGCATGCATTAAGTTGAGATAGGAGAGAGTATAATAATGTTCAAAGGTTTAGGGTCAGTATGTTTTGTTTTAAATTTGAAAGAAATTAGTAGTTTTATTTGTCAAATAAATGCAGCCTTGATGAGCATAAGAGACTTCTTACAAAAACTTTTACAAAGTTTTAACGACCCAAAAAACTTTTTAACACTAGTATTTCAAAACTGAAACAACAAAAACAAAACCCCCACAAGAATCACTTTTAAGGCCTCCTGGAAGGACCATAACCTGAACTTTCATCACCTAAACGTCAAAGCAAATGTTTATGACTTCAATTCTGTTATCAGAGAACAGATAGGAAGAATAACGAGAGGGAGAGCAAGCCTGTGCCTCCAAAACTGCCCAGCAAGCCTTCATAAGCCCTTCCTATCTCCTTCTCTCTCCACAAAGCTACTGTAAAGTTTGTGTGTGCCATCCGCCTCTGGAGGGCTAAATAGCTCCCAGTGACGGGTGTTATTCTGGGAGGCTGTCCCCTCTCCATGGCTCTATTCATTACACACACAGAGCACAGTGACCTAGCAACTCGGGCCAAGATTACACGCTCTAAAACCTTCCCTCAGCCCACAACAGAAGCACAACTGTGCAAAGGGCCAAAAAACTAAGGTTAATACACAAACTGAATAGTTTTAAGCCCAACGAAAACAAACAAAACCACAAAATGTTCATACTGTTAAAAATGTATCTGTCAAATGTGTGAATGTCAATGTACAAAATAAATTTCAGCCCCTTTTCATGGTCTCCTGGCCGTCAGATGTAAGATAGCACTAAATTGCTCACTTATATATTGAGCACCTATGTTTCCCATTATCTACCTAAAAGTGATTATCAGTGTTTTGTAAAAGACAGACACAGTGTAAAATGCCCCTAACGCCCCCCTTTGTCCAAAATATTCGAAGACCCAATTACTTTTCCAGTTGTTTGAGATTATCTTAACAAGAATTTTACATCTTGGCATAAACAGAAAAATGTATATTCATAAAATATATAAAAATGTCCACAGAGTTATAGGATTTTATTATATTACATGATTTTTCTTTTTTTTTTTTTTAATTAAAACAAAAAATAAGTTTTACTGTAGTTGTTTTAGTATATTTTAATGCTTATTTAAGCATTATGGGCCCCGGCCCCCGGTTGAGAACCACTGGTATAAAATTTAGTGAATTAACTTTAAGTCATTTATATAACATGGTGCTGTTGCACATTTTGTGAATCAGAAGATTACATTAGTAACTTGATAACGTATTATGGAAACTCCGGCAAAAAAAGGTCAGTTCCTGGTCTGTTAATGTGTATGAGGAAATAAATGATTACACACTGTAGATTTGTCTTTAATAGTCTTATTACATAAACGATAAAAAACCCAGTGTGACGCAGTCAGTAAGAATGTTTCATAATGAGGTGGATTTTATTGGCTTGTGATCTTTTGGATTGAGCCTAAAAAGCAATCAAAAGGAAATTAAGAAAAAGTTGCATACAGAAACAGAATGATAAGCAGCACTAAATAAAAAAGCATTTAAATAAGCAAGGTTTTGTTTCCAGTCTGTTCATCCTGAACCAATTTTATGGAAGCATATTAACTCTGCAGCTAATTGTTTGTACATTATCATCTGCACAATTTGAGGCGTATGTCTACAGAATGATTATGGAAATTAACGCAGATGCTGCCATAAAAAAGTTCTGTCGATCATTCACATGTGACATTTAATGTGACAGGCAGAAGGGTTCACAACAGATGTTCTCTACAAAACAAAGACATTCTACCCTCTTTTAAAACCAGTATATAACTAAGTATATTTCATTTACACAGTCCCCCTGCCTGCTTTATGTCCGTCAGACAGACATTCCATTCCCAAACTCACACCACCGGTTGAGCCAGTGTTGCTGTGTCAAGTTCTCTGTGTCATTTCACTAAAAATGAAAATTATCATTTTATTAGCCCTCATGTTGTTTTAAACCTGTTAGTAAATGTTTTGTTTTCCTCGCCAGACTTTTTACATGGAATGCAAGAACAGTGCAAATTAAAAAATTGTACATAAATATAGTATATAAATTTCAAACACTATTAAAGTCAAGTAAACAGCATGTAATAAAATAAGGTCAAAAAATGAAACTACAAGCAATAGCACAAATAAACATAATAGAATAGATGTCAATTAGATAAACAGAGCTTTTCAGGTTTTTCATGTGGATCTAACAGTAGTTAGATGTTGATTAGGTAAAGAAATTGAATAATCAAATGTAAAATAGCACTGGGATAGTTTGATTAACATTAATAACACAGAATATTAGCCTGCTCTAGTCACTTTAAGAATAATGCACAGACCCAATATACTATTACACACGCATTTACTTTCTCAACTCTTTACATTCACTTAAGACATAACCGACTATGCTTGGTAGGATACACGCCAAGATGGACATTTTGACAATTTTGTGAGACAAGAAGTGCTAAACTTATTTTTTTTGCCTCCCACTCAATTACAGACGACTGAAATCGAAGTCGCCTCTCGTGAATTACGTCGTATATGCGGCTGATTCACTTGCACAGTAGAAGGTTGGTTTCGTAGAAGTCAGTCAGTCATATGGGATTGGAACACCATGAATAATAACAAAGGGTTTTCATATGTGGATAAACTATCCCTTTAAGGCTGAGGAGATTAAGCCAACCATGAGGATTCTGGATAATAATAACACTGACATGGATCAGTTGAGTGTGTTGTTATGTTTGATTGCTTAATGTGCGGCTGAAATGACAGAGCTGACAGGAACACCCCATGGACCCCTATTAGGACCCTTTGGGTTTCTCAGCAGTCAAAACCTTGTCATGCAGCATGAGTGCGTGTCGGACACTGAATTGATAACAACTGTAATGGGACCTCTCATGTTATTTATCCTGTCAGAGACAAATGAGCTCTTGAACAATTTCCATTGGGGATGAACACAGATCATTCTGATGCTCCATGTGCATGTAAACAGTCAATTGAACATGTGCTACCGTATATAAGGCTTTAAACGTAAATAAAGACAAACTTTTCACTCAACTCCTAATCGCATAGAAGCACTGCATTATGAGAACAAACATTTGGGATTGAACATTTGCTTCATGTGAACTCCAGTACAAAATCAGTCCAAACATTGTTTGTTTCGGGATTTTGAAACCGCTTGCCAAAGCAAACTTTCCAGAAAAGTTCGCTCAGGCTGGTAAACATTTTCAAATGACCATTGGTTCATGCTGATTATGTAATAAGTAGGTGTGGCTCTGAGGCTCCGCCTTATTTAACATCAAGTTCAGACGCGTCGTGGAAAAACATGAAAACACAGGACTGCTTTATAGTAGAAATTGAAGATTTAATTTTAATTAAAAGACACACTGACAGTTTTTTCATATGTAATACTGTAAAGCTGCTTGCTTTAAAGCAATATTTTGTATGAAGTGGTATATAAATACTGTAAACGTGACATGACGTGATGTGACTTGACAGCCGAATTACAGAGCTGGTGCAACATCGCTATGATGGGATGCTTTCTTAACTGATGTTTTCTCACCCCTGTCATTTTTGTTGTGCATTTATTTTATTACTGTAAGGAAAGAGTGCAGCACATATTCATCTAAACGCCGGTTCAACCACCATGGACAGGGTCGGGATGTTTGCTAACTGATAAACTGCTGAAAAAAAGGTATTTAGAACTTTTTTTTACTCCCAAGCAAATAATGAAAAATAATTTTTCAGTGAGAATCGAGGTCGTAAGGAATCAAACTGAAACCAAATGTGAAAACAGGCTAAAAAGCGCTCAAGGCTTGAGTGTGAACCCATCTGAATGTCTTGAACTAAACCAGTTGAGCGTGTTTCAGAACAGGTGACCCTGACATCTATTAGTTCATGTGAAGGGTTTATCTGTTAAGAGGCTCAATGCTACGCGGAAGTGAAGTAAATCTCCGCTAAGAGGAAGAGAACCATGTTAGAGTGAAAATGCCTGACAGACATGATTCCAACATGAACTCACTGGCTAACACAGTGCTCCCTGTCTTTAAATAGTCAAATCAATATGAATGTGGGCTGGGGTTTATTTGAATAGGGTGAGAACAAATCTGTTTGCTTTGTTAGTCGGAATCCAGTTCCAAAGCAAAAAGGAACACACTTACATCATTAGAGCAAAAACATACATAAATACAGGATTGCTAGCAGTTATAGCTATGGAAGCTTGATTACACTCGTCGATGCATTTTAAAATGTGTCCGAATGCAGTTCATTATGCAACGCAAGAACGTGAAACGGAAGCGATTATTATAAAATCCCAGAAAAAAGAGTGCCATTGTTTTTTCTTTAGAGATGAACATACTCTACGCAAGTATATAAGCGCTGACACTTTTAGCAACCTAATGACGCTTTCTGAAATGTGACAAAACAGTCTTTTATTTTAGATCAACTACAGCCATAGGCCAAAAAATTTGAGAAGAATCTTGCTGAGCAAGTGGGAGTTAGTTAAACTGTCAACATGTTTACACTTGGGTACCTGCATAACAACACATCCAAAAGAGTAACTATTGCCCCATTTAGTACAGAGGTTTTTAACAACAACAGTATTGCTTACATATATTTAACTTATATTAAATATATACAGTGGGAATGAGTTGCATAGAATGTTTCAAGCCTATGGCACATAGTATTCATTAAATATCAGACAGATAAACAGGTGTCCCTTTAAATATAAAAATGGGAATTCAAGATTGGATAATAAAGTACAAAGCTTCCTTGACCCGAAAAATAAACGCAGTGAAAGAGTATTTTCTTGGACTACTTTCTTCTAGGTCAGACGAAATGTCCTTCCAATCTTCTTTGCATCAGGCAAATAAATATATTTCTGTTTAAAATGCTTAGAAATCCTGATGGAACAAAGTCAGAACGGAATGAAAAGTATTTTTAGATAGCAGGTGCAGACCCCCTAGAAAGCTAAGCCACTCGCACCGTCTCAGTAGAAGAGGAGAAGGAAATGGATTTTCATACCTTTGAAATGTTGCTGGACCTGCTTGCAGAATGACCAAGTGGTTTCTCATTCTGTGGAAGAGAGAAAAAGACAGAAAAAGTTTGAGAATTTTATAAAGTGCTTTTATTTTCATCATTTCAGCATTTATTTGAAAAAAGTATGAACACGGACAAAGTCTCCTGGAAATGACTGCTAAAATGTTTAATAACACTGTAAACTTCAGAATCTTTACAAGGATGAAATACACAAACAGGGAAAGGAAATATATAAATTTTTTATATACATAAATACATTTTAACGATATGACATTTAACTATATCTCAACTGGTTAATTCCACCCTTAAGCAAAGTCTTTTTCCTGCTGTGTTACATTATTTATAGGTCAGTTGTGACTGTAATGTAAAATGATTGCTATATTACAACAACTGATTCGTTCAACTGCAATATATCAAACGTATAGTGAATATTAAAAGGCGCAGTAAGCGATTTCTGAGAAAAACTGTTGACATTGGAAATCACCCCAAACAAACCCTCCCTTCATCGCTCTGCATGAATGCATGAACACATCATTCAAGGCCGGATGTCTCTTTATCATAGAGAAAGCAAAGGAAAATAGTGTTTCGTGGAAAAAATAAAGCGAAGATGATGAACAAATAACAAAGAAGAACAAAAAATGACACAGTAGACAAGGGTATACATGAGCAAGAGTTTCCAGCAGCACACCAGCTCCAGACAAACAATGACGCTCAAAACGGTCCTGCTCATACAGCTAACATTATAACAACAGCACATCTTGGTTCTGTGAAACAGCAAAACCAATGTTACTCATGAATCGAGCAGAAACAACACGACCTCAGCGTCCATTTTCAGGCTTTAGGTCTCTCCAGTGCTAAAAACTGAAGCTCCTAAAGCTCTTGGCTGTTCATAACCCTTCTTTTTCTAGTGATATTCCTCTGACCTTTTCTCTTTTATAATGTCTCTCAGCCATCTCTTTCAGTACAGTCTTTCTTTAAATCTCCCTCTTGCTCATAAGCGTTTACACCCTCTACTGCTGATTGGCTACAAGTGTGTTATTGTGCTTGGTTCGATCCACTTTCAACAGCGTTTCTCAGTAATTGTTTAGTGCACATTTAAGCAAATGAAAGTGGGCAATAAAAGACTTGTAACAGTGATAGACTGAAGAAACAGCTGATATTTCACCATTTCACTTAATTGTATTCAGGGTTATATATATCCACAACCCTTTTCTCTACATTTCAGTAATAAAAATAAAATAAATAAATATTATAATAAAAACATCAGTTGGGCTCAAGTTTGTATATCCTATTTTATGACACTTAATGAGGAATATTCATGAACAGATTGCTATTGTTTTCCGGCTTTGGTATATTTACTCTTTTGTTGTTTCAAGATGAGAGTTAAAAATAGAATGTAAGACTGTGTAGAAAAAGGGGCTCATTGAAACAGACAGGCTGACTGAATGCATGCCTACACAGAAAATCACTTAAAAGAATCAATATATTAACATTTTTGATAGAACATCTTATTCTAATCCAATTTCTTATTGTGCTTTGATGAATATAAAGTCATGAACAGCATCTATAATTCTAAAAAAAGATTTCAAATGCATTTTGATGTCACTTCTTTATTCAATTTATAGCATCTTTGCTGAATTAAAGTATTAATTTATTTTTTTTTAAAATTACTGACCACAAACTTTTGAACGATAGTGTATATATATATATATATATATATATATATATATATATATATTTTTTTTTTTTTTTTTTTTTTCCCAGATGCAGTTATGATCATTTGTGGGAAAATGTGATTAATTCTCTTCAAAAGCACGGCACAAAACCAACAACAACAACAAAAAAGTCTTAAAATTCTAGAAGATAGTCATTATTTTCTTCATGCAAAACATAACTTCATATGACTCAGTCATGTTTTTGAGAGGCAACCAAACAAAATGTTTTTAGTCTAGCATCATTTATAAAGAAACGAAAAGGAAAAAAAAAACACTTCACCTCAAAAACAAGCAGCAGCATTACAACAAAAGAAAAGTAGCACATGCTCGTTTAGCATTTCCAGTCCTGTGTGAATTATGAGGCAGAAATGGTGCTAATATCAGTGCTTGGCAGAGAAAAGCTCTGCAACAAAGAGCCCCTTGGCACAATGTGCTATGATTAGCGAATGGGTGCGTGTGTGAGAGCTCATTGTTTTTCCTCTGAACTCAACTGTAATGGTGAGGACCCAATATGTGTGAGAGCATGTGCGGCAACAGAAGGACATGCTCTTTATCTTTAATCATTCCTGCGTTTTTTACTCATGTCTCCAGCCCTGCGCTGTTACCATGGAGATGGCAGTGGAGGGACCTAGTGCTAAATCCCTGCTGGTTACTGTCTTTCTCTTATTAAGGAGAATTTCAGCCATCCTAGACATCAAAACAGTTCATTATCTTTCCATACAACTACACACACATGAAGTGATGGTCATTTTCAGTTAAAATAACAGGTCAAAATAAGCCACTTAAAAGATTAAACATTAGGGTTGTGTTGCATTCACTCCATGAATCAGTTCAAACTGGCTGTTTAAGTGATTCAAACTGATTCCAAGTTCTGATCAATATGTTTATAAGTGCACACGAGGCATTTTTCATAGGATAGAAACACTTCAGTAAAAATACATCAGGGTTCAAAAAGTCTAAGGCCCCACTGAAATTTGAGATATCGATCATGTAAAGCAGGAAACAAAAGTTTTTTGATTTTATTGCAACGTTTTATTGTTTAGTTAAATAGCGAGTTCCTTGTTTATTTTCATGTTTCATTTTGATCCTTGGAGATAATTTGGATGTGCATACTTCTTCCCTCTTCTGTGGATGTTAATATTTCACATTAAACATACCTTTATGATGTGTAAATAGATTTATATTGTGTTAAAATGTTTGCATTATGCATTTTAAATTTTGCAACAATGGCTTTACATTTAAAGGGTACAGGATTTGATGCATCTTACTGAAGGGGTGGATTCTGGAATCCACTGCCGCTTCAATATATAGATTTTGAGTGATTTATCATGAAGTTATTAATCAACATTTATCTTTCTAAATATCAAATTATTTGAATAACTTCAACTCATATTAAAACATTTATTTTCCTTTTCATTTTCAAACACTAGAAAATAATGATGTACATTGTCTGTTCCTCTGACTGAGAGAGAAGTACAACTTATCAGTATGTTTTGGGGGAGTTTCCTGTTCAGAGCAGAGCTCAGATAAACTTCAGCCTTGAAGAAGCTGTGAATCATGTGTCTTTGTATGTGCGCTCAGTGTTCTGTACAGGTCCTTTATGGGTGCTGGTGGACAACTGGCACTCTGAGACCTGCAGACACCTTGTCCTGACCTAGAGGGACATTCTGTCCCTAAGTTCAGGGCCCGATCGTCTGCATCATGATGGAAGGAAATATGCTTCTGACTATCTGTCCATGTGTGGAAAAATAACAGTTTTGTCTCGTTTTCTTAACCAATCAGAATCTTAGTAATGATGTAGTTAGTGGACTCTGAGTATAATCGTTGTGGAAATGTGAATGTACACAGGGAAAAAAATGAGAGAGAGAGAGAGCGGCCAACGAACTCCTTGTGAGACTTGAAGCTTCTGCTGATGAAACTGCAAACTATTGTTCAGTAAAATTTTCCTCAATTTATTTATTTTTTAAACTCTGACTCCGGGTCTTCATTTATCATACCTGGTATTTTGGGACTTTACTGTAAAAATCGCCTACAATACAAAAGAAAAAACTGAAGAACATACAGTATAACTTCATCTCTGTATAGATATTTAAAAAAAAAATGACTGGATGTGGAATTAATTGGATGTGGTGACATCAAACATCTTTAGTTCTCAACCTTCACTGACATCTAATTATTCCTACCTGATGAGGAGCATCTAATGAAACCATATTTGATTTGAGAGCAGAATCAGAAGGACCACTTTTATGGTACCATTTGTGTCAGTTTGGAGCTTAATAGCACTCATCCTATTCACTTTTATTATAAATGAGCAATCAGGATATTCTTCAAAAATTCACCTTTTGGGCTCCACTGAAGAAACAAAGTCACATGGATTTGTAATGACATGAGGGGAGTAAATGACAAATTTAAGATTGTTTTTAATATGTCTTAGTGACAACACAATTCACCTTGCATGAAGGATTTGTTGTAGTGCAAAGGTGGAGATAAGAAACGTTGAGATGAAGTCAGTATCAGTTGTTGAGACGGAGAGCCCTACAATTACACATAAGAGGAAGACTGTTTTCCAGCTGCTCTGACACAACTCCTGTGTGCCTACTAAAACTTTGATTTCAAAAGGTTACAAGATACACAAAATAATTAAAGAGCATAAACCAATAATGGTACTGATATTATTAATATTAATACCTCAAGTGCAATTGCCAATAAAAATGGTCTGAAATAACTTATGCAGTTATTTGATCAAAAATACAGTAAAAACAGTAATATTGTTGTATATTTCTCCAAATGTCATGTATTCATGTGAAGACAAAACTTAACTTAGAGCAATCATTTCTCCAGTCTTCATTGTCACATGATCCTTCAGAAATCAAATATACAGATTTGAGGCTCAAGAGACATTTCTTATTATTATCGATGAATCCGTTTACATGCACGTTCTTAACCCGATTATGATTAATAACCTGAAATTGCATGTGATCATATGCTGTTTACTTGTGTTGTCGGTTATCGGTTTGCATGTAAACCCATACAACATTATTTCAATAAGCTGATTTTTGTGAGTTATCAGTGTAGTGGTGTGCATGTAAACATGCTCAGTGTTGCAAACAGTTGTGTTGCTTAATATTTTTAAGCAACCATGACACTTTTTTGGATTCTTTGATTAATATAAAGTTCAAAAGAACATTTATTTGAAATAGAATTATTTTGTAACACTAGAAAATGCTTTTATGGTCACTTTTGCTCAATTTAATGTATCCAACCCTGCTATCCTTACGGTAAATCTTACTGGACTCAAGGCTATGAATGGTAGCGTGAATTCAATTGTTTTCCTCATCAATGAGCTTGATGTGCTTCCAACAATTAAAGTAATTTGAGGTTCCCATAGGCTTTCATAACAGAGACTGTGCCAAACTGAAATGGGTCACACAGCACTGCAGACTGGTTCGCACAGCGGTGTTCAGATTGTTCTGAGCGGCACAATTCACTGAGCCACACGAGAATACACATGCTCGAGGTGCTCACATCATACTCGGCACTGTACGTTCAGTATGGGTCAATTGATTTGCGCCGTTTGTCCTGCTTTTGGTGTTAATACAGGACATAGCAGCACATGATTTTAATAAAAACAATTAAATACTGTGAACTAACAAGAAAAAAAGTGTCATAAAATGCAGAATATGTGGCTGAATGTTTACAAGCACTTCAGGTTTGTGGCTCAGTAAACAGTAACAGCAGAAATGAAGTGCTAATACATTGTTGTTATGTATCTGCAGGCTTCATCAAGTGTGTGGGCAGATCCAGAATAATGAGCCAGACTCCAAGGTTGCCATGAGTGCACGGATAATATAATGAGATGACAAATGCATGCCTGGTCCTGGAATGTAATATGACAGGGACGATTAGAGGAGAAAACAGCACAGTGAAGTTTGAAGTACATACAAATCACTCAGTGTGCTCAAATAATGCGCCTCTCCGCCATCTCAGTGAGCGCATGTTAACATAAACCTGATAACACTGTCAAGCTTTAAAAGAGTGAAAAAGCGAACATGACAGCAGTCTCTGTGGCTTCTGACTGCTTTCAGCCAGTGAGGCTTCTTCCTGATCTCAAACTACACTGAATTAGGTTTAGTTTGGCATCTTCCTGTCCCAATTATTCTCACTCTTGTGGCATATGATCCTTAGAAACTTGAGAAACTGCTTGATACAGCCAAGGCTATAAATGTGCCAGTGTTTACTGCAATACTCTCTCTGCCATATTGGGTAAAAGGCTTCTCATAGTTGTGTGCAGACAATTACTATGGTCCACTTTGCAGCTTAATCTGGTCATGAAACGTCCACTTAGACTGGAAGAGACCATCTGACCAAAATGTAAAACGATAAATAAACCTGAAACTGGACAAAACAACCCTGAATTTACAGGTGTGGTCAATGATGTTGTTTATTTGCTAATAAATGGAAGATAATAAACCTTGGAAACTTTAGCTATCAAAAAGTTTGAAAACTGATCCATTGGAAAGGGTGATTTCAGGACACTCTTGCAGTTTTTGAGTGCAGTGTGGATCAGATGGTCTGTAAACAGTCTGTGGGCGTTTTCTGGGCATAGGGTCTGAGGCTACACTGCTCATAACGGTCCTGAATATAGTTGTTAGGAAAACTTACTTGACTTTGTGATACGTGTTTATCATTGAGTCTCAATCAGACAAGCTTCCAACAGCAATTAATCAATCTGTCAACATCAAACATAAATCAGCTTTGTGGTGCTACACAATCACAGCCGATCAGAAGGCTGTGATCAGTGGTTTCAACCACAGTTATGCAGAGCTGTAACCACCATAGACATGAACTTGAGGGTAGTCTCAGCCTCAGACATCATGGTCACAGACCGTTGGCTGAACATCTGATGCATAAGGCACACAATAGGAGTTTCGAAGTCATCATCTGATTTGTTAAATTCTTCAGGGTTTCCGGGAGACGTGTGTGTGGTGTTCTTTAATAGTCCGTCTAGAAACAAAGCCGTTCTGATGCCAAACCCCCTCATGGAAGAAGAAAGCTGTCTTTTTTACAACTGTGACAATCATTTTCAAAAGTATGTGAAAATCACAGCACCATTGTTGCAGTAAACTTGCAAAACGTTCTTGAATGAACTGCATTCTGGTCTGTTATTTCATCGATTTTACATTTTCACACTGTGATTGGTTGCTTTAGATGTCCGTCAAATGTCCTCTTGGGCAGTGCTTGGTCAGTGAAAGCTGCTATGAAGTCCAAACCTTCTGCCATCAGTCTGAAGGTCTGGCTATGTGAGACAAACTTGAGGGGGACAAGTCTTGCACTTCCTTATGCACAATAAAATTTGCTGTTAGGATGAAGTTTTAAAAGTTATTTTTTTAACATGGCCTGCTCCAGCAGTCTAATAGCTCTCACCAATGTCAAAATGTTGATATGACCAATCAAATCGAAGGTGGCGAGCGTGAATTTCAATGCGATGCATCAGTTTTAACAGTGAAAGTGTGCAAGGTAAAATGTAAGTTGTTAAACATTTAATATTCACCACATGTGTTAAGGCAGAATTGCATGTAATATCCTGTGATTAATTTCACAATTTTAAAATGAAAATAGTCTATATGCTATTTGTGTAATGTAATTCGCAATTAAATATGAGAAACAAGAAACAAACAGCCATTTTAGGCATACAATTCAGCGCGAATGTCCAAATTTAAAAAAATATATGTGTTATTTGCAAATGCATTACTTTACCACAGATTATTTTACTCCCATCTGCCTTTCTTTTCTTCATTCCTGTTAAGACATTTATGAGTATGAGACATTTATGACATAACCTCAACCCCAAAATTAAATCTACAAAAAAAAAAGAAATTATTCCTTCAGTGTTTAAGTCATGGTTATGAAAATCAGGGCAAGGCTACTCCGAACAAGGCTGAGGAAGTTGAAAACAAGAATATGTCAACAAAAACTCTGGAAGAATAGCTTTTAATCACTTGTTGCTTTGTGTCATGCTAGGTTAAACAAACCAAAAAAAGTTTCAGTTGTGGAATGTACATCAATACCTCAACAATGTGGCATCATCATTTGCATAACGTCACAAATCGGTAAAGGTTTGCTGAGAGTATCTGGTATCTGGGCTGTCTCCGAGGAGTGGGTGATGGCCATGACTGACTCAAGGAGAAGATTGAATTATCCTACTGGGTGAGCAGAGGTTGTTATCAGCACTGAGTGAGTGGAGGCCTGTGACAGATGGCCATCTACACTGCCTCAGCTGGCTGCTCTCTTCCTCCATCTCTAAGATTCCCTATCTCCATGTCTCATTGCCTCAGCAGACAGCTCAGCGCAACAACGGCAGTCAGGAGGAACAGACGACAAATGAGACAGCGCTGCTACAACCTCACCATCACTGTCTTTCTATTTTCATCTCTCTCGCTCTCTTTCACCGTCTCCACTCAGCACTTCCTGTTAGTTATGTGTGACTGGCCTTAATGACACAAAATTATGGAGACATCAGCTGGTTTCTCATAAACAAAACAAGAAAAAGCATGCTTCCTCAAAGCATTACCGTAAAATAATGTGATCGTGGTTCAACTATGGAGTTTAAAGAGCAAAAATAAACACCATCAACCAGCATCACAAATTAACCAAGGCTTGAGGAAAAAAAATTACACTGAAAGTATTTTATATCTATATATGGTTGTGGAAGTGTGACTGAATCCTATGAATGATACTTTTGAATTACTCAAAACTTCGACTATTAAGAAATCTGGTGCAAAAGGAGTAAGACTGACTGACTGACAGAATAGCATCATAGTAAAAAATAGATTGTGTTTTTTGAAGAAAATGTGAGTGGCTCTTGCCTGTGCAAAACTTGGCACCACATTGCTTCTAGCTGGTTCCCAGATCATTGCAATGATGTTGTAAGGGTGTTTAAAGCAGTTTCTAGGTTATTGGTTGCTTTGAAAAATAGACCTCTTCTCAAAAAGCATATGATCCGAGGTATCATTTGAGTATACTAAAGTGTAATTTTAAAAACTAAGTGCAATGATATATAATAATAATGAACTCAAATGAACACTCATCATTTTCCAAGACATTGTATAGTATAATTTTCCCATCTTGCCGTTAAGTACTCTGAATACCCAACGTATAAAGGCTCAGATTGTTGATGTGACAGGAATATGTAAAAGGAACAGGGCTGTTAAAGCATTCAAAGGTAACTACACGTTTATTAAAGCTGCAGTCTGTAACTTTTTTTGGAAATAAACGATCCAAAATCCATTTTTGAGCAAGTACATAGCCAGCCAGTGTTCAAAGCCATCTCTTTACCTTAGCCCGATTCACAACAGTAAGTTTGTAATGTTTTCTAATTCAGGGATATATACTGGTAGGTTTCCACAGGAAATTCGAGCATGCAACTGTTGGTCTTTGTGTCATTACATCACGTCTGTTTACATGAAGGAGTCCCAGCTAGTAGGCTATATAATGTGAGGATGCTGCAGGTGGCAGATCATTTATAGCCTTTTCTCACAGCAGCTGCAATAATGAAACTTGTTTTTATGGTGAATTGTAATCCAAATGTCCAAACGACAATCAGTGACAACAGGAGATTCACCAAAACCAAAAGACTTCTAACTGCGGACTGGCTACAGAAATTGAAATCTACGGGTAACGCAAATACACACTAAAATACAGTCACGCAATGCTGATGTTAACATTAACAATTTGAGAACAAAGTATAACAATAATAATTTGCACGGTTTGACGTGATCCGAACTAAGCGATCGTTAGATTTAATCACCACTGGCATCGTGATTTATTTTATTGCTTTTTTTCTCAGTTGGTCAGAACAAAAGTGGCAGATTTGTTACTTGTTCAGATGGCATTTTCTGGTGAAAACTCTTATTTTGGTCATACTTCCAAGACTACAGTCTGACATTCCGAAGTACAGTATCCACAAGGGTGTGGTTACTGACACCAAACATTAGATTTATCCGTAAACACACGGTTCCCTGAAAATAAAGTAGTTCCAGGCAGATAGACTGTCCATATCACTTCGCAAAATGATTTCAGTAATTTCAAAAGGTCCTTTCAAAACAGCCTAAAACAGCAAAAGAACCAAAACCCACAACAGCACTGACCAAGCAAATAAATACAGAAAACAAGAAGATGAAAACAACATTGTGTAAGGAAAGCACAGTCTCTTTCGCTCTCTCTCCAACTCAAACGCACACAGAAACTCTGATGCTCTGATGATTTTATCAATAAAACAGTTTAGCAACTTAAAACTCCATGACATTTGTCACTAATGAGGTAATAACAGAACTGTTCTTGAAACAGATAAACTTACACTTTCGCTAGTCGTAGAGATGCTTCTACCAAACTATTGACACACAGACTCCGGTAATTCACACACGCTTCATCTCTCTCTCTCTCTAATAACTGCATTAGCCTGCGATCAATCTGTTACCAACTCTAAAATAACTTTTTGAAGTTAACAACGGAGGTGTGGCATGAGCGTAAGAAATTAGACCTACAAACAAGAGTGTTTTCAGGACAAAAACCGGTCTTGAAATACAACATCCGAGCAATGTCTTGTAGTACAATAACTGTAGTATAAGCATAATAATTGACTGAATTTTTTAGAAAAAAATCCGCTTTTTGTTGTGGCCACATTACCACCTTGGGTCTGCTTTTTTTTCTTCGAATAATTCAACAGCCCATCATCAATTATTCCTAATTACTGAGAGAGTTATTAGTGTCTGGGTCCATAAACAGAGACGTAACGAAAGCAAAAGAAAATGAAGACACTGAAAAGGAAGCAGCAGAATTAAATCAACAGAACAAACATCACGATCTGAAGGAAGGGTGAAATGCAGTCTGAACTTCAGCTTTCACATTTAGTTAGAGATATTTCCTTTCAGAAGACAATAATCAAGAGACTCACACGTCATATTTCATATCATTGCTTCCTGCAAGGCAGCAACATCCTCCACCAGAACAAAATTAAGCCATGCACAGTAAACAGATACAGGAAAAATAGATGTTCTGATTATGAAGGCAACAATGAGTCCAGAGGGACACAGACCAAGAAATGGTTTAATAAACTTTTATGTCCTGTGTTGACGTAAATCCCACCTTGAAGTAGGACGTCACAGCAGGACCGTAACCACCATAGATGCTCCACAATATTAGATATCACCAAATTGTGTCAAATCATGCTAGAAACATGCTAGCAACAATCTGTTTTTCTGATAGACTGTATTGCCTTCAAACTTTAAGCATTGAAGTTTAATGTAGTTTAGTTTTAAACTACTTCAAACTGAAAACGTTCAAACTTCAAGCTTTTTCAAGACTTTCCGGCTAGGCTTTCAAGCTGTTTTTTTTACCTAGTGTTAATCCAGATTATGCAGTGCACATTCAAACTGAAGCACAGCTTGTTTGTTTATCTAGCAGATCAGAGCGATTTCACAAATAGCAGTAGTGAGAGTCAAACAAGCCTACACACGAAACTTTCAAATCCCGTCATGTCACGCGCAAGCACAGCATGCTGGGACCATCCACTTCTGCATTGAATTTCATGCAGTATTTAACTTGACATCAACAAGTGATTAGATTTGCAATTCAGCGTGTCGCACCCCATTGAAACGTATAATTTCAACTAATCAAAAGCTTTGAATCACATGCACATTACACGATATAATCTATGCTTTCTAAAATGACACACGTCAGCATAAATACGATTCATTTACAGCCTAAATAACATAATTTGTTATAGTGGATAATGTGATTGTAGGATCCAAATGGCCTGGAATAATTTTCCATGCCGAGAGACACTGGGAATGTAACCCTATCTTGCAGGAAGTGCGCAAGGAAGCGTTTTCCTGTTTGAGCTCATGACTTTTACACAATGGTAGCTCAAATTTCAATATCAAAGAAGAAGCACACAGGCAGAGGGGGATTCATACTCTGGGCAATGACAACAATTACAGGTCTCTTTTCAGCTGAGAGAAGCAGTTTACCCATCTGACCCGTCAAACAAACGCCAGCCTTCTGAGGCCTATGAACCGGAGATCACATGATCTGATGTTAAAAGGACCGATAGAATCAGCCGAGCACTATCTCTACTGAATCACAGGAAACATTTCTCAACAACCGAAATGGGGAACAGGGTTGTGCTTAATGTCCACTCCTCTGTTTCACTTGATCATACTCAACCACACATTTGCGATTTTTAAATTACAAAGTATATCACCAGAACAAAAACTAAGAGTAAAAAGTTGAACTGAAAATTGCAGACTCCTAACTGCAGGGATCACAATGTTTGCTTTCTTTAATTGCCTTCTAGAATGAATCCGTCATAGGAATATTGCATTATTATACAAGTAGTAGGAATTCTGAACAAACCTCCAAAAGATTGAGCAAGTGAAAGGAAGTTAAGTTAAGAGAAGTATTACTGAAAATCAATGCATGATAAAGCCTGCACAGTATAAATCAATAATCAACATCCTGTTATTGTTCTAATCTCAAAAGAGAAACTATATTCCTACGGGAAAACACCATTTTGGTTGTTCACTTTCAGTTTATTTTTTCTGATGTTGGAATAAAAGCCACTCCTAATTAACTCAGGCCAGTCAAGACTAATTAGTTTGCTGACACTAGGACCTCCGTGTTCCCCAGTGACCCTCTGGACTGTTCCCTCATGTCTAAATGCAAATGCGAGGTCATTCATAGATGATAAACAATCTGCTTCAGCCTTTGAAACTCCACGATGATGTACTACATAATTATCTACAACAGAATGACAGTAAAATTGCAGCAAACATAATCAGACACATAAATATTTATGATAGTAAGGTTTGCGTGCATAAATGACATCGTTGTGCATTTGTTGCACCATAGCCCAACTTAAAGAGATAGCAAAAATAAAAATAAATAAATAAAAAGCATTAAATAAAAGGCAAAACTGCTGTTCTAGACCTGTAATCTATCCTTTAGATCTCAAATGTTTGCTGAAGAATCTCAACACCGCTTTTTTTCCAAGATAAGTTCAGTTAACACATCTGTCAAGCTCCAAAATGACAAAAACGACATAAGAATTTACCATAAATTGTGCGCTATATCCAAATCCAATAGCTTTGAAAGAGCCAAATATAGCCTAAGCCATTATTTACTGCATAATATTTCCCTCCAGTCACATATTTTTCAGATTAAACAACAGTTATTACTAAATGCAGGGGGAAGATGAATAATGATTTATATTTTACACGTTATACATATTGATGAACACTACTAGTTTGCGGTCAGAATGTTAAATTACTAAGAAATTAGTACTATTATTTAGCAGGAGTGCATTAATTTAATCAAACATTTATATTTTCACTTTCTATTTTGAATAAATGCTGTTCTTTTCCACTTTCTATTCATAAAAGAATACTGAAAATAATGGTTTCCAAAAATTTGCAATTTGGAAAATGGACCCCAAACTTTTAAAGTAGTATAAAAATAGACCATGTAAACTGTGCGCAATATTCCAAGTCATACAATATCTTTGCGTGAGCAAAATTTAAGCCATTATTCATTGATAATATTCCCCTCCAGTCCCAATTTCAGATTAAAACTCACCAGACATTTAATACTAAATGCAGGTATATGACAAATTATATAAATTGAAATATATAAAAAACATTTTATATTAATACATATTGATGGGTACACATCAAAATAGCATTACATTTTCTTACATGATAGGCATGTAAGAAGCCTTATGACCCTTCAGGGGTCGTATAAGGAAGTAGGAGAGAAGAGAGAGAGCTAATGTTATGAAACTCAAAATCTTTTTGAGCCCCTGCACAATTCAAGCACTGTCTTGATGTTGAAATTTGATGACGATGTTGGTCAATCCCTATAGAACAGATTTTGCTGTTAAAAGTGATCTTCTACAAATCTACCTTGTCAGTGTGTAGGGAGAAGGGAGCGGTAAAGAGGAGAAACAGCATGGCAGTAATAGGGATAATCTGTAATGTACAGCAGAACCCTCAGGCCTTTCAGTCACATCTCCTTCAAATCACTGAGTCATCCCTAATGAGAACGTCTATCTGCCTGGAACGAAGACGACTGGACGTTTTGTTTTGGGTTTTTTTGTTTTTTTTTGACACAGTCACACTTCCTGTGTTCACTCATGACTTCCTCTCTCCCACAGGTTTTAAGCTGGTGGTGGTGTGGGGGGGGGGGGCATGTGATCACTAATCTCCGTCTGCCCCTCCCCCGTCCAATGAGGGGATTTCACACAAAGCCTATGATTTTTTTGCGTCCGTCAATGATGCGATTTGCTCGTGCTCCGCCACGGACACGTGCGTCTCTATTGCTGGGATGTTTCAGTCAGAACAACCGAAACCTCGAACTCCGAGAGTACATGGTGCAGTGATGAACTTAGCCTCATGATGTGCCAGTATATTATCAGGCCATATTTAACAGACCATCGTTGAGATTTAATGACACATAATGGCTTTGAGAGAAAGTACAATTACCGGACTAATGTGTCTGTCATCGCAAACAGGCATAAAGCAGTACGTTCCAAATGGGTCGCAGGTCTGTTCTGGTGTTCCGGTCATGGAGAACAATGCTGAATGCAAATCATAAAATACAACTAATCATATAATAGAGCATAAATATGACAGCAAAATAGTCTTATCGGCCTTTAAAAGAATGGGGAAAAATTCTCCTTTATCTGTCGTTGTTGATGTCAAAATAAACTCTATAGTATTTTGGTCCAAAATCATCTTAGTCACTTGGTAGAAGCCAAATTAAGTATGACAGGTTGTAAAACAAAGTTAAGGTCCAATGTTAGCTTCACTTCCTGTCTCATGAGATACCTTCATCTGATACATTTTGCAGCATAGTTGTATACCTCGCTGCTTTGATTTCCCACAATTCTGTGTGTTCCATTCTGTGACAGTTAATGTAAAAAATAAAGATTTGTTGTGTTTGGTGGTTAATTTGTGTGATTACGACCCACATTTTTCACTTTTGAAATCATTTCTAGCGAGAAATTACAATCGCAGAATTTAAATATTTACCTAGTTATCACCAAAGCTCTCCATTTTGTTGCAGATCAACAACCGTTACGTTGCCTCAGAGGGTCTGCCCGAAATTAGTTTTGTGATTAATTCATGCACAAATGCTGCCTGGGTTAAAACAACGCTGGGTTTGTCCATTTTCAATCCAGTATTTTTTTTTTTTAGTGTACACTGAATATACATCTGCTCATCTGGTATATTTACAGTAATTATTAACTGTTTCGGTTCCCATTGACTTCCATTGTTTTTTGTTTTGTTTTTTGTCCATACAATGGAAGCCAAAGGGAACTGAAACCGGTTAGCTATCAACATTCATTATTATATTTTCTTGCACCACAGAAGAAAGCTGAAAAGTCATACAGGATTAGAATAACATGAGAATGAGCAAACGGTGTAATCTTTTTAGTAATTTTGAAAATTAATATCCAATTTTTGTATCCTGTAGTTTATAATGTTGTTATTTATAGTCTATTATATTATTATACATCATTATTATCAGTCATTTATCAGTTATTAGCCATAACATGAAAACAACTCAGATTATCAGTATCTGCCAGAACATTAATTGTTTATTAATTTAATATTAATAAACAATTTAATAATTCTATTAATTGAATATTAATCAAAAAAAAAATCAAAAAATTTTTTTTTCTCATTTTCAAATTCCTCCTTTATCATGTTAATAATTTAGTTTGGGCCTTTTATTCTCATAGTAATATTAATAAATGTCAATGCTTAAAATTAAGAACATTTATTTAGTTCTATAGGATAAATATTTTTGTCACAGCGTTCAGTCACGGCTTAAGATTCAATATAAAATCTAGGTCTGATCCAGATGTCTGGTTAGTAAGTTCATAAGCGCCTGCATCAGAAACAAATAAATCTTAAAATATCAAATAAATGAGAAATAAATCTTCCCATCCACTACATGATTACTGAGTTTGTTAGCAGTCAGATACCCCAAAAAACATGCAATCACAGTCCCTATATTGGGGTACAGATTTGAAAATAAAGGATGTGCTCTATCAAGTACACATAAACTCAGTCCATCTGACTGGTCAGTATAACAGGAGGTTAACAAAACAAAAATTCTACAGTAGGGCAGTCTTGCTAGCAAATATACAAAGCCCTCACCTGAGCACACATTTACAATGAGAAGTAGAGAGCGGAAAGGGAGGTCACAACCAGGGAATAGAAAACACGTAAATGCACAACAAATGTCGGCATTGTTGATTTAAGGGAAAAAAAGCATTCTGCTCACAGCTGATGCTGAAACTGGCGCACTAGTGAACAGAAGCTGCCTCATCTCCATAACACAACAACAGGCCTCTCAATAGCAACCATGGAGACAGCAATCTCACAGCTCCCCTTTCACATGAACACAATGACACACACAAACACATACAGCCTTGACTGACAAACACAGGAAAGACAACACCAAACATCGCAGCATTTGTACCTGAATCTTCATTTTCCAACAGGAATGCATTGGTGAATCCTTTAGGAGGAGGTGGTCCCCTCCGTTACACACACACACACACACGCACACACACACACACACACACAGACAAAGCCTTGCTGGAGAGGTTACATGTCCCCCGTGTAAATCCTGTGGGAGAGGCGAAGCTGATAAACACGGAAGTGCTGCGGAACAAGATGCAATGAAGATCCAACTGTCCTACATCCAAGTTCCTTTTTTTGGAACTGACAGAGGCAAACGCACATACACACACTGCCGGAGCGAATGAGACGATACTAGCCCAGGCTTGCTCTCTCAGCCGGTAAGCCCAGCAAACAGCCACTTCCTCCAGCTGACTCCAATCAGCAGGGACAACCCGATGCATCATGCATTATTAAGGAGGGGTGGAGCCGAGCGTGTTCTTTGGCCGACTGGCTTTCAAATCCCCACCCCCATCCTTCTAACACATAGTCCCTCCCCTCCAAACTGTCATTTGTCCATAGGCTTGGTTAATGTGCAGCCTACCTTCCATTCTCATCCTTCGGTGGATTCACTGGCTGTAATGTAGTTAAGACTGCACGCTCCCACAGAAAAGGTCAAGAACCTCAGATGCTCACCCGCAGCAATTATTCTAATTTAGCCAGAAACACTGATTGTAAAGGCTCGCTTACAACAAAGCACCAGAGAGCTAGACAGGGAAAAACAAAAGTCAAAGACAGACTGTGGAGAGGTTGGGGTCATGAGAGCGCCACGTCAGGGAGTACAAATTGCAGAACTGAAAGTGTAGAATACGGAAAGAGAATTGAAAAGTGTCAGAGAAATAATGCTGCAGAAACCAAGGACAATTGGTTTCCGATGAAGCTAAAGAAAATAAAATCAAAAAGAGTGATAAAAATTGCATTTTGTTTTTTGTTATTTAGAACTGAAGAAAGTAAATAATATAATATAATATAAATGATAAAAAATTGCATGTTAATTTAATTTATTTAGAAATAATTGAACTAAATAATATAATATAATATAATACAACATAATATAATATAATAAGAGTGATAAAAAATGCATTTTCATTTTTATTTGGCACTGAAAAGCTAAATAAAATTAAATTAAAAAGGGTGATAAAAATTGCATTTTGTTTTTTGTTATTTAGAACTGAAGAATTGTAAATTATATGATATAATAAAAAATAAATGATAAAAAAATTGCATTTTAATTTAATTTATTTAGAAATGATTGAACTAAATAATATAATATAATATAACATAACATAATATAATAAGAGTGATAAAAAATGCATTTTTATTTTTATTTAGCACTGAAAAGCTAAATAAAATAAAATTAAAAAGGGTGATAAAAATGCATTTTGTTTTTTTTATTTAGAACTGATTAAACAATATAATATATTGCAATATAAAATAATACAATATAATAAGGGTGATAAAATTCATTTTGATTTTTATTTAGCACTAAAAAATAAAATAAAATCAAAAATGAAATGAAATAAAAAGGGTCATAATTTATTATTATTATTTTTTTATTATTGTTGTCGCACTGATGAGGCTTTTTAACATTGTAGACATTTACATATATATTCAACAAGACAAAATAATTTAAAAACTAAATGTACACAAATTGCCCAGTTCAACAGCCTACATTTCAGTAATTATTTTGTCTTGCTAAATATACTTCAATAGCTGTTATGCAACTTGCTCTGGGCAGTATTAAATAAAAAAACAAACTCAATTTTTATCATCTCTTACATATTATATTTTTAATCTTGCAGATTCCGCAAGTAGTTTCTAAACTTATGAGCTATATACAACTTTCATGCTCTTACCCTTCAGAGTAATAGAGGAGGAAACACATGACTGAAATAAGGAAATTGTGGTCACGGCCGCCCTGAACTAATAATGACTAAGCACTTTCCAGTAAAGCAGATATAAAGTACTATACAAAATGCTGTACGCACAGTACCAAGAAAATATTGCTTAAAATATCGCATAGGGAGGTTCTGGGTGAGAAAGTGGGCGTAAGGGTGCTGCCGCTCTTGGCTGGGCCTCATGTGTTCACATGAGGTCTACTATTTAAGAGCAAGCCCTTAAGCTGGATAATGAACTAAGTGTGGCCTGTACACCTTTCACTTTCATTAGCCTGCGCTGCTAAATGGCTCACGCTCTTAAAAACCTCTGCTTGTCGCTTTTAAGTCCTTTATGGACTTTGCTCTGTCAACACAGTAAAGATTACTCATTAAAACACTAGAATCAAAAACATCCAGTGTTTTTTGTGTGCTGTGGGGTAGGTAAATACTGCTCACATACTGTGGACTCTCGTTTCTGTACTACAGCGATTGAGATTTTTGCAGTGATTGAGAGAAAAATGTTCATTGTGTGAGCAATGATATTTAAATGCTGTGAGGGGTTTTAATGAAAATAATTACATTCAAATGAGTGACAGTTTAAAATAAAATACTTCATCCTTTGTTTTTCAAGTTTCATACAGTGCTGAGTAAATCTGCATATAACAACCCATAATCAAAGAGTAAATGAGACCTCCTACAATGACTGGAAATGCAATTTAAAGTGCAAAAAAAAAAAGTTATCATCATCATCATCACAATGACCATTGAACGTGTATAAAATTTCAAGCAAGATTATCTACGATCAAGATAATCTACAGTATGATTGCTTTTTTTTTTTTTTTTTGCTTCTGAGGTCCAAGTGGTGACATTTTTGTGAAGTACTCCTTGCATAAATCACTCAAAACTGAAATATGAGGAACAAAATCACAATGTGTGTCACAATGTTTTTTTTGACAGGTGCAGTTTCACCGAGAGCTGGTTCATCGTTCATGTGATGCTGGGAGTGTATAATGTACTATTTCTCAACAGCTAAATAATCCACTGTCATGGGAATGAAAGTATATATTTTTTAATTTAATAATATGCAGTGTCAAAGCTGTTATATTTTTAAGGCTGATTAATACTCCCAATTGGTAGGGTGTATTATTTTCTAAATAATATTAAATTAAATGTAGCAATACATTAAAAATAAATACATACAGTAGTTTTTGAGCATTAATATAATCGTTTATAATAACTTTATAATAATAAAAATGTAAAACAAAAATAATAAAAACACTTTCATGGTCAGTAATAAATTATATTGTAAATAATATTCACATTAAATTATTTGTCAAGTGCGTTGAAAAAAAAAACGTTTTTGAAATACTAAAATGTTGTTTCATAGTCAGTAAGAAACAATTAAAGCCTCGAAATTGGTGTGGAATTATTATAATAATTTTAAAAATACATACAGTACATTTTGAGCATCAATAATTATTTAATTATATAATTATTATACAATAATTTATTATAATTAACTTGTAATAATAATAAAATGAAAAATGCTGTTTTGTGGTCCGTAAGAAATATTTAAAGCCCTGAAATTGGTGTGGTGTTTTCTAAATAATATTCATATTGTTTAGAAACAATATTTATAATATTTTATAATATTTTTATAATCTTTTTCTAATATTTTCTAATGAGTTTTTAAAAAAAAAACATCAATATTATTTATAAAAGTAAATACTAAAATGCTGTTTCATGGTCAGTAGGAAACATTTAAAGCCTGGAACTTTCCTCAATTGGTGTGGAATTATTTTCTAAATAATATTCATATATTGTAATAACAACATTCTAATATTTTAATAATAACATTCAATATTTTTAATATAAATAAAAATTGTTTTTTTTCTAGTGAGTTGCAAATGCAAATATACTTCAAGTGAGATGTAAATATATATATATATTACATTATTATTTTTAGGCTTAAAAATCAGAGTATCCTGTTGTTAGCATATAAACATTCTAACATCAAACTTTACATCGATTGAGCATCACGTTTCCTGCGTGCTTCACATGAGGAATGCAATTTGAATAATCTATGAGTTAGAATGTTCCAGAACGTTCACCTACAAGATTACATTTCTGTTACGACTGCCTACAATACAGGCAGATAACAAGACAGCTCACGAGGTTCTAAATAAGAGCCAATATTATTGAGAACAGCAAATTATTGTGGCATTCTTAAGCTGAAATCACAAACATCAGATAACATCCATTAAGTACAAAAAGTACATCAGCAGGTACAAAAAAGTAGACTTCGGACTCTGCACTCAGTTATAGGTCCGCACACATAAGAGCACCGAGACAAGTCATTCAGTGGACTGTTGAAAAATAAAGGGTGGTGACATAGAGACGAGTGAAATGAGGCATTGAGTGAATCAGGGGTAGGTGAGGAGACTATGAGACACTTTGAGCTAAATGTACTGAAGAGGATATCAGATAACCCCTGGGGCATGAAATTGCGATGTAATAGTCCTCTCAGCTCATATTCAAAAAGAAAGTCAAACCTTCTCAAAGGGTCCAAGGGTTGCCAATCCACACAGAAACTGTGAGGGAGACAGAAGATGACGTTGTGCATACAATCAAGAAAATAGTCATATAAGGCCAAACTCATTTAAGATTGACTGAAGGAAGAGCAGGATGGACTTCCTACATCAGCAGCTTTGAAATCTGCATTTAATCTCTCAGCTCTCATTTACATATTTACATTTATATTACATAATACATTGTATTTACATAAAGTAGGGCTGGAAGTATGCGAGGAAGTGTGTGGGGCTTTTAATATTTAAGTAAGGTGAATACATCTGTGAAACTAACTACCGTTCAATAAATAGAGTCTTTTAAGTGACCCCTTTTAAAAATACAAGCTCTGCTTTTGGGATGTTATTTTTGCAGGCCAGGACAGAGTGGAAGCACATCTGAAGCAGGTCACCCACTTACACCGCAGTGATGACTGGTTTACTGGGAGCCGAGGATATGGATCAACGCCAGTCACTCAATTCCCATCAATCAGTTCTTATCAAAAGCAACAACATCAGAGAGATTAGCAGTTCAACCAGAAAATTAAACACCAAGGGTATATACTACATTTCGACGACAACGATGTACTAAAAATGGACAAGTTTATCCTTTTGGGTTTTTCGTGTATGGACGACAACGTTGTCAAAACGACCATGGATCCGCAAAAACGACTAAAAACTATTATGAATGTCCGGCCAGTAGTTGGCGGTCACTTTGTAAAGAAACATTACGCACCTATAGACTGAACGCATAATAGGCATGAGCATGACGTCACTGTTTTCACAAATTTGCATTTCTGTAGTTTACACAGAAAGCACAGAAACATACAGTACACAGTATCGTTTTTAAAAAACGTGCATGACAATAAATGAACGACCAAAACACATAAAGTTTTCTGTTTTTAGTTGAAAACAGTGTTGTGTAAACGGCCCCTGATCATGAATTTTATACAATACTAACATTATTAATTCATTTTCTAAGAAATAAATCATTAAATATCATCAAAATAACATACTAATGTTAAAATACTAAAATATTAACACACAAAACAAAAGAGCGTTAATACTCTTTGAACATCAATTAAGTTTAATAAATAATAGATATAAAAAACAGCTCTTTAGCTGGACTCTCTATTTTCATATTCAATTATTCTAAAATAATATTCATGAATTAAATAATTAATATAATAAAATATTGATAAAAAACTAAATATTCTTTAAAATATGACTAAAAAATTAGTATTAATACAGTTTGAGCATCAATTCATGTACTTTAAAGCTAAAATGATATTAAATAATATAGAAATAGCTGTTTAAGGATGTATAAGGTGTCTCTGCTGGACACTCTACGTGATATAGTTTAATTTCATGGCCTTATAAGCACATTAATCCTGCATGAGGTCTCATTTCCATCCAAAAAGCTTGATTTTACCCTGCATATTACAGTGAAACTGATGTTATAGGAAGTGATATGAAACAATGCTTTTTCAGTCACACTAAATGGGGAAGAGATTCCCGTCAACAGAACAGGAAACTGAACAATAATGTTTGTTTGACTTTATATCACACATTAACAGCAACACTGACATTTGACAGAGAGTAAATGCCTTCTTTCTGCCATTTCAAAGCTTTATAACATGAAAAAGCTTAACACATTATAGATATTACAGAGATTATCTATAACAGGAGGGATATGATATGGTTATATTGTTAATCACTCAGTGCTATGAATTAGCAAAGTATGCTTTGAAGAAGTGGCCAAAAATATTATTCCCAGTCTTGAGCTGAACATTAAAATGCTTTGAATACTCTGGGTATATTTTTGCTATAATATAAAAAACAATAAAAACTTAAAAATAAAACTTTAAAGTAGGTTGTTTAATCAATGCATTTCTGGAGTGTCTCTATTATACAATCTATAAAAAAAAGTTCATGCATAATACAGGGGTTAGCTGAGGTTAATTAGATTTCTGAGAAATAATTAGCAAAAGGTGAGGCATTATGATTCTGCTTCAAAACCATCCTTCTAAAATAAGATTTTGATAAGACACTGGCAGATGAAACAAAATGCAAATATACAAAAAAAAAAAATTTATTTCTCTTTTCATACATTTTTCATTATCAGTATTTTTAAATGTAATACATTTTTAATGTACTATTTACCCAATATTTGTGTGTGTAATGTACTTTTGGCTTATCAATCAGAGCATCATGATGTTAGGTTAGCAACACTTTAAATCGATTGAGCGTGTGCTTCACATGAGAAATGTAATTTGAATGTTGCACAGCTAGAATGTTCCAAAACGCTCACCTAAGGCCAGTTCGGTAACACTTTATTTGACAGTGTCCTTGTTACACATATTACATGTAGTTACTGTAGTAATAACTAAAAAGTAAGCGTAAATACACACTACTAAACCTAAACCAAACCCTAACCCTATAGTAAGTACATGTAGTTAATTGTCATTACTCAGTACTTAAATATATAATTGTACTGTAACATGGACACCTTAAAATAAAGTGTAACTGCCAATTCAAACTGCACCGACAGACACAGAACAACGCCGACGGACACGTTACAGCACGTCACTTATTAGACATTCTAATTCCGACTAAGCATGTTCAGTTGGCTAAAACAACAGTCAGAGGTAACATACTGATCTGACAAAGTGTCTGTTGCAGCCTGTTGGTGTGGTGTGAATTGGCCTTTACGAGATTACATTTCCGTAAGGACTACCTACAATAAAGACAGAAATCAAGACAGCTCACAAGGTTCTAAAGCCAATCATCTTTGAGGTGAAATCACAAAAAACATCTCCGAAGTGACTTTACCTGGTGATTTTCGCTGGCCTGACTGCATGAAATTTCCTTCATTTAAAGTGAAATCAATAAAGGCCTTTGGCAGTCCTGTCTGCAAGTCTAACCTTGGCAAGTGTAATTAAGGGAGATTAGACACTATTAAATGGTCTACTTCAGTGAGATGAGCATAAACAAAGTTTAAAGAGCCGTTCCATCTCCATTCCCAGGGTAGGCTGTATTTATCCCAAAGCCTTTTTTGCGGAGAGAATGAAAGATTTCAAAGTCCCGCTGATGGGAATGGCTTGTAGGCTGGGTTCACAGACTCAAGACTGTGATCTTCGAGAGCAGCGTAGCACAGAGTAATGGAAGAGTTGAAGAAACTGCAGGGCTGAGGCTGCTTTTGGGCTCGGGATGGAATTCCCCTCCAGTCCCTGAGCCGGCATTCCATACAGATGATGATGATTCCTGCGGTAAAGCAGACTTCAGCTGCAACTGTATGACAAAGCTCTTTGTAATCAGACTTAAGGCATTACATGGCTTATTCTGCTGAGGGTTGTGGCACTGATCTTGCTGCGAGATAGCCTACTGCTTGGCAGATTGCGTCTATACGCTGAACCCACACAGATGGACATCTTCACTAGCCTAGGCTGAATGCAGCCAATCCGCACAGGGGGCAGATTGAAGGACGTCCACGAATACAAGCTAAGAGGTCAAGGGGTCAGGAGCTGTTGTTCAAAGAGCCTATACTGTATAATCTTTCCTGAATGTCAAATGGTTCTCTCTGTTTATGACTCTTTCTCAGCTGTTTTCATTAGGTTTCATTTCTGAAGAAAAAACAAGCAAAAGTAAAAATGACACAAAAAGACATCTGACAAGTTACCAAAAATAGGTATATAAATAACAAGGCCTCAAATAAACAGGGTTTGCTTCAGGGTTTACTCACATAACATCACATCAATAGCAAACCACATTGATCCAATCAATTTCCAATGGACAAAATCAAGTCCAAGACTTGGAGATGTCATGATAGGGAAGACTCATACTGACTTTTGAATTCCCATCAAAAATTTAAGATCCATTTTCTAAAAACAGAAAATGCAACTCAGATCAGCGTGAATATCCATGTATGCCCATGTATGGTCAGCACTTAGAGGAAGCTTGTCAACCAGCATGGTCTTTCTGGTGAAAAACTAGTTAATAAACTAGTTAATAAGCTTGATTGCGACACCAGCACATCATCATCCTCTCATGATGGGGACCAACATCTAAACCTCAACATATGCTTGTGTGCTAATAGACAACAGGCTGTACACGAAAAGTGCAAAATTGTGCTTAACTTTATACATAAATAAATATTTTGAAATAATCAAAATAAATTAAAAAAAAATAGCTAAGCTTAATCACTACTAACACACAGAAGCTTATAAATGAGCAAGAAATGAACTGAGAAAAAAGGGACGGAAATAAAATCAAATGTAATTTTCGAATTATGTCACATTTGAAATATAATACATAAAATATATTTAAAATGTAATAAGTCACATTTTTAAATAGAAATTACTAAAAATATAATATAATAAAATAAATATAATAATATAATATAATAAAATATACATTTTACCATATCAAGGAGGAATTAAAAACTGATCACAAACTGTTGTCAGTAATGTTTCCTGATAACCGATACTGTAATAATAATAATAATAATAATAATAATAAAATAAATAAAATACATAATAATTCCTTATATTTATAAAGCGCTTTTCTGGGTACTCAAAGCGCTTTACAAATGGAATGGGGGAATCTCCTCACCCACCACACACCATTTTATTGGTGGAGAGGAGACAGAGTGATGAAGCCAATCAGTATATGTGGATGATTAGTAGGCCATGATTGACAGAGGCCAGTGGGCAAATTTGGGATTTTAATGACTGCAGAGAGTCCTTGGTTTAATGTCTCATCCAAAGAACGGTGCTTTTTGATAGCATAGTGTCTCCATCACTGTACTGGGACCCATTTGGATCCACACAGACCACAGGGTGAGCGCCCCCTGCTGGCCTCACTAACAGCTATTCCAGGAGAAACCTAGTTTTCCTAGGACGTCTCCCATCCAGGTACAAACCAGGCTCAGCCCTGCTTAGCTTCAGTGGTCTTGGGCTACAGGGTGTAATGGCTGCTAGCTGTACTTCCACAAAGCAACTTACTGACGGCAATGAATCATTACAAACAATATTATTGGTCGACCTGTAGTAAAAACTTATTTTGGCCTCATTCACATATCACGTCTAAAAACGCATGGAAAGCACGACCGAGCTTTCTCATTCTTTCCAAAGCGCTTGCGCTCCCTTGGTCAGTGAACCATGAACTGCGCTCTCCACGATGACGAGGAAGTTTCAACAAAGAATAAATTAATTTTTAGCCCTTGCATTAGCTTTACTACTAGATATATTTATAGAGATGAGATATAACCACCACCTTGTACATCTATGTTCAGCTGTTCGGCTGAGCTTTCGATGTGTTGTTACGGAAAGGCCGAAGCTGATCGGTAGGTCTTGTCACATGACCTGCAATGCGCTTGCGGCATTCTGAAAAGTTGATGATTTGTCATCTCACCACGCCTGGAAAACGCAGCGCATGCGCGCCGCAATCACGTCGCTTCCATTATGAGCGTGCCTACATTTGAAATAACGAATTTGAGTGTGCAAAAGATGCGAATGGCCCCTTAGAGGAGAATGATTCAGTTTCAATGCACTTGTCTGCTGAAAGCCCTTTTTAGTTCGCCTAAACCTAGTATCACATAGCCAGAGCTTCAGACTGACGGCAGCAACCAATCACAGTCTGTTTTGTCTTGTGTCATGTTTAAGAGCATGAAAATGTAAAGTCATAAGATAAAAGACCACCATTCATCTAATAAATGATTCATTTAAGAACATTGTGGAAGTTTACTTTAACTTCACATACTTTTGAAAATCCAATGTTTAGTTTATCCTGATAAGCGATCATTGTCACAATTCTAAACACGACGGCGTTCTTCTTTCATAAGGGAATTTGGCGTCACGGCGGCTTTGTTTTTAGGTGGACCGTTAAAGAATGCGACATGCGTCTCCCGGAAATTCTATAGAATTCAACCAATCAAATGACGACTTCGAAACTCCTGAAGTGTTTCCCATTTTATGTGCCTTATGCATCAGACATTCAGCCAATGGTCTGTGGGCTTGATGTCTGAGGCTGAGACCAGCCTAAACCTAATAAACAGTTTTGATTTAAAGTTGATGACATTAAGGCAAGATTAAGGGTCAAAATGTCCATATTGTCCTTTAGAAATGATATGATGTTGTGTCTGAATTGTTGTAATTGAGCCCTGCCAGTAATGTTTTATAAGCTAACATTGCAACAGGAAGTGAAATGGCACGTACTGTAGTTGTGCAAGCTTGTCTATCTGACTGATTCAGACTGAAAGTGAAACAACTTGCCTTAGCAAAGAATAGAAAAAACTGAGGCCATTAAATCCATGCCATCTGCACCTTCAGGGTAGAATTACTAACTAGCATTACTAACATTTTACCTGGTAACTTAGCTACAATGACTAAGCTAGAAAGTTAGCTAGGGACTGTGTGTGCTCCAGTACAGTCTGCGGGCAGCGTTTTAGGATCCAGATTGGGTCATTAATTAAGATCAGTCGTGAGGCTCACAGGGGAGAATCGGCGAGGAACTGCTTTGATTACATGCGACAGAATTGCTCATCGGTTCAAGGCCACAAAACGAAAAGGGCTTGAAAGAGTACCGAACAGTGTCTCTCTAGAGTGGAAATAGCTAGACTCTCTTCCCAGCAACAAAACAGTCATTTACTGTAAAAACCAAATCAGTGACTTTCAGTTCCTATATTAAACTACCGTTATTCATGTTATTTATAAGATCTGCAATAAAATGTGCAATGATTGTAAATCATCTAATAAGACCAGAGGTGTTTTCTATAAAGAGGCAAGAGCAGGTGAATTCTCAAAAACATTAGGATGAGAAAATAACCTAAAATATAGAAATCTAAAGAAAAATACAGAGTAAAGTATTAATACTTCCACTTGCTAATGAAGTTTGAGAAGGAATCCGGGTCTATTTTGCTTCCACTGGGTGAAATTGTGTTCTCACCGAGCTCCAAAAAGCAGCAATATACAGGCTAAAAGTCACATGACACAAGGCAGTGCCTCTACTTCACTGTGATTGGCTGATTTCCTTGTCAGTGGGATGATGCCCACCTAAGCAAACACAGTATAAAGGGTCTAAAAACTGGACTAAATTGTTCAGACTTACTAACCCATCACCAATTTCAGTCACATCAAAATGAACCTGAAATGACTTGCAACATAAATTGAGTCTGAGTTTTTAATGAGCACTCATGAAAACTTGATGCTTTTGATGTGACTTGATGTGAACAGAATGTTAATATAAAAGTAAAACTTTTAAAGTCTTCATTGCTTATTGACAGTCTGAAGTATAAGGTAAAAGGTGCTGGATATGCTTTTAATCAGGAAACCATATAAACATCAAATGCAGCTGAAACATGACCAAATTGATTTGAATAAACTCAAAGGAAAAAGGGACTTTGCCTTATTTCAGAAGTCCATTGCATGCCACTAAATGCAAGTCATTTCACCTCATCATCCGTTGTGAAAGGCTTCATCGACCCGTGAACCTCGATGAACTGGCTGACAACACATCTCATGCAGATGTCTGCTAATGAATGCCAGCATCCCACACGCCAGTTCTGCTGCCTCCATCTGTTTCTGGCTTTACATACCATGCCATTACCAGTGAGTACCAGTCAGTTAATTCCCATTGAGTTCACTTATAGTACACTAAAATCCAAACATTTGAACAGCTTTTCACTAAATCATTATTATTTTCCGCTCGACTTGCACCGTGTCCTCCTAACTAGCTGTGATAATCTCAGGTACTGTTCATGTGCTTTATTTAACGTTAAAATTGTCAGTGAGTTTGAATATTTTGTGTGTCTTGTATAGCCGTACTGAAAGCAACAATAGACAATTCACCTCAGATCTTCGAAATAAAAAGGAAACTAAACCGTTCAAACTGTCAACTCACTGTGAACAGATAAGCGCATTCTATAACAAATTTTGTTTTATGTATGTTAAAATGGTGTCGTAATGAATCTGCTTCGTCATTTTTCACCCACTGGCCACCAGAGGTCGCCCTTCCACATCATGGACTCTGTTACACGAACTTCATTTCCCACAAGCCCCTCACCCAGTCACTGATCACCCTAGCCAGCTGTAGTACATTACCTTGACCTAATTACATTCACATCTCACCACTATAAAAGCACTACTCACACACACCCACACTGCGAAGTATTGTCTATACCTGTATTGCAATTCTGAGCGTTTATTCCTTGTTTCGTCTGCCCGTTTCCCATTCTGTTGTGTATCTGCCTGCCTTTTGACCATTTGCCTGGATTATCACTACGAGCCTGCCTGTTCTTTACCACTCTGTTTTCTGTTGAGTTGACCATTGCTTGTCTGACTACGTCAGTAAATAAAGCTGCACTTGGATCTCATTCGCTTACTCGCTCATCATTACAGGTGTAATATTCATGAACTTGATTATGTACTTATCAATTTTATTGCCAGTGCCGGTGTTTTGATCCCCAGGCAAATTATTACCCCTCTTGTTGAAGTTGCGACCTGACTGCCTAAAACCTCTAATCCTAACCCCTTCCCCACACCTACTCCTAAACCTACCAATACTAAAAGATAATAATCTGGCAGGGGTCGAAATTGGCACGAAACCTGTAGATTGCAGAGAGAGCCCGCCTATGCACTCTTCTGATTGGCGGTGATTTTTGATGGACTTTATTGCATCTCATAGTCACGTCGCATCTGGTGTGGACAGACATTGTTTTCCGCAGAAAAAATCTTATTGCATCTGGATAGGACTTGGTGTATGAAATCATAAAATAACACAAATGGAAGTATGAGAATTATGTAGAGACTTAAGTCTTCACCCTTTGTCTAGATTCCAGCTCAGCTGCAAGACAAAAGAAAAGAAAACAAGACAAAACGGCTATACAACTAGGGTGAAAATAAAATAAAATTTAAATTGTATGTCTTGTAAAGATAAATACGCATAGGCACCATTTACATACACAAAAGAAGAAAGAAAAACGCAATAATTGTATTCATCCACAAACATAGATTAACAGATTTTTAAGATGAGAAACAGAAACAGTCAAAGACATCATTCCTCTTTCATTTTCACACATTAGTGAAACACACTTTAAATATCCGGTGAACAAAAAGAAGCAAAAATTATTGAAAAAAGGTCAGATGCCTCATTTGCTAGAATTAGTGAAAATAATGAGTTAATCTGTGAAGTGCCATAAATTACCAGTGATTGGAACAATGAGGCTAACTAAGCACATGTCGTGTAAATGATTGCAGTGCAATGTGTAATAACCAAAGAAAAAGTCTAATTAGAATAAATTCTGTCTCTTGCACGGTCAAACAGAGAGAGAAAACCAAGAGAGAGGGGGGAGAGAGCAAGAGAGAGACAGACAGAGAGCGAGATAGAGATAGAGAGAGAGAGACAGAGAGAGAGTGACAGAGAGAGAGAGAGAGAGAGACAGAGAGAGAGAGAGAGAGAGAGAGAGAGAGAGAGAGAGAGAGCGAGATAGATAGAGAGAGAGAGAGAGAGAGAGAGAGAGAGAGAGACAGAGAGAGAGAGAGACACCTGGATTTGTACAGGTAATTCACTCCATCCAGAACCAAGCCTCCATTAATTAACAGAGTGGTAATGAAAATGTCATCTCTCTCCTGAAGTAATCCACTCTCATTTACTATTCCTCAAATACATCATCTGCAGCACATACATTTGAATTAAGACCATGCATGTCAAAATATACTGCTGAGGAACTCATACATTAGCATTCTAAATGTTGGTATATACAAATCTCACAAAAAAAGTCAAACAAATAAAAAAAAGAACACAGCTTATCAAAGCATAACCTCCTTCTGCTGAAGAATTGACATTTCAGAGAATGACAAACTTGGCAAAGTAACTTCTCAGTAGATGAACGAGCGTCACATTCTCTAGAACCCATATTTCTTCCTGGCATAAACCTGGGCACGTCTTCATTTACTGATCTAGGCGCTGATGTCAGATGTGGGCTTGCCTCTTGACATATGACTGCAGAATGTGTGATGCGGTAATAGTTTGCATAACTCAAGCAGCTGTCTTCACCCTTCAACGCCCATTGAAGCGCAGCCGACGGCTGACCTCAGCACAGTGCAGGTGCATCCCACCAAACAGACGCAGAAAAAATATCCCAGATGTTTAGACTGTGAAGATAAGTCATGCAAATGAAAGGTGTTTATGAAACCATACTGTTTAGAGTTTCAGAAATCAAAACTAGATTTTTACAACTGTGTTTTCTTGACCAAAAAGCACAACACCAATGCATGGACGTTAGGTATTTGCGAAATTGTTACTTTGCATTTGCCAATAGGGTTGCAAACTGTGGAGGATGTGGTTCCCTCCAAATCGGAATCACTATAAGCAATAGTAATAGACTCCTAGAAAGCACAATGTTTTTCCAATTTGTAATGTATTATGGTGGCGACAGTTTGTAGTCTTTAAGGCGACGATAAAGTGCAGTGCTGATTTGGAGACCAAGAACTCACTAAAACTCCACTTATGCATTTTCCCCACTGCGGTACAAATAAAGACTTTACTTACTTACTGATTTAGTGCCCCCTGCTGGCCCTGACTCTGAAACTACCACCCCCTGTGTAGTTCCCTTTCATCAAAATGTCTGTTTAAACAGATTTTGAGCTTCTAAAGAATTTTTAATGTCACTTTAAAGTTCTGAATTTTCTCATTGAATCCAACTGAAACAAATTAGACACAAGGAAAGATGTGTGTGTTTAGTGTGTAGATATGAGCTCTGGGGCGTCCTTATGTCTGATTACTATGCAAGATCCCCTCTAGGAAGATGCTTTCCTCAGACAGAACTCCAGAGGTGCTTTTCTCTTTTAAAACAACATCAGTCACAGGGCCGTACACAGACGTTTTGCAGGTGCTCAAATGAGGGAAAAAAGGGCACCCCTCTAATAATTGCTATAAAAAATACATAAAAATTAAATTAGATACATACAACAAAACATATTATTTTCATATTTAAATGTCTTATGTTGGCAATATACTGTAATTGGTAAATTAGCAAAATCAATGTGCATTACTGACGGAAATTACATTTTATTACTATTGTTATATTTTATTATTTAGATGAATTTCACTGTAAATACAGGAATCATATTATAAAAACTAGTATTTATAGGGAAATTATGAAATGATACTGTTCTGTATATGATACTTTTATATGAAACGAAAACTGGCAGTAGCTGGTGGCAAGTCTTAATAAGTAAGTCAAAACTGAAATTCAAATTATAAATTAGTATAGACTTATTTTTTACTGAACTGTTTAATTACAATGATATGTGATAAAATGATAAAAATTAAAATTACATTTCCAATCGTGCTGATATTCGAGATAACAGCCCTTTTACTCGAGCGATATTCCTTAACTATATCACATGATATAAACGACAAAATCTCATACTTCATATCTTGCTTGGTACATTACGGCGCCCCACGGACAATCCGTTCTAACACGTGTGCGCACACCCTCTCTTTCAATGACAGGTTGACGCCTCACAGTCATTATAAAAACTGGTTTGTGCTGTAGTCTCTGCAGCACGTGACTGATGCCATGCACAAACACGCCTCAACAACAAGGCAGGCCCGACGGCTCTGAGCACGCGTTATCGTACTGCATATTACAGTAGTAAATGATGCGTTTTATACCTTACAAATGTGTTTTAATTGTAACATAGTCTTTTTTGTTTTTGTTTTTACTGTGTTCTGTTCCTGCCTGAGCTCCTAGTTAGTTTCCCTGTATGTTAATTAGAAACTAATTAACATTCGCTTGTTTCTGTTCACCTTGATTACGTTGAGCCCTGAGTTTAATTCTGTTCCTTTGTCAAACATTTTTTTTTGCCCAAGGATTAAAATACCATAGCAATAACAACTAGACCAATATACATTTCAAACATGAAATGGTTAAAGACAAGTAAACGGTCAGTAATAAAATTAGAACAAACAAATGAATTAGCAGTAGCATAAATAATTACACCTAGGTGCAGAAATCTAAATCTAATTAAAATCAACTAAAATAACACTGCATAGTTTTCTTTTCATAAATAAAATATAGATTAATCCTCATTAAAGTCATAAAATATGTTGAATCAAGATCAGTAAATGATTTTCTTTTATTCTTCGATTAACATTAATGATGGGCAGCACATTTATTAGGCTGCTGTCACTTTAAAACTGAACGCACAGATCCAAAATACTGTTACACAAGTGCTTTCTTTCTCATCTGTTTACGTTCACTTAAAGGGACAGTTCACCCAAAAATTAAATTATCCCATGATTTACAAACCATCCTAGGTGTATATGACTATCTTCTTTCAGATGAATACAATCGGAGATATATTTAAATATATCCTAGCTCTCCAAAGATTTATAATGGTATTAAACGTGTTTTGAAGAAATTAGAGAAATTAAGAAATTAAATGCATCCATCAATCGTAAAAAAAATAATTGTTAATAAAGGCCTTCTGAAATGAAGCGAAAGGTTCATATTTAAAATATCCATATTTAAAACTTTATAATGTAAAATGACTAGCTTCTGGTAGACAGCTGTATGTATCGATTTTCAGCGGAAGAGTGAACTCTGACCTGACATGACGCAATTACGAATGCGGATGCACAGAAGATAGAGCAAAACAAAACATGAATTAGAAGTCTAAAACGTAAATTTTAAAGAGAAATGTCGGAGGATTTCGATATAAGCTCGAGTTTGTTGCCCAGTCCTGTGTTACACCTGGCAACCCATCCATAACTGTACTTATACTTCCTTGACTTTACCTCTAACTTTAGTCAGAACAAACAGTACTTCTAATTCAGCATTCCCATTAGAATTAATTCAGCATTCCCATTAGATTTTTTAAACAATCTTGATCCAGAGCCAGAGCAGATTGTGATATTTTCCTAATGACACGCACTGGCTTACAGAATCATCCTCTGTGTGGTTAGTCCTTTTGTTAATCGTGTTCAAGCAAGCTGTGAAGGACTTCCATTGTTTGGTCTCGGTTGAATAGCGATTGGTGAAGACACAGAGGACTGTAGGCAGTCAGACAACAGACTAGAATAAAGATGTCTTCCTTTCATAACTCATAATTCAGGAATGCGTCTCCTCCTGGTACATATCAAGTTTGCCAAACATCTCACGTAATCAGTGATTTGTTTATGGATTAGAATGATAAAAAAAAGGACAAAAATGCAGTGATATCAGTTCTGAAGTCAACATTAGCATTGATAAACATCACTTATCCTATTCAACAGAAACCTGAAAGAAATATTGAAGATGCTGCTTGCTTAATGCATCAATAGTATTTAACATTCATTCAGCCTCAAAGTTCAAATCTTTTCCACTAAAATAATTGGTCATGTCATCATTGTGCACTACACCTTACAATGTGTCTGCTGGCTAATAGGTGCCTAAAACGCCACAGCAGGGTCCAAGTGATGTCCGGGACGCAGTGACAGCTGCCGCCCAGTTACATGTTTTACTTCAAAGTAGATTGGGGAAAAATGAAGCATGAAAGTTTTTCCAGGACAGTATTCTCTGAGTGCCTGTTCTTTGAGTATGTGCTTAGGTCCAATACATCCTACTTTATGCATTGGCTCTAACATCTTTCTGAAAGCTCTTCTTCAGTCAGCCTGTTTCATTTGTTCCACACTGCTTATCAGAGCTTTCAGACTGTGCTGCACTTTTGCATTATGACGTTAACAGAAATCCTTTTAGAAGAATCTGTCTGCATATTCAGAATGTAAATTAGAAAGTAAGAGAGCTCAGAGGCTCAAGCCTAATAGTTCCAATGGAACCTGGAGGTAATTATGTCCGCTAGACAAACCCAAAATATTGTTATTGAACGACGTTTTCAAATTTCCTAAACAGAGACCAGTTTAAATATATAAATATATCTCGTCCTAGAGCGTTCAGCCTGTTCAGATGTAGTTTTCTATATTTTATAACCAGTCCAATTGATGGTTTTCCTGTAGAGGATGATCAACATTTTCAGCGTTGTTATTGTTAAATAAAGATAAAACTATTAAAAAATAGTTTTGGTAATTGAAATTAAGATGAAATAAAATATCAGTAACACTTTACAGTAAGGTTCATTAGTTAAACATTAGTTAATGTATTAATTAACATGAGCGATACATTTCTTACTGTATTTACTAATCTGCGTTAACGTTAGTCAATGAAAATACAGTTGTTCACTGTTTGTTCATGTTAGTTTACAGTGCATTAACTAATGTTAACAATATTTTAATAATGTATTAGTAAATGTTGAAATTAACATTAACAAAGATTAATAAATGGTGTAGAAGTGCAGTTCATTATTACTTCATGTTAACTAATGAACCTTATTGTAAAGTGTTACCAAAATATAAATTATTAGATGAAAACTTAAATGAAAATAAGAAATGCTGCCTTGGCAACTAACTGATATAAATAAGTTTAAAGGGATAGTTCACCCAAAAATGAAAATTGTCATCATTTACTCTCCCTCATGCCGTTCCAAACCCATTAGACTTTTGTTCATATTCCAAACACAAACGAAGATATTTTCAATGAAATCTGTGAGCTTTCTGTCCCTCCATAGACAGCAATGCAACTTCCACTTCAAATTCATAACGAGATTGTAAAACTAATCCAATATTAATTGAACGGTTTAGTCCAAATTTTCAAAAATCACAAAATCACTTTTATATGCTGATCAGAATAAATTTAGGCTTCTATCCACATATAAACATTCATCAACACACACCAGTTATGATGAATGGAAGCTCAAGAACCAATGAGGTTCATTCTCGTGTTAGGGGCCGTTCACATATCGCGTCTTTTGCATGCGCATTTTCATTATTTCCTATGTAGGGGAGCGGTAAGCGCAGGCAAAATGGAAACGACGCGGTCGCGACACACATGTGGTGCAGTGGTTTTTTCTAGGCGCCCCTGTGCCGCGGCGAGATGAAAAACATCTCAACTTTTCAGAATGCCGCAAGCGCACCGCAGGTCATGTGACAAGAACCATCCAATCAACCCTTTCCCTTACCCTAACGGTCGCCTAATTACATCAGACGAACGCAGAGTTGTTGTGCAGGAGAGATGGTTTCACGGCAGAAGCTCTGTTTGGTGATGCTTGGGCCAATTTTTCTTAAAAGATTATCAAACTGGTCCTTGTCAACTCTGAAATAGACTTTTGAATCTCTCATCGTCCAGACGGAGCTCTTAGATGAGTTTGTGAAATTCTCCGTGGTGCACCCAAACACTGCGGGAGTTTGTTTTTTCTTCTCCATAAATAAATCTAGTACTAGAGCTACTGCAAGGGCTTTTCGGTGATGGAAATCCATTGAAATTACCGCATAGTCGTGGAGAAAACTGTTCATGGTTGCAAAGCAACAATAGACGCTACAGAAACGCGAGGTCTCGAATGTTTGCAAAGAAGGAGGAAGCGACGCGGCCGGGCTTTCCGCGCTTTTTTAGGCGCGATATGTGAACGGCCCCTTACACAGCACATTTGAGATTCCGCAAGAGCCAATGAGGTTTGTTCTCGCGAGTCAAGCAGGCTCGGTTGAGCTTCTGCTTATGCTTGCTGATCAATGTATATAACTGTCAATAAAAGCCTTAATTCAATCTGTTCATCAAAGAAAGTGATCAAGTCTCTGGACTAAACCTCTTAATTCATATGGATTAGTTTTACGATCTGGTTAACAAAATTGAATAAACTGCCCAAAAAACCCTATAGCCATACATTGAAGAAGAGAACTCAGACCATGCTAAGAGACCAGAAGGCTCTTTTGGTAAACAACTACCTAACAACCACAAAAAAACAACATAGCAACCACACAGCAACACCTTGGCATCCACACAAACACAAGCGCAATGTGGCAGTGAGCTTGCATGGGCAAGAACAACATTTTCTTCACAATAAATTTCAGATGCTTCTGACCACTTGATATTATGTGAGGAAAAAAAGCAGTTTTATTATTCTTGTGAACCATTTTCAAAAGAATCTGTGGTCATCTCCAAAATTATCTGACAGATAAATCTCCATATGGAAGTGGTTGCCATGGCAATTCAGTCCTCTACTGCAATGCATAATTCTTCCTCCTAAATTGATACATTTCCCTTTCTAAAATTATATTTTGAAACATTCATTCTTCTCAGGCCTGGCAGCAGCTTTGTCCATTACTGCATTTATGTGTAGAGTGGACTGTGACATCCTGATTGCTGTCATTTCTCATGCGGAGACCTTGCAGCATGTGAATCACAGCCCGGTTCACCCAATTTACCAGACACACAAACCCTTCATTTCTATAGCAGTTTCTTTCTAAGGGGAAAAGCAGCGAGTATCCAAACTGACTCAGAGGAGCAGTGATGAGCACAGGGAGCAATTCCCAAAGGGAATAAAATGGATGGGGGAAAAACAATTTTTAAAAGAAAACAAAAACAACTACGACCACAACAAAGCCAAACCCTAAAAAATCCTACTGTAAAATATCATCTATTAAATTCCTTTGCACTAATACTGAATAGTCCTGAGCATTGCAACTCTATTGACTCTATTTACTTATTTTTTAATACAGGTTTCTGCTTTTGTGTGTGTGTGTGTGTGTGTGTGTGTGTGTGTACTTGCTTTCCTTACATTGTGGGGACCAAATGTCCCCACAACGTAAGTAAAACCAGTAAATCTTGACATTGTGGGGACCTTTTGTTGGTCCCCACTAGGAAACAAGCTTATAAATCATACAGAATTATCTTTTTTGAAAATCTAAACTAGCAGAACATTTTCTGTGAGGAATAAGTTTAGGGGTAGGGGGACAGAATGTAGTTTGTACAGTATAAAAACCATTACGCCTATGGAAAGTCTCCACAAAACACATAAACACAACATTTGTGTGTGTGTGTGTGTGTGTGTGTGTGTGCGAATGATTGGTGCACATTTTTAAAAAAACAAACAAAAAAAAAACATCACCCCCTCATTTTACATTCATCTGATTCCTCCGCTAAGCAACACCCACTTTTCACCATCCAATCAGATCCCAGTTACTAAAATCAAGTACCAATTTACATTTGGTTAACTGAATGTCTGTTTCAAAAAGGTACACTATGTAACTTTTGGCCATCTAGCAGTTATAAAAACAAAAAAACAACAACAAAAAAACTGCATGCATTTTGTGGAAGAGCATTGCTTTGGTTGTGCTTCAGATCTGTGTGACCGTGTGGATGAATACGGTTCTTTCTCATAACTAAAAAAAGACAGAGAGATTATCCTGCTGCTCATATAACATTCACTACTATGCTTAAGAGATATAACCAGTTGAGATGGAAATGATCTCAAGCTTACTAGCTGAAGACACTACTGTAGCTATACCCATTATAGACACGGTACTTCCTTGAAAATAAATTCCAGTACAGCACTGCAACAACCATAATGACCCTTCACAATAGATAATGTACTATCTATTATCAATGTGCAATCTAACTCTGTTAGAAAACTACATATGACAATTTCTCTGTCCAATAAAATACCTTACTCACCTCTTGAGGAGTAAAAATGCCCTCTCTGAATGTCTTTTACAACAGTTCAAATTCCTCAGCTTTTGCCGTCTCCGAAAAGCCAGTGTTGATTCTTGTTTTATTACAATCTCTGTCGCTCTCTCTCTTCCATTTGGCTTTTTTTGTTTAAAACAGGTGATTCCCCAGAGGTTTGAGATTTAAAATGCTCAATGTCAACCTCTCTCATTGGTTGTGAGAACTAACCTATGCAAATCCCACACCGTACACGCATCAAAGTAACCAGAGCTACTTTTTACTATTTACGGATATGACGAGACACACACGGACAAGTGACGCATGTACACAATTTTCCACGAAAGCCATTCCGACAGGTCTAAAATAAAAACACTTATGATAGGCTTACCATAGTGAATAAGGGTAAAACAAAAACAGGTTTTGGAAGAAAGATGTTAATTGTGGAAGGGGTTTTCAAACTGACTCTTTGTCAGATTAAGCGTAAAAAAGGTGTGCCCCATTTCATGCTGACTTCAAGGGGGTAAAAACTCACACCCTTTTTTACTCTGTCCGACCTTGGGAACCGGTTACCCCAGCAACCACCAAAGTCGGTGTAGCTCATGTGTCTGAAGCTATTAATGTGTGCCTGCCTTCTGCCTTCTCACTTCTGTATGTCTCTCTCCATCTCATCCACTCTTTATCTCTCTCACCCACCTTCCCACTCCCTCTTTCTTCATGACAGCAGGCCAGCCTCCCGAAACCAACAGAAGTTTAAAACAAGTTTTTAATTCCTGTCCTGATCCAGCAAGAGACGCACTCAGGACTTTGTGGATTTGGACAATGAATACTACAAAATCACTGAATGACAGATGGGAGACATAGAAAAACATTCAAAACTCCCTCATCACCATATTTACACAGTAAATATTTACAGCAATATTGCGAAATATTATTACACTAAAACAACTGTTTTCCATTTTGATATACTTGAAAATGTAAATTATTCCCGTGATGGTAAAGCTACATTTTTCTTCAGTGTCACATGATCCTTCAGAAATCATTGTAATAAGATGATCTGTAGCTTAAGAAACATTTCTTACTATTATCAATGTTGAAAACTTTTTTTTTCAGGATTATTTGATGAATGGAAAATCATTTATTCGAAATAGAAATCTTTTATTACATTATAAATGTAATAAAAACTGTCACTTTTGATAAATTTAATGCATCCTTGCCTAAAAGAAATCTTACTGACCCCAATCTTTTGAATGCTAGTGTATATTAATATAGAATTGTGTTAAGCAAATTTGCATATTAAATGGAGATTGGTATAGTCAGCCCTGCGTAAATGTCCTTTTGCTAAAAAATCCTTCAGCACACCTACAATCAGACTGAAACGTGTCCTGAGGCACAAACTGAGCGCAGATCAAAGTTTGACTGCAATCCATAATTTTCCAGCCTGTTTTCTAACCCAGCATCACGTCCGGCGAACATAAATAGCATCCATTGTGGAGCCTTTCACCATCAGAGACTCGGTGAGACAACAGCAGCCTGATTTCACAAGAGTTTCAAAGTAACAAAGAACAGTCTGATTGGTTCAATTACAGAATAATGTTTCTTGATAAAACAGGCAGTGCAGAAAACTATGTACAGTCATGTCTCATATGTTGTGATGTTGATAAATAGGCAGCTAATAACAAATAACTCTTCTTCGGGGCGTAAGATCAAGCTTAATGGAGAGAATGGGCAAGAAGTCATTATCTAAGTATCTTTTTATGGACGTCAGATTAAAAGTTGAAAAATAAAACAGGTATGTTCTGCCTTGAGGTTAGATAATTGTTCAGTAGGAGGGCTCTCTGTATCTGTGAACAGTTAACACTGCAACATTTACATATGTGAGGCTCTTCAAATTACCCTAATCTTCTCAATTAGATAGAATAATCATAGTTATACGCTGGGAAAATGATGGACCTCCGAGGCACGCTCTCTCAGAGGCCAGTGTTTGAAGATGGCAGAGAGGCAGGGGGTGTCTAAAAGCGTCCCCTTCTTCCCCTGTCTTGGCAGAGCCCCTCTTAAAAAGCATTCAGGAACACAGCAATTGAGTTCCAAGTGAGCAAATCAGCTGGGTCGTGGGAGTCTAAAAAACGGCAATCAACGTGTCACTGTTAATTAGGCGCCACTCGGAGATGGCCGTGAAACTGTGCTTCCTTAGCCAGGGTGGAAAAGAAAGCACAAAAAGCATTTTTCAGTAGCCAGAGCTGGAGGGCTGCCTGAGCTCCTGCATGTGTTTCTTTCCGAGAGATAGGACAGGACTGGCTGTCTTTATATCTCAGCATCCTGACATCAGCGAGACCAGGACTGAACTAGTCTCAGCCTCAGAACGCTCAAGGACTGCAGAAAGTTCAAATCTGTTTGACAGACTTCATGCAACTTTCAGAAGTAAAGGCACAGGTTTTTTCATCAGTTCACCTGGCAATGAAGTTAGGAATGCATGACAAATATTGGTCTCATATTGGTTATCCATTGAAACGGATATATTTATTACTGGTTAAATAATTCAATATTTAATTTAAATAAATAATATAATAATAAAACAATGATATGATATAAACACACATACTGTAATTCTTGGTGGTAGATAAAGACGTAAGATGAAGGAGCTGAGAAAACACAGTCTTTAATATAATGTTCACATAAAAACAACCAATACATACGAGAACCGACCTGGGGGGTATTCCCCAGGCAAGGTTAACTTACCGTCACATATGAACTCTCGTAGTTTAACCCGAACCTTGCTTACTCGAGGTATGCAACCCAGAGTATGTTCCCAGTTGACACACAAGACCTTCTCAACCGAGCAACAAATCGATGATTCACCATGGAAACAGAGACTAAGAAAAAGCGTGCTATTCTACTTCCTTCTGTTGTTTAATGGCCATTGACATAACCTTCTTAGAGCACATTGTCACCTATTTGATGGTTGTGTAATAGTTTTTTCAACATTTGTATTGAATAAGTAATCTTTATTCACTGAGAATAAGAATAATATTTTTTGTTTGATGCTAATTATTTAATAAGATCACATACGTATTTTCTTATAGAAATTACAGTATCGAAAACATCCTGTTATAAAAAGGAAAAAAGCAAATCTGTGTGCGAGATGACAATAAAGTAAATACATATATCAGAATTGAATAAACATTTAAACATTATAATAGTGATTTTTAAATATTAAAATAGCTTGAATTGATGTTTGTTAACTTAAACTCTCTCGAAATAGCTTTATAATGAATGAATGACGAGCATTCGCTGGGTCACATGATCATAATAAAATGGTGTCCCCTTCGCGGCGCGCCCTTCAAGGGTGCAAATATGCCGTTTGGAATTTGTCCATTAGTAAATGAGGGAACTAAACAGGAACAGCCGGACGGAGATTAACTAATCAGATAACTAATCTAGTGTAGCCAATATGCTATGCTAGAGGATGTAAGTTAAATACAGTCTTGATATTAAATGATCAAATTTAACATAGCACAATTCGATTAGCTCTGGAACAAGTAATAGATTAATAAGACTAAAGATTGCCCGTTTTATGTACCCAAAATAAATCATCTCTCATGTTTAACCACTATAAGGCACAGCGGCAAATCTCCGAAGCACCGGCCAAGATGAAGCTGTTCTCGGCGGGTACACGACCCCTGAACCCCGGAGCTCGCATCTTCGAAAACGTCTAAGCAAATTGTAAAATAGGAGCTTTGATTAAATATGAGCCGCATATTTCAGGTCTAAACAACTATGTTATCGCCTAAAAACTCTTAAAAATACAGTTCGTGGTACAACAAGCGTAGTATTTGCAAAAATTATGGTGTATTTGCTTGGCCGCCATGACAGTCGCTTCAAGCGGAGTGATACAAACGGTGAAAAGGTAGGAGTGCTGTTTACACTAAAATATTCAAGAACCAGAATCGAATCAGATTCAAGAACCAGAAAGAACTGTTGTGAGAGAGACATTATACAGAAAGTTACATTACCTTTGATCTCATCTAACACTCACTTAAAAATCTTTAAAAACACAATTTAATCTTTAGTAAATCTCAAAATGAATAGTAATTTTCATACTGCACATTATAATGTTAAGATGCCTAAATTCACTTGTATCATTGAAATGGCATTTTTCAGGTTTTGTTAACAATTTTTTAATGAAAAATTTCAATATAACTAAAGAGTTAAGACTAAATACCAATCTGAAATTCAGTTGTAGCATTAAAATGATAGTTTCTAGTTTTAAGCCATTCATTTTCAATTTAGACAAAAATAGTAGAATATCGTACAATATTAATAATATATAATGTTAGTAAAATTAGTCTATTTCGGATAACTCTGGCACATAAAAGCAAAACAAAATGTTTTTGGCTGCATAACATGATTGTCAAGTGGCCTCTTCCTGTCTAATTGGTTGGTTTTTGGCCAGGATAAGCTGCTATGATGACTTTTTGACAAATATCTGGCTATACAGTATGACACTAGGAATGAGGCAGTGCTGCAGAAGCCAATGTCACATCTCACTGGACACGAGTTAAAAGCAGGAGACAGAGAAAATTATGCTTAGGGGTTAATTAGCATCTCAGCCCACATCTTCAACCGCCGCATCACCGCGGAAATAAGAGGAAAAAGAGTAATAATAAGAAAGCAAGGTGAGAAAAGTGAGAGAAAGAAAGAAACACCAGCAATGCAGCAACTCACCTACAGGATGATGGACAACGCAGACAAGTCATGCTGACAACAACATTGGTATTTTCACACTTCATTTCTTGAGAATGCCTGGGCAAAATATACAGGGTACAATGCACATGTGGTTTATTTCAGAAACCCCTGCTGTTTGACTGCCTCAGTGATGTCATCAAACTCAATCAGAGCCTGACAACACAGACCAAATGAATAGTTTTGATTTTACATGACTGGCAGTCCTTCTTTAGCCTCTGAAATGATGAAAAACATTTTGCATCATCTCACAAAATTCTCACTTTCAGTGCTGCAATACAATCACCTAATGAATGAAAGGCAAAACTACCAATTCTGTAATGAACCTTTAACAAAACCTATATTTAAAGTCATTTCATTGTATTAATTCACTGCCTAGAGGCTTGGAAAAAGCCTTCAGAACAAGTTATTTTCATCATCAGAAATCTCAAGTGATTATATTGGGAAAACAAGCAAATGTTATGTATTAATACTGTAAAATAATTAGATTTTTTTCGTCCCCAAGGATGAGCAAATCACCTACCAAAAAACAGTATGACAATATTCAGAGCACAAACATATCAGCAAGGAGCCAGTTTCTTTTCCAAAACATAGTTACAAATAAAAGAGTGAAATAAATTCAAGATGGCAGACAAAGCAAGATGAATGTTGAATACACACTACCATTCAAAAGTTTGGGGTCAGTAATTTTTAAAAGAAAGAGGAGGAGGAGGAGTTTAGTTTGGCTAGGGCCAATATAGCCTGAGATGTTAATGAGATTCTCTGGTCTGTCCCAGACCAAATACGGGATGCTGGGGCAGGAAATGTCTTGTTGTTGTTTTGTGTATTGTACTCTACTGTACATTAAGGGATAAAAATGTATACAATTGTTGTCTTCATCATTTGAAAATGTTTCTTGAGGGGGAGAACCACAAGCAACATAACTAATGATAACTGACTTTTGTTTTTGTAGTATTGTTTTTTTGAGATTGAATGGTTTTGAGTGGAAGCTTCATTTTGACCTGAAAATAGGAAGTCTGGGGAGTTGTGTGAGAAGTTATGGATTTTCAAGAAATGTGTTTAAGCAATCAAGAAAAACTGTAATGATATTTCACAATATTATTTGATTAGCTTTGGAGAGCATAATAGATTCTTTCAAAAACATTTTAAAAAGCGTACCGACCCTAAACTTTTGAACGGTACAGTTACTTTTTATTGATAAAAATAGTTTCATTCAGAGGTGCCCAATCCTGTTCCTGGAGATCTACCTTCCTGGATTGGGAACCGCTGGTTTAATCTAATGAAACTATGACAATTTACCAGTTACTTCTTCATACTATTTCATGCTAGCTCACTAGGATTTGGAACAGAGCCTAACTGTGTACTTAGCTCACATTTAGTTCCATGAAGGCTAGTTTAATTTTCTAATCAACAAACTGGCCATCATCTAAATCACTGAATGTAATTAGCACACCAAATGTGCTTTAATCCTCCCACAGCAGTTTACACAGTTCAAATGCTCCCTAGGTTAAAAAAATATTCTGTTTGCACTACATCCACCCATTTCATCTTAAGCAGCAGGTGTGTGGCGTCAGAAGGTTTCCCCTGGAGGCTTTGCTGAACGTGGGAGAATTTACTTACATTTTCTGAACGATGTAAACTATGATGGCCAGAGGCTTCCCCTAAGCCAAGACAGAGCCCTGCAGCAGTGTGCGTTCAGCTTGTCAGCCGCTCTCAGACAAAATCATGAGTGCTTCCTCAAAATGACGAGAAGGAGCTTGCAATCTGTTGCTGCCAAATGAGAAGTGGGTCATCTTAGATTACAATAATCTTAATCTCTCAAGTCGAATCAAGTGGAGGCTGGAAGGGTACAGCAGTGTGTGATGTGGTAAAATCAATGAATGTTTCAATTTCATCCTTTTTTCTATTCTAAGTAAATGTAAATAGTCAAAAATATAAGCTATTTTATGACAGTCATTGCATTGTGGGTAAAGCTCACTAATGATGCGTGAAAGAGTCTTCGTTTTGTGGAACGCAGGTTTAATTTGTATCATTTTTAAACTCATTCCCTGTCACTTTTTCCACTAGTTTCCAGTCTATTGCAACTTCTCCTGTACATGCACGAGAAAAAGCGAGCTTCTGTTTTTCGTATGATGAGCTCTATGTATGTGCGGTGGTAAAAAGCCTAAATTAAAAGCCTAAATTAAATATCTTCATCATGTAAAGAAGTTCTCTTCAAAAGATTTGGATTAAACTGCTCAATTAATATGGATTATTTTTACGATTTTTTTATGAACATTTTAAAGCAGCAAATTTTTGGTTTTGTGGACTTACAATGGATGGACAGAAATCTCTTAGGTTTCATTAAAAATATCTTTTTTGCGTGTTTTCGAATATGAAGAAAAGTCTTATGGGTTTGGAATGAGACGAGAATTTTCATTTTTGGCTTAAATTTAACAGTCCTTCAAATGAGAATGTGATGATCTTTCCCTGAAGGATCCTACACAGGAAGTTAGATAGCCTGTATATACACTGGGGAAAAAAATGGTGTAGAAACAAATTTCATTTAGAGATTCTCTGTAAATTTTACAATTAACCCTTAAACACAAACCTCGTGTCTTTAGGGACCCGGGAAGTCATTCACTACCCTCCTCCTCATTCATTTTTTTTTTTTAAGTTAGACATCAACCTTCTTAGTATTCCTCAATTGATTAATTATAAACAATATAACTGGAAAAAAAATAAAAATAAGAATACCCGTTTTTAAAAAAAAAAAATATTGTATAGGGTCGCTAACAACACTAAGGTGTCTAACAGTGTAAGTATATTTTCTTTGCACAACAATGGATGAATCTTTGATGACTGAATAAGTGCAATAAGTTCACATTTAATGCACAAGGTGGAAATGTCTGATACACAATGATGAAGTGACGTTTCACTCGTAGTTACAGCAGGCAGAAAACAAAAGAATAGGAAGAATCATCAGCAAAACTTGAAATGGCTCTGGGATTTACTACAGAACAAGTGCTGAATGCAATTAAATATTAGTGTCACTGTCACTTGATGGTGGATCTGGTGAAGAAGTTGAAAATCAGATTGCGTATATGAGCCAGATGCTAAATGAGCTCTGACGAGCACAGTGATAATGGTATAAAACATCTGCTCAAACTGAACCCTTCCAAGCTCCAAAAGGTAACAAAATATGCTTTATTTTATTCTTCTGTAATTGTACACTATCTTGACAGAGATCCATCCATGTTAGATATAGATCCGGGTAGCTAAAGACCAGAATATGTAATAATGATTGGCGAAACATTTATGCATTTAAGAGTTAATTCGCAATGTAACACATTGAATTAAATGTAATATTTTTGAGGTTGAATACCTGAAATAGTATTTTCTATTTCACTAATCTTTACTTACAACTTACATTGTACGTCTTAGAGTTCTCTTCATTAAGTCTACTTCGTTATACTTTGGATGTTGGAAAGTAAGCATTCCACTCAAGCATACAGTATTAATGCAAAAGAAATTCCATATTTGACAGTTTACTCAGAAACAGCACTAAAAACATTCTGAGTTATGCTGATATCACAGCAAATGTCAAATACCGACACAAACAAGTTGCACTGGTAATCACATGGCACCTTGGTCTCTCTCGAGGAGATTAGAGTGTTGACGAAGCTCAAAAGCGTTCTACAAAGATAGCGCTGGCATTAAAATCCTGTCGCTCCCTCAGAATCCTGTCGTTTCCCTCGAAGCATCCTGGTGGCTTCATGTTATTTTACCGAGCTGTGAGGCTCTTATCTTTATTAGCATATTATTAACATCCAAAACCCCTCCAAACCAGCGCATTCTAGGGAAGACAGATTTGGACAATATGGCCGTGTTCACGTTTGGCCAGTTTCCCTGCCCTCCGGGTTATGAAACACTTTTTTCAAAATACTGAGACTTATAAAACCGGCAAATTTACATTTTTCACAGATAAATACAGTTGTTTGTATTTCTGCCAAATTGGCAGTTCAATTTCTGTCTCCTTCTGTTCACGTCTGTCAGTTCGCACAAGGCTTATTCTCCCAGCATTATATGAGAGATTACTGCGCACAGCAGCTGCTCATGAAAGCGTCATGCTGTACGGTAAACAGCTTCCAAAAAGTTGTTGGTCCAGAGGTCAGTGTTTGATCACAAAGCCCAGAACAGGTCCAAGCTTTTAGTGCATTTTTCACAAACCCCTCCTGCTGCGGCACTGTCATGATACAGTGATTGCGTATGATGGTAATATCATGATACTTTGACATAAACTAAACAACTGAATATTCACATGCATTTAAATTGGACTCTGAGGTGATTCAAACAATACTATGGTATTACCATGGTACACGTCCGGAAAAAACATTTTTATATGTGTACACTGCAGTTCAAAAGTTACAACCAAACTTTTGTATATTAGTGTACCTTCATCAAATGAATAAAAATACAATTCTGTGACATGGCTTTATGTTTAGTGCACATGCTTTGACATGTTGTGGCACTAAATATGTATCTATATATATATACAGTATATATATATATATATATATATATATACACACATTATATATATATATATACACACACATTTCATTTACTCACCCTCCTATCATTCTAAACCTGTATAACTTTCTTTCTTCTGTTGAATACAAACAGATACTTTGGGGAAAAAAAAAAAAAAACTTCATACAATTAAAATCAGTCGGGTATAATGACATTTTGGTCTCCATTAACTCCAAAAGCAGTTGAAACACTCTTCAGAATATTTTCTTTTGTCTTCTCTAGAAGTCATTCAGGTTTGGAAAGCCATGCATGAGGGTGAGTAAATAAAGAGAGAGAGTTTCTGTTTGGGTAATCAAAGTTTGAGTCTGGCTCCCTATTGATAAAAGTGGCAAAAAAAGTCTTCAGATTCCATCTGGGCCTGTTAATGGTGCATTTAAGTCATTGGTATATACTAATGGCTCCTGACATCCATTTAAGAAAGATGGTGGTGGATTTTAGACACCGATTTCATTCAAAGGATTAGCATGAGGCCGATGTGAGGTTGAACAGATTGTACCAGCACAACAAAACAAAGAAATAACAGCGTGCTTTATGTACCTGATATTTCTGACACTTGTTCATTTCGGATCATTCAACAGCACTGCATCCGCAATGGCAGCTGGCGCTGAATCTAAAGCAGTGGGAATGAGGGTTTCTTTCCACTGAGACACAGAGGAGGAGTTGTCTGCAACAGGCAGATGGGCTGTGCTTTCTTTGCTTAATGGCGATACGCCTCCCAGCTGATCTGTATGCTGAGCGAGTGGTAAATGATACTGTGGCTGGTGCCAACACTTCAATCTGTATGAAAGACAAACTCTAGGTGTTAAGAGCAAAGATTTGTCTAAACTCCAAGAGATTTAGAGTGAAGCTCAAATCTAGGACATTATTAATGAAAGAAGGGAAACATAATTATTTATATTAGGCAACATTTTAAGAAAAATGTCCTTAAAGCTAATGAAAAACAGACTTTGTGTTTAAGCATAAAAGGGTCATACTAAAGTAAACAGTATAATCCACTAATGGAGCTTTGAAAGTCTGTGGTCATTAAATTCATGCGGGGTTTGATTATCGTGATTATCGTGTCTTGGTGAATAATATTAATGGCCCATCAACTGTCTCTATGCATCTGAGCAATCAAAATCAATCAAAAGAGCCTCATAAGCTACACTGAGTGTCAGCACTGATATAGGACGAGTGTCACGAAACACAAAAGCAGGAAATAGGAATACACATTTTGCATAAAGAAAATAAAACCTGTTTTGCAATGTGACATTATTTTCATGACAATTAAGACCATTTGTCTCCCAATTCACTTATATACGAATAAATATAATTGAAATTAGAAAGTATTTATCTGTAATGACATTTTTGTTGTTGCATTTGTTTACTCTATGCTCATTTTACTGTAATAAAATAAATGTAAATATACAATACACTTTATTATGTTTCATATGAAATATATTATTTATACCAGTGTTGTTAAGATTTAAACTAAAACTATAAAAACAACTATGTTTTTTTTTGTTTTTTTTACTGAAATAACTTGAAAAACTTAAAGGAAAATTAGAAATTTTCCCCTGGCAACTAACTTGAAGTTGAAGTACTAAAATGACTAAAACGAAAATTTAAATAAAAATAAATTTAATCTAAATACAAATATTTAATTAATTTAATATATAACAAAAACTAATAAAAACAAAGCACATAATGAAACAACTAAAACTAAAATGAAAATTCAAAATATAAAAAATTTCTAAATAATAAATATATGTGATAGTATATAAAAAATACTGAAATAAAACGTTCATATACACATTTAATTGTATACAGTATACTGTATATCAATGTCTCCATATCACGTTACAGTGAAAATCATAAAAATCTAACGAGAAAATTAAAAAACAAACTCAGAATTAAAACATTCAGACTGAAATAAGGATTATATATGTGTATATATGTGTGTGTGTGTGTGTGTGTGTGTCCCCACAATGTAAGTAAAACCAGTAAATCTTGACATTGTGGGGACCTTTTGTTGGTCCCCACTAGGAAACAAGCTTATAAATCATACAGAATTATCTTTTTTGAAAATCTAGACTAGCAGAACATTTTCTGTGAGGGTTAAGTTTAGGGGTAGGGGTGGGCTAGGGGGACAGAATGTACAGTTTGTACAGTATAAAAACCATTACGCCTATGGAAAGTCCCCACAAAACACATAAACACATCATGTTTGTTTGTGTGTGTGTATGTGTGTGTGTGTGTGTGTGTGTGTGTGTGTGTAATTATGACCTGGACAGTACATTACGTCGCCTACAACACCTGCCTTACTGCCTGCAGTAGAATCTTTAGTCTACAGCTTCATGATAAACATATATAAATAAATATCTGGGTGGCACACTGCCATTGCCAGTTAGGCAGAAACTTGTGAGGGTCCTGTCACAAAAAAGGGAGGCAAAAAATTAAACTGCAACAAACCAAAACTGACAGACTGCCAAGTCCAGCTTTGATGACTAATGATCAGTAACCAGTAACTCCATAGTGGGCTTGAAACACAAACCTGCACAGACACAGAGTACACAAGACTGCAACTCTTTTACAAAAAAGAATCAAAATGCCTCTAGGTCAGACTGCCAAACACTAGAAATGTAAACATACAGAGCCTTTGCTGAAGACATCCTTAAAATGTAGTCTGGGAATAATGACTGACATGTCGACATTTAGAGTTTAACAGACTTCCTGCTACCTAAGTCACTTGGGGCTGTTTAGCCAAAAAAGAAAACACACACACACACACACACAAAAAGAAGCCTGTCTCCTGTTTCCTGCCCAGCTCTGACAAACAAACAGCTTATGGGCTACCGGCCTCAAGCCCACCAATGAAGCAACACTCATTAGTGTCACCGTCCAGCCTTGCTCAAACAGAACGCTGGACTAGAAGAGGGCAAAAGAGCTGCTGGCACAGTTACACAAGCTGAAAGCTGATGAGGGTAAATATTAAGAATCTTTTGGGTTGAAATGTTTATGAATCAGACTTCTCAGCAAAATAAGCCTTCAGTATTCAGATGAAATTTGATCAAATTTTAGTGCCAAATATCTTTCAGATAAATATCATGGGCAACAAGGCTGGACAACAACACACACCAGTACAGACTTCAGTTTATCTCACATTATACTGCTGAGATGGGCTTCCCCACATTTGAAAGAGTATCGTCCAGTGATGCCAAAAGTCTCTCACTGGCACTAATCCTTATCATATACACAATATGCATTTTGGAAAAAGCAAAAATTTAATCTCTTTAAAAGAGATACAGAGTTCATATACTTCACTATCATTCAAAAGTTTGTGCTCAGTAAGATTTTTCTTTTTAATTAATAGCTTTTTTGCAGCAGTGATGCATTAAATTGATTAAAAACAGTAAAGGCAAGGAACTTTATGTTACAAAAATATTTCTATTTAAAAAAATTACTGTACATTTCAACTTTCTCTTCATAAAAGAATCCTCAAAATCCCCGTTCCACAAAAAAATATTAATCTGCACTGTCTTGTCAACATTGACAATAATAATGAAAAAATGTTTTTGAGCAGCAAATCAGCATATTAGAATGATTTCTGAAGGATCATGTAACACCGAAGACTGGAGTAATGATGATGAAAATTCAGCTTTGCATAACAGAAATAAAATTAGTTATTAAATAAAACAGAAATTAAATTGTTATTTCACAATACAGTGCATAATTTTCAAATAAATACTGCCTAAATACTGAGCATAAGAAACAACATTCAACATTCAGAAACAAAAAACCGTACAGACCTTTTGAAAGACAGTGTATGTTAAAAACTTCATCCTAGATCAAAAAAGGTTTTTATTGAAACTAAGTTGTTAAATCATCTTGTTCTGAATAACTAATAATAAGAGTAAAATGATTTCAAAAAATGAAAATAAATAACACTGTTAAATGCAATCTTTTGAAATTCTTAAAATGAATATCCCTTTTTCATACTGTACATTATTACACCGTGATATTATATTGTAAATGAATTTGTAGTATTTAAAACAACAAGTTTTAAGTTTTATTTTGAATCAATTTAGACAATCATATAGAATTTTGACTCTGGTCATGTATCTGCCATAACTGAAAATGATTATCAGCCTATCAGTATGAGCTAGAATTTAAAATTTGGTAAATCCCAAGATGAAAGATCAAAAAGAATAATAATGAAATAATGCACACTGATGATTCATTCAAAATAAGAAATAATAAGAAAACAAATTGAGTCATATGGTAGCTCATGTTAAGTAAGCACAAAAAAGTCATAAAGGAACATCATCCCAAATAGATTCTAGGTTTAAGAAAAGCATAAAATGTTAATTAAAACTAAATTATGACTGGTTTTGTTGCAAAAAACCTTGACTAACATATGTGAAAAGAATCTCAAAAGATAAAAAAAATATGACCCCTCTAAAACGTGAGGCAACGTGATATCAACCACACTTTGTTTTATAGTTCTCCTTACTCCTGACCTCGTCCTTTTTCCTCGTAATTTCACACAGTCATTCCTATCTGCACGCTTACTGGAAACCCCCTCAAGCACTCACCCTTGTGCATGTGTGACTTCCTCTACTTCACCTACTTCCCTTCTGTTTTATTAGCTATCAAAATTTGGCATGTTCCACGAAAGCATAATATAAACCGTATTGAGATTGAGTTCACAGAACAACTGAGGAACAAACAAGCATTTAGAGCCCAGACAGAGGAATGTGTGTGAGGAAAGGTTTGTCTCTAAACTCCACTCTTTTCCACATCAAGTTCTGAGAGGGCAAATAAAATATCCAGAACTGTGAAAACAGGATACAGTCTTTCAGCCACAATGAGCAGGAAGGTATAACAAGGGTCATAGATTACAGTGCCGCCTGTTTTTCTATGTCTATCAGGTGGAAGACAAACCTGTTTGTCCTTTTCCTTTGCCTTCCCGCTGCTGGACACCCGGGAGGAAGTGACATCACGAGGGATGACAGAGATTTGGTGCAATGGCATGTTCATCCCCGCAGTTCAGTGGAGCTCACACTCTCTGAAACTGAAGTCTGTCCACCAGCACCGGCATGATGGAAAAAACCACTAATCCAAATCTGACCGAGGGAGAAAAAGAGAAAAGAAATAAATACTCTAAACATTTAATAATCATTTTATGAATTCCTACTCTTATGATTGAAAAAATACACACAAATATATCTTGTAAAAGAATTGCTGTTAAAGAGATAATTCACTGCTGGTAAAAAGGGCTTTCAATAAAACTTTGTTCTTGACTAAAGAAAACAGAGAAAAAGGGCTGTTGTTTACATTTTTGCCAAATAGGTAGGAAAACATCAACACCCATAATGCACTGGACATATTGCCATCCAAGGCCACTCACAGTCTGTTCCTATTGGATATACGCTTGACCAGATTCAAATACCACCTTGCTTGTGTAGGAAATACTTCTCAGCAAACTTTTAGTCATAACGGTGTTGACTTGTATTGTTTAAAAAAAAAAAAAAAACCTATCCTTCCCTTTTTCCCTTCCTACTCTAGCTTATGGTACTGAGCAATGTATGAAACTTGTATTGTGAGCACTTCCTGTGCCTATTTGCCAATTCATGAAGAATCGCTTGTTTGTATTCCTCACTTGTAAATCGCTTTGGATAAAAGCGTCTGCTAAATGACTAAATGTAAATGTTTCCAAGTGCAAGAATTCAAAGAGTAAAGGTTTAACGGGAGCGAGTTACTTTCAGTTTCCAGTAAAGGATCTAAAACATTGTAGGTAGTGGCTAAAGAGTGCAAAGAATCATAAATATGGAGAAAATTTTCTAATTTGTAGTCAGCATTTCAAACTAGATGGCTACAAACAGTGTTTTAGGGTTGGGGATAAATGAAACTGCCATTCCATCAGTTAATTAAGAAGAAAAGAAACAGGGAGCACCTCGTGCTCAACCCCATGAAGAAAAAGGTTGTTGCTAATTCTGTCATTAATTCCTCACCCTCATGTCATTCCACACCGTCAGACCTTCATTCATCTTCACAACACAAATTAAGATATTTTTGATGAAATCCGATGGCTCAGTGAGGCCTCTATTGCCAGCAAGACAATTAACATTTTCAATACCCAGAGAGGCACAACAGTTTAAAACAGTTCATGTGAGTACAGCGGTTCAACCTTAATATTATAAAGCAACGATAATACTTTTATACGCCAAAAATAACAAAATAACGACTTTTTCAACAAGATCTAGTGATGTGCGATTGCAAAACACTGCCTCATAAGGCTTCGAAGCTTTACAAATCTTTCGTTTCGAATCAGCGGTTCGGAGCGTGAATCAAACTACCAAAGTCATGTGAACTATTGAAGTTTCAAAACACTTATGACATAACAAAACCTCGCTTACTGAAATCATGTGATTTTGGAGCTCTGAACCACTGATTCGAAACAAAATATTCATAAAACTTTGAAGCTTCATGAAGCAGTGTTTTGAAATCGCCCATCACTCCATACCGTAGAATAAAGTCGTCACAAAAGGTATTCTCGTCGCTTTATAATATTACGATTGAACCACTGTACTCACATGAGCTGTTTTAAATATGTTTTTAGTAGCTTTCTGGGCACTGAAAAAGTGTTCTCGCTGGCGATGCAGGCCTCACAGAGCCATCAGATTTTATCAAAAAAATATCTTCATTTGTGTTCTGAAGATGAACGAAGGTCTTACTGGTGTAGAACGACATGAAGGTGAGTAATTAATGACTATATAAATTAAATAATTTTTGGGTGAACTAACCTTTTAAGAAAGCTGTTGCCATAGTATTTTCATAGCACTACAAATCATCAACTGTTCCCCAGCCAGCTGTTCACCTCGCAATGTTTCTCTTTGCACATGTACAGTATTTATCTGAGGCATTTGTATAGTTTGTATTTTAGATTTACATTTTTATATACAGAATATTTAAAGTCAAAATCCATCAGTAGGATAGTTCGTGAATAGGTTTATACGGTTACTTCACTGTTGTATGCCTGTATATTTTTAGCACTGTGGTCCTGTGAGGCACGACATTTCGTTCCGCTGTATGTAGCGGAATGAAAATAAAGCTCAACTTGACTTGACTTGACTTGATTTTTTCCACAATGCTGTTTAAAGAGCAGACAATACAATTTTCATTGATGAACTGTTCTTTTAACAACCCTCTGTTTATCCGTCTGTCTGTGGGCAGGGATACAAAAAAATGGAAAAGTACAATATGTATTCACGAAAGCCCTGGAGCTGTCAAAAATCGTTGCTGACAAATGAACAGGAATTTCTACACAGAGAAAGAGTAAACACGGTTCATTTACATGTAACATTACAAAGCTGGTAGAAAATCTGCTAACTTGCACTTTTAACCATTTTCTGTGGACAGTAATAGTGCAATGTTAACTGAGCCAGGTAAATAGCGCTGTCTTTTGTGAATAGAGCATAATCTAAAGGTAAAGATTAAAATACTCAAGCCTCAGCGAGGATATTTCAACATTAAATTTAAATTTTTCAGGAAATATCTTTATAAATTTGTCACCTTTGATGTTGCCTACTTTGGCAAATCCAATGATTATCCTCAGAAGTGTTCTCTTTATTAACCAAGTATGTTGAAAACAAACTTTTTTTCAGGTGGACTGTATAAACAAGCAAATAAATGAAGCCTTAATCTCCTGGATGTTACCAAATCAATGAGCTTGCCAGATCAAGAAGGTGCTTTTCATAATCAAATTTGATAATGTTGTTTGAATCTAATCCAAACACTGAAATCTGGTTGGTTAATATGAATTTCATTCTAAAACCAAAAGGGATGTTGATCAGGAAAACATCCCACTTGGAGAAATCACGTTAAGCATTCAGGAACACTGCTGCATGTTAATTGAACTACAAAAACATCAAGTCTCATGCAGCGAGCAAGGAAATGAGAAGCAGCAGTTAAAAGCTGAATCACCAATTACAAATCAGCTCCAAAATTCTCCATAATGAAACGCATTCCTTGAAGGAGAACAAAGAGCTAATGCCATGCTGAGACAATGCAAAATCTGCTTATAAATAGGCAACTTCAACCACCATCTGCTGCAACCATGACAGCAACTCAATTTCTCCCATTTTGTGTGGGTAAGACTTTGCATTTATATTGCCACAGTGACCACCGGCATCAGACCAAATCCACCAGTTTGGCACTGAACTATGAAGACGTAACGTGCTATTATGCTGTCTGCTAGTGCAAATGCATACAGCATGACAAATAGTACATGACGGTACTGAATATCTCTTGTTTCATACTGTATTTCTGCTAAAATAAAAAAACACAGGAATAAATTATATTTTAAAATATATTAAGAAAAAATAAAACTGTTATTTATAATAAAAAAGTATATTTCATAAGATTACTACTTTTTATCAAAAAAGCAGCCTTGGCAAAGATAAGAGACTTCTTTGAAAAACATAAACATAAAAAAAAAAAAAAATTCATACCAAGTAGTGCTGGCCAGTATATCAGTTAATACGGTAAACTGGTTTCAATTTTGAGACCGATATGTATTTTTCAAAAACCGTCATACCGGTGTGTGTCTGAGACAGCTGCTGTATCTATTCAATGGCCATGAAGCGCTATGAAGAGTGTATAGAGAGCAGACTTCTATTAACTTCATACACCAATGGAAACAACTTTATAACACAACAATAAATAACTCACAAAAATGAAATCACGGAATCCAGTCACAAGTGTATAAGGCGGAACGTCACAGAATTTGGCAATTTTTGAATGATCGAATCAAAAGTAGGGCTGTACAATGAATCAGATATCGATACGGACTAGTGTCTGAAAATTAAAGCTAAAAAAGACTGCTATTGAAATCTGAAGTATGAATGAGCGCAGCAGTGTCATCTACTACTACACACACTGAAGCACTCGTGCTGACTTCTGCATCTCAATACATGAACTTCATCTGCAGAGCTGCTCTTAGAGTCACTTTATGAACGTTTCATTTAATTTGAAAAAAACTATTGACATTTCTCGTATCATATACGTAGGAAGTCAAACGTCTTCACGATCCTGTCAAAATAAAAGTTCGGCATAGCTTGAAATGACAATAGAGTATAGTTTGATTAATAGAGATAATAATAATAATACCGTTTATTAAAACAAACTCAAAGGTCTTCATTGAATATTACAGAAATTGCACATTAAAAATGTAGCCTACTTATTATTATTATTATTATTATTATTAATTTAAATAATTAAATTCACTTGATTACACTTGAAACTAAATTGTTAGCTTTATGAACTGATTTGATTACACTTTTAATTATTTTTTTTCCCCTTACAGTGTTTATATAATATATATTCCCTGTATTACTGACAGTAAAATAAGCTCAAATAAATTCCAGTGAAAAAAAACATGATATTCCGTGAAACCGCCTGAATCTTAAAAGAAACTGTGACACTACCAACTAGTTTGGGTAGTTGGTACCAACTACCAACCCCAAATTTTTGAATGGTAGCGCATATAAATATAAATTTTATATACATATATATGTATATATAAATAAACAAGATTCTGAACTATTTCTACATCACTATTGTGATCAAACAGGCGAAAGATCACACAATTTTCGCACAGGATGAGATGTTCTTGCTTCCACTGCAGTACAAGACACTCTTTAGATTCTAATTCAACCAATCACTGACACTGTTACTATATAATAAGTAATGAAAAACATTAGGAGCATTTTTACTAGTGGAAACTAGTCTCAGATTTTTGAATCCTACTTTACGCACAAGTCATTTTCACATTTGGTTGTGTGATTATGAGTGAATGCATATTATGATCTAATATTGTGATATTATTATAATGGTCAACACATGGGGAGGAGCGAATGAAATCCTCCCTTTTTGGCATCAAAAGTGCCATTAATTCATAAGCTGCTTACAGAACAGCTGGTCAGTTCATGTGGATCCAGGGCTCACAGCAGGACAGTTATCTGAGCAGAAACTGCTCCACATGACTGATCAACAGCCTGTGCTAATCACACCGCATTAAAGCAGAGGGCATGTGACTGCAATCACTCATGTTCCATCGGATCAATAGGCCGAGAATAATTTTTAGCTCTCTAAAACAAAGGAAGTAGCATATGGTTTACTGGCAAGCACATGAGACGTGTGACACGCTGCTGATGAAACCACAGTATCCTGGTCCATTGTGTCATTTTTGTAGGCATACATGGAGATATTATGTCATGATCAGTAAAACAACTTAAAGGGATTGTTCAACCAAAAATGAAAATAGTCCCATTATTTACTCACCTTCAAGCCATCCTTGTATATGACATATCTTCTTTCAGACGAACACAATTGGATTTATATTTAAAAAATATCCTTGCTTTTCCAAGCTTTATAATAGTAGTGAATGGTGCTCATGATTTAAGTCCAAAAAAGTGCATCCATTGATCATAAAAGTAATCCATATGACTTTATAAAGGCCTTCTGAAGGGAAACGATGGGGTTTTTCTATGGAAAAATATGCATATATTTAAAATATATGTAAATCACTTGCGGTTCAAACAAATAAGGCTGGATAACAAACTCAAGTTCCTCTTCTCATATATCAAAATCCTCCGATATTTTTCTTTAAAAATTCTCATTTTAGACTTCTAATTCATGACCGGTGTTTTGTTTTTCTCTATTCTCTGCACTTCCCTAGGATGGCTGGAGGGTGAGTAAATCATGGGAATTATTTTTGGGTGAACTATCCTTTAAAGGCAAATCTTAAAGTCATTGGAAGACACTTGCAAAATAAACAAACAAAAAAAACCTATTAATCTCATGGCTTTCGTTTCACTGAAGAAATGATTGGTTGACAAAAGCAACTAGTGGTCAAATTCTTAGGTCATTACCCTTTGAGGTTCTAATGTCATAATAATAATAATAATCACGCTCTTGAAGCCTGCGGAGTGATGACTAATGCACAAGGTCTCTGCCTTCTGGATCTAAATGAGCGGTGCAAAGTGAATGTGTCTATTTCATGCATGTACAGCACCAGAAACTTCACCACAGTCGATCAGAGTAGAAAAGTTTAAAAAGGGCAGCTGCCTGTCAATCTATATACCGTGTAAAGGGCAAGTATAACGACTATTATTAGTATTATTGCTCAGGTTTGAACAAAACCCATAAACTAAAGCATTTATCTTCGGAATCCAACTTATCCCGAGCATTTGTGCTACAGAAAATAAGTGATACCTCAAATCATGTGGCTTGTTGAGCAGGGATGTGATATAACTGTTCTAAAACGATGTGATTTATGAATTTTCTCTGAGTGAAAAATCCCACAAACACTAAAGGGCAGTGGTGTACAAAATGACATAAAATAGTGCATAAGTATGCAAACTGGGACACAACTAAACTGAGATTTTGGACAAAATAAAGGTTCAAAACTAGTTCATGGTTAGCATCTGGACATTAAGGAGGGAAATATGGCTCTTTCCGCCTGCAATGCCTCAAAGAACATAAAAAAATAGTTTTGATAATAGGACTGATAAAGATGAATGATGTGTAACTCAAATATGGTAGCCTGTCTTATATCATACATAGTAAAAAAAACAAATCTGTATTGGATTAGATTACAGAGGTAAAGCCCACACAGAAACTGACACAGAGTAACAAATAGATCAGAATATTTGCCTCAGCTCAAATCAGCAACGGATCCCTGCTGGCAGCGTCTGATGAAGTGTACCGTACGCTTCACGACTGCCATGCATCCAGCATTCACAGGCTCCAAAACAGGGATTTTAGTCTTAAATTCATTATGAAATCAAAATTGACAATTTTTAAAAAAAACAAAATTATGGAATATTTAAGTATTTATTTAAAATTATTTATCAGTGCACATTTTTTTTAATTCATATGCACTCAAAATCAAAATAAGTTCCCCTCTCTCTTCTCTTCTCTGATGATGTGTTCATCCTGATGGACAAAAACAAGTCCCACCCAACATTTTTTCTCGGTTGAAAAGCCATTTTACAGTAAGTGAGAAAAGACTATCACAACTTGTGTTTCGTGCCAACTTTAAGGTGCGGTTACATTGCAATTTCTTGGGCAAAAAAAGTCCATTGTCTATCGTCAATATTGTAGTGAAGCACAGCTCACACAGAAATCACTTTCAAAACAAGCAGCAAATATCTGTTACCGAATTGAAACCAATGCAAAATCTGCTTTCACCATCACACAAAATTCCCAATAATGTGGATTCATTTTAAAATGCCTGCATTTCACTCACAAAAATTCACTGAACAGCACTAAATGTGACCACACTTTTTGGAGGGATTAGGATCTGAACATGAGATTATGAAGGTGAAGTTCGGAGAAATATTTCTTGTAGTCGTTTGCTGTTTAAATCTTGTGTGGCAGTGCAATATTTTTTCAATCAAAACTGATAAGTTGATGTGCTTATCAATGCCATATTTGGTTGCTTTTTTGATTTTGATTTCATTTGACTTTTAGAGAGAATTATAATTATATGAAATGATCATTTAAATTTATAGTCAATACTTTCTATACTATAAAGTTTTTATTTCTAAAACAAAATTCAATGAGAATAGATAAGTCCAAAAAACAACTATAACAATAACGACACCATATCGTTGGAATCACAACAACGATAAAAAAATTGACAGCCAATCAGAATCCACTGAACTTTAAAGAGCTTGAGCAGTGGTAGACGACATAACTGAGTACGCACTAATAATAAACTAATTAAAATTATCGTCCCTTGGTGTGGGCACAAATATGGTTATGGTCATAATTGTCTTTCTTGATGTGAATTGGCCTTAACTCTATGCCAGAAGGAGAGAGTTGCTGCTCTGTGCACTGAACTGATCAGGCTGGTAAATTACCCAGCTTCCAGAAAGGACAATCCATCAATGAGCAGCTGCCGCTGGAAATGATATGAGATCGATACGGCGATACATCTAAGAGACGGACCTGAGGCTGTGTGTTTCCCCTCTCTGGAAAATCCTTCTGCTGTGGTCTCTAGTGTGTGAGATAACACTGAGTGCCAAGACTCTAACCCAGATTTAATCATCCATGCAACTGTAAAGGTGACACAGTTAGGCTTTCCCTATGGACATTCCTTCAGACTGAAAACAGCTAAACTTCTGCATGTTTGATCTGCGTTGGGAAAGCTTGTGAAGCTACAAGATACTCTTCACACGTTCGGTTGGTTCGGTTTGTTTGGTCCGGACCAAAAAACAAAAACAAAACATATAGTCCTGGTCCGCTGAGCGTTCACACTGGCATTTTTAACAGCGAACCTAAAGTTACCAAACCAAAGGCATAGGGATACGGTCACAACCGGATTGGTCGGCTTTTATGACGTATATTTCGCAACGGAGCTTGCTTACCGAACATTCAAAACAATGCTGTGTTCTGGATTAAACACGATCATTTTATGCGTGTACATATGCTTTTATTTTTACCAGCTGAGAACTCACGAAGAGCTCATAAAATGTTCAAAACATTCAAAACAGCACGGACCGCTCGTCGGACCAAATATTGATGAGGCACTTTATCTCCTCGTTGCTCCACGTTTTCCCTCCACTCATTTTGGATACACCGATCTTTCCGCTTCGTCAAATCAGCTGACTTGTCGTCGCATCTTGTGACATCACGTCCTGTTTTTGGTTCGTTTACATGTCTTTGGTCCGTATTGCGTTCATATATCAATCGAACCGCACCGAGTTCGTTTGGAAGCGGACCGAGACCCATCTTTTTAGCGGTCTCGGTCCACTTGTTTGGTCCGCACCAGGGTTCGGATGGCAGCGTTCACATATGTTCAAACGAACCACACTAACTGAGCAATCGCAAGAGGGTTCGTTTTAATCGAACCAAACAATCAAAGTGTGAACGCACCCTTAATGTAAAGGTAAACTACAATCAAGATACCCATTTGAAAAAGTAGTTATCAGATAGTAGACATCAGATGATCTTTTTTTTTTTCAAACAGAGGCATAGAAACAGTGAGGATCTCAATTGGTGTGACACCATTAAACAGCATTTGAACATTTTATTTATCGTAATGTTACCATAGATAACACTGTAATTTATATAACTCCTAAAAATAACTTTTATCATACTACAATTACTACAGGAGTCAGACAGGCAAGTTCCAAGGTGCATTCCCTCTCACATGCCCATTGTAGGCGCTTTCAGCAGTGAACAGCGGTCAACATGGACACTCTGACTGTTATGCAGTTACACAGCCCCATATGCAGCAAACTGTGATTCACTGCATTGTTCTGATAACTTTCCATCATGGACAGTATTAAATTTTTCAGCAATGTGAGCTAGAGTAGCTCTTCTGTGTGATGGGACCAGACAGCCAAGCCTTCGTTCTCCACGTGCATCAATGAGCCTTGGGCAGCCATGACCCTGGTTCACCGGTTGTCCTTCCTTGCACCACTTTTGGTAGGTACTAACTACCGCTGCATGATTCATCGCGATTAAATCGCACGCAATTATTTTACGCCCACCTTGTCAGAGCTGTACGGCTCTGTGATCAGTAGTCATTTTGGAAATACTCTAACTTAGTTGTCCAGCCATCACAATTTGGCTCTTGACAAAGTCACTGAGATCTTTTCTCTTTCCAATTTTTCCTACTTCCAACACATGAAATTACCTGTTCGCTAGCTGCCTAATATATCCCACCACTTGACAGGTGCCACTGTAACGATCTAATCGATGTTATTCACTCCTACTAGCCACTTTGGATTGAACTTATATAAATTATATACATTTTTCAATTGGAGACTTTTAAAAAGCCATCAGAAATAAAGTGCAATGTAGTGTTTTCAAAAATATAAATTTCCAATACATATAAATACTGAAATATCTGAAACACTTCCAATACACATCTTCTGCGGAATAGATATACGATACCAGCTGTGCTTTCTCGCTCAGACACACAAACCCGCATCCCCTCACTCACTCGTTTCATTTGCTCCAGATGAATATTGTTGGTGCTACAGGGCTTGCATTTCAGCGTGGAACTGCGCATATTGTGCATCATTTTATTCATCACCGCAGATTTTGTTCTCAATTGAGCGCACAAAAAGCCACCTCACAGTACTAAACTAAGTTCTTTTTTGCTGCTTATTGCACTTAAACAGTCAAATACACACAAAATAATGTCAAAACGGCATGTAAACACAGTCAGTTATGTTTTATGTGAACGTAAACTGTTGATAAACAAAACGCATGTGTAACAGTAGGCCACGAATGTAGTCTTAAAGTGACAGCAGGCTAATATGAAAAATTATGAGATAATGTCAAAATTGTGGCCAGTGAAAATGCTGAGTGGCTAGTAACTTTGTAGCTACTTTCTGCTACTTTTATTTAGATAGCTACTCCACAACACTGGAAATTGTAAAAGTAAATCTCTATTCTCTTGCACTTTCTGCATTTTTTAAATGTTCCGTTTCCAGTAGCAGCAGGCGACAACAGGATTTATCTCTGATGTTTTTTTGTTTCTGAACAGTTGCACAATCACATGCCTTATTATTTAGCATCCTGTGGATTTTAAACGAACGGATAACGTCAGGTAGTGTCATATGTGACCTGGAGTGATGATATCAGATAATTATTCAAAGCTTAATAAGTGGCTTACTGGCTTAAACCCCATTCAGTGTGCTATATTACATGACCTCAAGATCAGAGCGGGACACAAACTCCGCCAGTGCTGGAACATCCTCACAGACTGTTAAGAGATTAGAGCGGGATAAACCGGACTTGATGTGTACTGATGAAAGCCTACTGATCCTCACACACACACACTCTGTGCTGCACAGCAGTACTTTCATTCCTTCATTTCACATTCAAGCTCAAGAATAAATTATCATAATGTTTGCGCATAAACACGTTGTCCTTTTGGGAAGCTGTAATTTATGGAGCGAAGAGTTACGCCGTTGACCGCCTCCTTCTTCGATGCTGTCGGATCTGCTGTCGCGTATGTTTTCTGAGTAAGATAAAGTAATTCACTATACTGTGTTAGCTTCGATATGATTGTCAGTTTATTTAGATAAACATGTACTTCTGTCATGCATCTGCGGTGAAAAACGTCAGAATGTCATGTATTGTTAAACAGTTTCCTCAATTCTGAATTCAACTGTAAAGTAAAGCTATTTCACACAAACCCGCCCTTAAACAACACATCAAAACAAACTGTGATTGGTGGTTTACATGTCAATCAGACAGACAAATTTTAAATTTTCTAAACAAATTTTTCAAATAGGCGCTATGTTTACATATAAATCGCATATCTGGGGTCTAAAGAACTATATTCTTGACTAAAAAACTCTTAAAACAACTTTCTGCTACAAAATAACAGTAGTATCTAGAAAAATATGGTGGGCTTGCTCGCCCACCATTACACTCACTGTGAGAATGCTGACAGCGGAGTGATTCGAACGGTTAAACGGCTACCGTGAGAACCTGGAAGAATATCGCACGGCTGGAAAGACCTCTCATCAGATTTGAGAACCAGAAAAAACTGTTGTATAAATGGAAACAAAGTCTCAGATGTCAAATTCTGTCCATTTTATTAGGAAATTCAAAAAATCCAGTCTCATGTAATCGCTCAATCAGTGTTTTAACCGACCATAAAACAGCTAGTACAATGTCACATTTACCTCAGAAAAAACATATTCAGTGACCATAAACTCATTAGTCAGCTAGAAAAATGAACTTTAGAAAGCAGTATTTTGCTAAATATATGCACCATATTCATTATATCGTTTAATGTTCTTCAATATTTAATGCATGTTTGAATAAATCCATCAAGCCACCATTTCAAAAAATAAATAAATTGGAGTATAAATATAATCATGTAATTGTAAAGTTAGTATTATAACTTTATTGTCCTCTAGTGTAATTTAAGAGTTTGTATTCAAATCAGTTAATTTTGACCTTCAAAATTATGACTCCCTCCCACATATAGCTTACAGCATTAGTTAAGAGATTTTTTTTCCTTGAGAATATACCCGATATATATCCAAAAAAATCGACATTGAATAGGAATCAAATCGTTTTGAATCGCAAGTTTAAGTTTATGAATCGAATTGTGCACTTTGTGTCAATACCTTAGCCCTACTAAGTAGGCAGTACTTAAAAAGAACAAGCTGACAACTGAACTGGGTTTCATGCCGATAGTGAGAGTCTGTCCTCCTGAGAGTAAGGAACACATGACCTTAGGGTACGCATGCATTTTTGAACACACACGTTCACACACACAGTCTCTGCAGGCTCAAAGACGAAGAGCCTTCTAAGAAAATAAACCTCTCTCACACTTTGAAGACAAATCCTGCAAATTTAATGGAAACAGCAAACCTTCCCAGATTTTCTGCATTAGTTGTAGTTTGTGTCAAAGCGTCTCTCCATCCACACAGACTCAGAGAAGAGCACAGAAGGAAACTGGATGCTGGATGACTTCATGTTTTGCAAGAGGAGATGAAACGTTTTGAAACTTTAGTGAGGAATGTGAAACTGCAGACTGCATCAAAACATCAAAAAGAGTCCCTAAAAAGCACAGAGATAGCGGAAAAAGTTCCGTTTTGTAAAACGCGGTGCACAGATGATGTTACTATCTTATTCTGTGATTTCGCTAATTGCAAGTGAAGAAAATTCAAATAGCAGCTAGGTTTCAGCGACTGCATTTTCATCTATCGAAATGTTAATGGGTGGTTAGTGTGAAAAAGAAAGTGCTTATTTAGGACATGTTCTTGTTTCTGAACGCCCGGTTGCGAAATTAAGGCATAATGCGTGAATTTTAATTGGGTCATGCAAAGGTTTCCTGGTAGCCTTCCGGCAGTATCCAGTCAAGCAACTTAAAATGTCTGCATCATTGCACCACTCATACAGGCATCTCCAATGAAATATGAGGTGTTTGATATGTGCCTCATAGAAAATATATAGTTAGCATATTATAATAAATTTCATTAAATACACCACCTTTCAAAAAACTGGGGTCAGTAAGATGTTTGAGAAAAGAAGCTCACCCAGGCTGCATTTATTTGATATTATCAATATGACATATATTGATATTATTATATTGTTTTTTAAAATATAATTTGTGTTGGTAAATTCTGTGGAATTTACTCCAGTCTTCAGTGTCACATGATCCTTCAGAAATCATTATAATATGCTGATTTGATGCTCATGATTATTATCAAAGCTGACAGTTGTGGTGCTTAATATTTTTTGGAAACTGTGATTTTATTCAGGATTCTTTGATCAATATAAAGTGCAAAAAGAATTGCATTTATTTTAAATATGAAATCATTTATAACAGTATAAAATGTCTGTTGTTTTTGATCAATTTAATGCATCCTTGCAGAATAAAAGTATACATTTACTTTTAAATGTTAGTGTACATCTCTTACATATTATATTTCTTTAGTTATACACAAAATTGTGGGTTGTTTCAACCAATGTTTGGGTCAAATATGGACAACCCCAAAATTTAATTAAAAAATTTAAAACGACACTTGGGTTCATCCATGTTTGACCCAAACATGGGCTAAAAGAGTGTATACTTTCATTTATATTTGAATGTTAATAAGTTACTGATCTGTTATGTATTATGCCTATACTAGGCCCACACGAAATTTGCACCCAGAGTATTTAATTCAAAAAAGTAGTACTCCCCAGTCTGGTAAAAAAAAACATTACAATGTTTGCAATGTTTGCAGGAAAACGAGATTTTCCATCTTTTTTGTTATAAAAAGAAAGACAATAATGAAATGTGTGATTCTATAAAATTGCCCAATACAAATACAGTTATGGCACAAGTTGAATCAATTCACAGGTCGCAGGGACAGCGTGGAGGGCACTGAGCGCTGAGACGAAAGCTTAAAAAATAAGGATCATTGATTTTTCAACATATACTGCAACAAAATATCTTTCCTTGAATTTCCTGCTTCAAGACCTTAATAAAACTTAAGGTTACTGCCACAATCAGAGAAAATGGCATTTTAAGAACAATAACAAAATAAAAACACAGCATGAGCTGCAGACAGTAACGTGGTTAATTACAACCTTAAACCAAGAGGATGTAGTTAAAATAAGGGGTTATTTGCACTGGCATTTACTTCCTGTGGAACACAAAAAGGAGTTATCTACAAAGTCAAAGCTGTTATTTTCCAATGTACATTCATGATGATAGGAACCTATTAAGGGCAATATAGGGAACAGTATAGTAAGGGAAGTTTAGCTTGATTTTGGAACTTTAAAGTAGTCATGACATGAGAAATCAAAATTCCCTTGATCTGTTGATAAATATTTGTATCATTAAAACATCCTCCTCATTGTTAAAAAAAAGTCACATTTACATAATCAAGCTCCAAAAACTGCTTTTTTGGATATTATGGGATCTGTGACTTCACACAGGCTGTCTCTAGAGCAAGACATCGACGAATCGTTTTATATCATCGCACCATAAGTCCGCCCACTGCTGACAGTTGCGTCAAAACCAAAAACCAAACCAAACCCATTACAACTCACGCCCTTACAATTACTGACATGCGTGACACACTTGAGTCTGCTAGGACAAATGGAAGAGAAAAGGAACATTCACTTTATTGCTGCAACGACGCGTCGACGTCATCGACTACGTCGACTACGAAAATACATCGACCTGCGTGAAATTCGTCGACGCGTCACATTGTTTACATTCATCTCGCGTAATGGCGGCTTCTGCTCCTGGGAATGGAGAAAGTTCCATTCTACCACAAAAGCTATTCAAAACCTAGACCATGGGGTCTGTATTATATCTGTATTATGGGAATACTTTAAACAGAGGCCAAATAAAATGGTCCTTTGTTCCCTTTGCAAAACCGAAATGGCGTACCACCCATGGAATTTGGATCTCTGCTGAATTTTTTCGCGCGCAAGATCATATTTTGAGCGTGCAAAAGGGCATTTCGCGCGCACATGAACTGAGTTGAGAAGAAAATCTTCGTCTCGCAAATAAGAAAATTTTTCGAGCGAACGAAAATCAGTTTTGCATTTCAAAGAAGTTTATTTGGATGTGTGCGGACATTATTTTTCGCACGTGCAAGGTTTCAGTTGCTTGCGCTCCTGATACCCGTCTTCAGTGATCTCACGCTTGTCCTCGCACGCTTGCTTGTACCACTGGACAACCACACACAAGTGGATTATTTTTTAATCAAAATCAAATCGTATTATTACTTAATGGCGTGTCCCAGTGTTTCTACACCTCAATTGACTGCTAAATTAATTCTAACTTTTTACGTAAAAAAGATCACTAGATTAATTAAAATTTTTTCGAAAAAAATATCGTTAGTTGCAGCTCTAATTCACTTTGAACATTCAGACTTGTTTACGTCGCGAATCATCTCTGAAGTTTATGGGCCCAATTTTAACAATCTAAGTGCATGGTCTGAAGTGCGTGGCGCGGTCCAAAAGAGTTGTACCTAGTCTCTTAATGAGTCATGGGTGTGTTTTTGGTGTAACGTGTAATAAACCAATCAGAGTATCATCTCCAATTCCCTTTAAAAGACAGGTACGCTTGCATCATGGTGGATTGCTATTTACATGGAGCAATATAGACACCCTCAACCTGACGAGTCAGTTTAAATACATGCGTGCATTGCCACAGCTGATGTAAATGAACTAATAAAGGTGACTATGGCAACTAAGGAGGACTGGGAAACTCAAAACAAAGAACACATGTGACAAATGACAGGACTGACGAGGTTTACATGCATCCAAGATTCACTCAAGAGTTCGGTCTCTCCTCCTCTGCTCTGATTGGTCAGATGGCTCAGACTGTGGTTATTGGTCTACTGCTTACAGTGCCTGTCAGAAACAAAGCGCCCATTACCATACCTGAATTTCAGCTCAGAAGCTTCCTCAGCACTTGTATGTACAATGATATAAACCATATCATCCTTTGGAAGAGCATTCAAATTGATTTGCTTTCGCAGCACAAAAAAACAGCATCTTCTTAAAAGATTAAAGACACAAACCAAACCCACTCAGGCTGCTTGTCAAAGTAGTTGCCAATGAAAACCATATGTGGGCATTATGCAAATGTGTTACTTTATTAACATTATTTACATACATTATTAACTGTATGAACCTAAAGGAACATAATAAAAAAATCTATGTGATGACCTCTTTAAGTTTTAACATGAAAAATGTAAACACTGAGGAGAAGCTAGGCAGATTTGCTTGTAAGATACCTAAGGATACAAGGAAAGACAATCTTCCAAAAGTCCAGAGCATTAGGTCTGTCTTTTTATATATATATATATATATATATATATATATATATATATATATATATATATATATATATATATATATATATATATATATATGAAATATGACAAATAAAATTGCTCCAAACTATGAAATACATAACCTTGGTGGTGTACATACTAATCAGGCCTGGGAAATCATTATAAGCACACAAGTGATGATGACTGAACAGCACAGCAATTCATCATTTCATAAGTGGATTATAATTGTTTTTTCTTTGAGTGGCCCAAAGAGATGTACACTCCATCTCTATTAAAACTAATTTTCTGTTGCCAAATGCTCTAATTCAGAACTGAAGAGCAAAAAAGCAAATGAACCGTAATTGAAAGTCTAATTCAACTCATATAAATGTGCAAAACAGAGACAGGGTGACAAAAACGGTTCTAAAATGTACCCTTATTTACACAGGGTCACACACGCTTTTATGACCCTTGTCAGCAGTTTGATTGACAGGCGATCTGACCAATCATAACCCCGAATCCACCATTTTGTCCGACAAAGCAGTCAGTGGAGTTAGTAGATTAACGTTGGTGAACTTGAAAAAGCGTCTTTCCGCACTTGAAACAACATTCCTTCATGTTTATTTGATGCTATAAATGAAGAGATGATCGGTGAAGATATAAATGAAGGAGCTACAGCGATCTGTCACGACACATTATGGTATTTATTGTTTAAACTTCTTTGAAATTTGATACTTTGTTTCATATCAATAGTAACCTGCTCTGTCTTGTCTGCCCACGTGTTGCCAGTGTCCTCTTTGCTCCGGGATGTATTTTTCACAGCATGAGAACATGATGTGGTGTGAAAGCGCATGGTTTGTTGGACACAGCAACAGTAACTAAAGGTTGCAGGTCTTTGCAAACAGTCAATTCTGGAGATAATACTTTTTCAAGTACAAAGTTATTACTTACCATGTGCATGAACTTTGAAATTCTTATATGGTATGTTACACTCTTTCTTGTGCTTGTAAGACACATAACAATCGTTTTTATAACTGTGATATGTCTATATATGTTACTATCCCTGTTTTGTAATGCAATTTTCTTCGAATGAGTGAGACTTCTGGTTCATTAGCTGCTATAGGTAAATAATCATAAGAATTGCAAAGTGCAGTAAACAGTAAAACTATTTGCGCTTCAAACCAGTGTGTTTATGATTATGTTAATAAAGTAAAATAATGTGATAATAAATACCAGCTTGCAACATCAACATCAGCTAAAATAATCAGAAGCAACTGACAAAGCACCGGAAGCCAAACACATTCACGTTACTAATGGCTACACTTGCTCTTACATTAAAAATGGATAGGTGGATAGTAGTGTTGTGGAAGAGAAAATTTATAATGCACAATGAAGGTCCTAATAACAAGGTGATCATTTATTTATTCAGCAAGTATGAACTCAAACAAAGCAGTGTGGCAGAAAAGTACAGCGGCAATGTTCGTCTGCTTCATGTTTCTCAGTGCTCTCAAATCTGCAACCTCTAAAGTTATCAGAATTAGCCACTATGACATTTGTGTGTCATTTTTGTTATGTCTATCAGCTTTAAATATGTACAAAACCTGATATGACTTTAGTTTGTTTCAAACATCGTCTTAGAAACTTTCAAGGTGACTTTTCAACAAATCTGTCAAAGTTTTGTCGCTTTTAGTCCATATCTATAAGTTATTAAGCCACATATATTTATTTTTATTTGTTCACAAATGCAGCATTTAATTGATCACAAAATAAATTGTAATATTTTGAATATATTATAAAATAACTCTTTTCTATTTTTTATATAATTTACAATTCGATTTTGACCTGTGATGGTGAATTATTAACAGCTACTATTCACCTATTCAAAGCTACTAAGTAAATATTTTTATTTTAGTATTTTTTTGGTATTAGTTAATATTTTAGTTCATTTTAATTTCATCTATCCTTAGTGAAGAAAAGCACCAGTTTATTTCAAAAAGAAAAATATTCCATAGTAATGCTAGTACATTTCTTGAAAATAATCTCAAGGCAGAATGAGAATGTGCTGTAACTCATGCCTATTTAAAGAAAAAAACAAAATGTACAAGCCACTCAATATATCCCGCCCAAACTTCATTTTTTAAAATGAAATACATTGAAACAAAGTGTTACCAATTGTTTTCATTGAATCTTCCGCATGAAATCAAAATTGACCACATTTACCTTCCTAATACAGATTTCTTATTTTATTATGCATTATTTATCAATGCACTTTATTCAGAAGAAAAAAAACGTTTGTCTTGTAATCGTTCAATGTCACCTAACCGTGGTTGTAGGGAATTGTTTAGTATTTACTTGTATTAGTCACAAGTGCAGTCTTGATTCCAGTCGCTGTAAATTCTGCAGTGATGTCTGAGTAATGACACTTGCTATTCTGTAATATCCGTCATTTACTTTTGCCCTTGCTGGAAAGAGAGTTTGTTAATATTTAACTATGTTCTGGCAAAATAAATGTTAGAGAAACTGCATCTGACTGACCAGAACTGACTGTATTTTTTCATCTTTTATCAAGCACAGCAGCACGCCGTTGATCTGAATGAGGCATTTCCGATTAATCCCTTCTGCCTCCTTAAAGAATATGACTGGCACGCTTTTGTTGCAAGCATTTTTCAATTTTGGATGTAGTGAATAATGAATAAAATGAATAAAAAGTGATTCCTAAGAAAACATGGTGGCTCCAAGTTAAACCCACCTATTTTGGGATACCTTTAACTTCCTATCACAATACTAAATGAATACTGCACACATACACTCACCTAAAGGATTATTAGGAACACCTGTTCAATTTCTCATTAATGCAATTATCTAATCAACCAATCACATGGCAGTTGCTTCAATGCATTTAGGGGTGTGGTGCTGGTCAAGACAATCTCCTGAACTCCAAACTGAATGTCAGAATAGGAAAGAAAGATGATTTAAGCAATTTTGAGCGTGGCATGGTTGTTGGTGTGAGACGGGCCGGTCTGAGTATTTCACAATCTGCTCAGTTACTGGAATTTTCACGCACAACCATTTCTAGGGTTTACAAAGAATGGTGTGAAAAGGGAAAAACATCCAGTATGCGGAAATCCTGTGGGCGAAAATGCCTTGTTGACGCTAGAGGTCAGAGGAGAATGGGCCGACTGATTCAAGCTGATAGAACAGCAACTTTGACTGAAATAACCACTCGTTACAACCGAGGTATGCAGCAAAGCATTTGTGAAGCCACAACACGCACAACCTTGAGGCGGATGGGCTACAACAGCAGAAGACCCCACCGGGTACCACTCATCTCCACTACAAATAGGAAAAAGAGGCTACAATTTGCACGAGCTCACCAAAATTGGACAGTTGAAGACTGGAACAATGTTGCCTGGTCTGATGAGTCTCGATTTCTGTTGAGACATTCAGATGGTAGAGTCAGAATTTGGCGTAAACAGAATGAGAACATGGATCCATCATGCCTTGTTACCACTGTGCAGGCTGGTGGTGGTGGTGTAATGGTGTGGGGATTGTTTTCTTGGCACACTTTAGGCCCCTTAGTGCCAACTGGGCATCGTTTCAATGCCACGGCCTACCTGAGCATTGTTTCTGACCATGTCCATCCCTTTATGACCACCATGTACCCATCCTCTGATGGCTACTTCCAGCAGGATAATGCACCATGTCACAAAGCTCGAATCATTTCAAATTGGTTTCTTGAACGTGACAATGAGTTCGCTGTACTAAAATGGCCCCCACAGTCACCAGATCTCAACCCAATAGAGCATCTTTGGGATGTGGAGGAACGGGAGCTTCGTGCCCTGGATGTGCATCCCACAAATCTCCATCAACTGCAAGATGCTATCCTATCAATATGGGCCAACATTTCTAAAGAATGCTTTCAGCACCTTGTTGAATCAATGCCACGTAGAATTAAAGCAGTTCTGAAGGCGAAAGGGGGTCAAACACAGTATTAGTATGATGTTCCTAATAATCCTTTAGGTGAGTGTACATATATATATATATACACTGTACCTTTTTTACAGTGTTACAAATAAAAGCAATATGCAATATTAAGCAACAGTACTGTTGTCTTATGACTTCACAACGTTGCATAAGTTGCGGTCAGAAATAGATTACCATTCAAAATACTTTTTTCCTAAGAAATGATTACTTTTATTAATGAAGGATGTATTTAATTGACCTAAAGCCAAGGTAAAAACATTTATAATGTTTTTATAACATTTATAATGCAAAAGATTTCTATTTCAAATGATTGCTGGTCTTTTGAACTTTCTATTTATTCTATTTAACTTTCTGCTTACAACTGTCACAATTACGTTCAGTTTAGTTTGTCTTGGTTTAATTTTCAAGGACTTTTAGTTCACTCATCTTCGTTTCCTGTGTTCTTTTCTTTGTTCCCATTCGTCGTTAATTATTAGGGGTGTAACAATATTTCGCGTCACAATATATCGCAATGCAAAAATGCAAAAATTACTGTGTGAGAAAAAATTCAAGTTTATAGAGATTTAGTGTCAATACTACATTAAACTACTATATATAATGTTGAATACAATGTACAATAATGCAATGGGGAATATTTGTGGGTCCTGAAAATGCAAAAAGTGGACTACATTATTTTAAATATATCTAGTCAGTGTCAGAGTGCAAGCATATTCACCTAAAATAATTCTGTATTTTCAGCTACACAATCATGAATATTTTTATTCTGGTGTCACCATTGTCTTACCGACCTCAAGCTTCAGACTGTTTGATCAAAAATGGGACAAATTGAGAGACCTGTCAAGTGTATTGTATTGTGGGATGCAGTACTGAACATACTTTCATGCATACGGAAATTTTGCATATTTATTACATACTGCAGAAAACGTAGAGGTAGTATGTTAGTATGCTGTTCCAAACACAGCCACACATGAAGCTGAGGGAGAAGTGTCATCAGACAGCGAAGCAGCCCAATGCACCAAAGTCAACAGCAAAGCCTGGCAGCATGTATCCAGATCAGTCAAACAAGGTAAATGTTCTCCCATTTCTAAATAGCATACTATTGATTAGTAGCTCGTATTGGCTATATTATTGAGATCACAAGTTTATGATGCTGTATTAAAACCTCACAGTACATCCATTAGAAGGTCATGATAAGAAATTGTGAATACATGACTCTTGTCCATCCTCTACATTAGCCTCTACATTAGCCTATATCATTTATTGTTTAATTTCAGGATGTTCATGATTTATTAGTACTTAACAAGAAGTGAATTTAAAATAGCAATAATAATAAATTTGTTTTTTTCTGAAAAAATATAAGTGTTGCTCACGCTGTGAAACTCCAGCCTGTTCTCATTGTTAATACGTAGACATAAATACTTTCATAGACACAAAACGTACATTTTTGTACGCTTAGAAAGGTGATGAAATGTACAATATTGACGTATTTAAAGGTGCAGTATGTAAAACTTTTGCAGTAAAATATCCAAAAACCACTAAGTCAGTGTTATATATTTTGTTCAGTTGAGTACTTACAATATCCCAAATGTTTCCAACTCTTTGTAAATCGTGAGAAAATTGCGATTTTAACCAAGGCTCCGGCACGTGTGCGGGAATATCCTGTCAACGATGTCATATCCGCGTTACCCTCGGTTTCCGCTTTTACTGCCGTAGAAAACATGACAACATAGACAAATGCGGAAATAATAGTTGTAGCGTCTATCAAGTAACTAGTTTGTTTCGCGGAGTCGTTATGGAACACAATTATTCTTCACTGTTTGTAACTGTTTCTGTCCACAAAGACGAGTCCCATAAACGTAAACGTCAACCAAATGACCCAAGAAGATTTTGGGACAAGAAAAGAAATAAAACGAGGATCAACATCAGTATCGCATTTCCTAAATGGAGAGAACTGACAAACTTCAACTAGACAGAGACACTGATCTATTGTTTTAATTGACAGGTGAGTAACTATCTGGATTCCTTAACTGACAGAAAACCTGTGATTATTAAATCGATCAACAGTGTTAGTCTTATTGTTTGAATGTCTTGTTCTTGTCTGTGCATATGATGTGAAAAATGGTGAGGTGATGTTCACTACGGATACTTCAAGGCATGTTATGAACTGTTGGCTGTGATTTTGTTTTATACTGTAGCTTTAGGTGAAATATTTGTCACTACATCAAATGTGTCAAATGCCAAAACTGCGTATGAGTTGCATTCTGTATGAGTAATGTTTACTAAGGACAGCGTTATTGCATTTGGTTTGTGATTAGTTTGTTGGCATTGCCATACACTTCACCCGACGTGATAATGGAAATTAATACAGTGTTACACATAAATATTAATCAGCCTTTTTGCAAATGATGTGGGTACGTTCAACTGTACTTTTACTATGATTGTTTTGAACACATAAAACTGCGCAGCGTTATCACACCAAAGAATTTGACAAATGCAGAAACATCTATGACAACCAATTTAGTGTTAAACCTTGCTTTACTTGCGGCTAATTCATTATAATGAAATAAAATCATGTCATCAAGAGCAACATTTATAAACTACTACTTTACCTCATCCATGAACATGATATATGATTTCCATCTGATTGATTTAAATCAGTGGTGGAGTTGAAGACGACAGTTCCCATAATTCAAGCTACGCCGTTGTTGTTGTTTTGATTGTACGCCCTCTAGTGGCCAAAGTTTTTACATATTGCACCTTTAAAGCACTAAAACGTTTTTTCGCTGAAATATTTACGAATCTTTCATGTCATAAAGGTATATGTATAATTTCCCTTTTATCATTTTTTAGATAAATGTAAGATCCCTAAACCCCATCCCGAACCTAAACATACCCATTTTATATAAAAGAATAACACATAAAGGACAGGAATGTGTATGAAAATGACAATATTAGTAAACATATAACACTAAAACTATATTTTAAGCCACTAATCCGACACCTACCCATAACCATTTCTTAAAACTACGTACTGTTATAAATAAAAGACGAACAAGCGTAATCACAATCATTTATTTATTACGAAAATAGATGAGTCGCAGTCCTGTATGGCGGTAATAGTTTTTTTATGGCGTACATAGAAGAATTTAAGTTTTAAGTGCTTCAAATACGTCGACATTGAACGACATTGTAAGGAAATGTACGTGTGGTAGAAACACACTTATCATGAGATCAGGTTGGAAACGCCACATTACTAGGTGTTGTGGTTCATCGCCAGGGTTTTACTATGGAGTTGTTAAGTATTATTCATGTTGAATAATACAACAACAAACAGTGTGGGATGAGTGGTCTGCTCACTAACCTTATGTTATGAGCAATAACAAACTCCACTAATTTGAAAAAAAAAACAATGAATTCCCTAGACAGGACAGATTAGAGGAATTCTTAAAAAAAAAAGCTATTAGTATTAGATTAGATTAGTGTTAGATTAGATCTTATAAAAGAATAAACCATTAAGGGTCTCGGCTAATGCTGGAGCTGATATGCAAAAGCTTGGACAAGTGCGTAAAGCACATTTAAGCACAAAGGTGGATGTGACAGTCTTAAAAGCACGCACACAGACTGTCAAAAGGCGCTCTTTTTTCCCCGGCCTTCACTCTATTAGAGTTTTGCAATGTAGTTGTAATTTAGACAAATGTGATTTTGTAATTAAATGTCTTTCCGAGGTCAAACCAATTTCAAAGAATCTAATTACTTTCCACTGTAACTACTAGCTACAGCAGTTTCTATTTTTCGGTCAAAACACAACCAATTCCGAGATTTAACACCGTAAGTGGACCAAAATTTAAATGAACAACTTTATTTTAATCGCACGGTGTTAATGAACTATGCTGTAGCAATTGTGTCAGTTCACACATGGCTATATCTGCTTAAATTTCAGACAGCATCCCAATACAGGTTAGCATAAAATTCAAAACCTTCTTCTTCCTAAGGAGGAATTGCTCCATTTGATACGCAGATATACAGCTTTTCATGGCAGGTCTGTCCCGCAGCTACATACATCTTTATGCTAATCATAAACACTTCATGCACTGAAGGCCCAGGGGCGGAGCTCGCCTTTTTGGTATGCGGGCGCGAACGAGAAACCCTGACTTAGAATGCAAGATCCAGAAACATGATGCTGTCTAAATGAAATTGTTTTTGATACATGCTTCCTCTGCAGACATTTATGGAATATAGCCAGATATTGTTTGCGACTCAATTATTTTTTTTAAGATAAGGCGATTTTCCAAATAATAAATAACATGTTCCAAAACCTTGTCTGTTCGTAGGCTGAGGGAGTGCGACCCATTGAATCGCCACTATAAATCCCATCAGCGTAAGATGGCACAAAATCATTTGATGAATGGCTACACTTCTCTTAATTTTGTCATTTAAAGTGAATATCAACATCTGTGAGATTTAGATTAAGTTCTGAGGTTAATTGATCTAATTTTGTATCTCTGAAAAATAGTGATCTATGACATTGTACTGTATTGAATATCAAAGTTTTTTATTCCTTAATTAGGTGTTTGACACGTTAATGTTTTTAGATTTTTGGAGTAATTAAAAATACCAATGTTCATTTGCCTGTATAAGTCATTGAAAAAAATTGCTTTTCAGATGATTTCACGTTGTCTGTCTTTGGTTATTCAATTGACCCTTCGCAAAGTCCCGCCCCCTTTAGTTACTGTTGCTATGTCCGACAAGCCATGCGCTCTCACGCCACACATCATGTTCTCACGCAGTGAAAAATACATCGCGGAGCAAAGAGGACATCAACAAACGTCGACAGACAAGACAGAGCAGGTTACTTTTGATATGAAACAGTTTCATATTTAAAATACTGTAATCTTTTTAAAGAAGTTTAAACCATAAATAGCCTATAGTGTCTCTTTAAAGTGTCGTGACAGATCGCTGTAGCTCGTGAACCGATCATCTCTTCATACTAGTTCATTTATAGCATCAAATAAACATGAATGAACATCAGAAGGAATGTTGTTTCAAGCTCCGAAAGACGTGAGTACACACAATTTTTCAAGTTCAAGTTCACCAACGTTAATGTACTAACTTCCCTGACTGCTTTGTCGGACAAAATGGCGAATTCAAGGTTATGATTGGTCAGATTGCCTGTCAATCAAACTGCCGGAGAAGGGTCAATTATTCAACTTCATAATTTCAAAGCACAATTTTAAACACAATAGTTGATTTAGTATTTTAGTATTCGACAAGTCAAGAAAACGCTGTTTTCAGCACTGCGAATCCACTTTGCATGCGCTACAAAAGTATGACATCTCACACTGGAATTGATATGGTAAAAAAGACGGCTTCGTTCCTGTTCGTATCACTGTATATACAAGAGCTGAGGAAGCCTCCGGAGCTGAAATTCAGATGTGATAATGGGAGTTTCATTTCTGATACGCACTGTAAGCGATAGACCAATCACACCAGACTGGGTCATTTGACCAATCAGAGCAGAGTAGGTTGACAAAAAGGAGGGGTTTAGAGAGACTGACTCTTTGAACAAACCATTTTTAGACTCTTTGAGAAATGAGGCGATGTCATAAAATGCATTTTTTGAAAAAAATGTTTGAACTTTGATGCATGCAAATCTACTGTAGGGTCACTTTAATATCTTACAATATACAGTAAATAAACAAGTGATGCATGTACAGCATCACTTAACATATTCATTTACAGCTTCACATATGAAGAGATTTCACACTCACCGCAAGCAGAAAACAAGGTGCACAGATACTGTACCATAAACACACACAACATTTCACAACATGGAAGTCACAGCCAATCTTGTGCTCAGCCACTAAGGTTTCTTGATGAACAACATTGGTGAAATGCTTTCCTTCTCTACAAAATTCACTGTAAAGGGAGGCAACTCCACAATTCCTGAAGCACCTCCCACCACATGAAGTTCTTGAGAAATCATGCAACTTCAAAAACAAGCAAACAGGATCAGAAAGTGTGAACTTGGAGTACAAAGCCATCTATTGTTTTATCTATTGTGACATTCTGCTGTTAAAATAACAGTGACGTTGCAAAGTGACAAGAAGGTGTATAAAAAGTCAAGCTGTTCACCAAGGCGAAAGTGACAAATATAGTTATTATTTATTTATTTTTAAATGTCTGCATTTTATTACTACCACCTTAACTGCCAAGGAAATGTAATAGCTGCACATATTATTACTGTAATGTATAATTCAGAGTATATAAAGTATAACTATTAGATCAGAACAGGGTTAGTTGTTGCATGAGGTCTGTATTTACTATTTGAAACAAGTGTTTGTTTATTACTAGTTCAATACTGTTAGAATCATTTGTTGTGACATTTTTATTGGGGTAAGTTGCAACGTATTTAAATGTTACATTATTTACGTTTGCTGTTTCGTGAATTGTTTTAGTGTTTTAATTCAGCTAAAAATTATATAAAAGTAGAATATAGTGTGACAACTTGCCCCACAGTGTGTCCCAACAACGTGTGCAGCTAATTGTATCACTGGGCAGCTTTGTTACAGTCAAGACTTAAGTACATGTCTATACAGAAATTCACTTTCAAAAACAAACCTATTCACTGGAGTAAATGGAGTGACAACTAGCCCCGGATTCTCCTATAAGAATTTTACTGCCTGCACTGCAGCAACAAAAATAAAAGTACAGTTGATACAATAGGCAAATTTAGAGAAAATGATGGGCTTACCGCCATGTCCATCAATATCTCGACAAAACTGGTAGTTCAAAGCATTTTTTGAATGTGAAGACTAGGCGCGCAGTCACTGATTCACCCTTCAAACCTACTAATGCGTAAGATATTAATGGAAGCAAAAAGAGAAATAAAATGTTTACAGTACGCACTTATATAGCGCTATAATCCATACTGCATTGAGCCGATACATCCAACAGACGTACAGAAATCCAAGCGCACTGACTGGGTAAACTAGGTATTAGCAGCGGCATCCAATTCAAAAACGAATCGTTCTCCGGATTCGAATCTTTTGAATCAACCAATTGAATCGGTTCTCAGACATTTTAGTCATTAATCATTCGTGGTTCTCGAATGAACAACTCACTGGCTCATTGAATCAACAACCGTCTCTTTAACATGTCTGACTTATAGCAAGAATGATTCACGTAGCATTTTATGTTGAAACATACAAAACCGTTCCACCTGAATGATTTAATCTAAATTTAATTACTGTTAAATGTAGGCTAATTGGAAATTATAGACCTGTGTTAATTAATTACAAGCTGAACAACAAACAGAACACATGAAATCATAATAAAAAAAACGACTACTACTAAACAGCAGATCCCTATATCACGGTCGCGCGCTGACGAATTTACGTCAAAAATATTTTTTTTTAAAAACGATTCACTTTTGAACCGATTATTTGAAAAGAGCTGTCAAAAAGAACCTATCGAGTCCTGGATTGCAATATAGGCTAGTTGTCTGAGGTTACATCTCAGTCTCTTTTGTTCACTGGCAACAGTTCCGTCGAACAAGATAACAGTTTTGCTGATGACGCGATATGAAGGATGACAGCTGACGACCACCAGTTATTTTTCTTACCTCATTATCAGGGCAGCTTCCTTTCTACGAAGTGCAACATGCTCGCTAAAACAAACACTTTCGCATTGTCTTAGTCTGTGCATAAACACTGTCTAAGGTTTAATAACAGAGCTGTTCAGCACTGTTTCTGCAAGCCCTGGAACAACGAAGGGACTCGAGCTGCAGTCATAATACGCTGTTTATAAGTCTTTATTAACGTCTTCCGCAGTGCAGAACGAAAAGTCATGAGATAGGCCTATATATACATATATATAAAATATATATATCCTAACTTGATATGCAAATCCCTCATAAAAATACACATTATTTCTCGGCGTATTTAAAGCACGACCGTGTGTGGTGTTACAGTGACAGCGGTGCAGTGTTTATCCCCTAATGCAGGTTTACGTGATTCGCTCAAATATTTACTTACCTCGTCTTTCCCCGACTGTATAAAGCGATGTTTTTGTTTTTATTTCACAGTCCCCATCTGATAACGTGCGTCACGTCCACCGACTTCCGCGTTCGGGGTGGAAAATCGGGCTGAGAAAAGAAAAGAAAAAAAGAAAAAATCCGAGAGGGCATGCGCGTGCTGTCATGTACTCCAGAGCGAGTGTCTCGAGCGTTCAAATAAATTATATATCCTTATATATCCTTTTTGTGTACTAGGGATGATCCCTTTGTTTTCCTCATCTCATTGTTTGAGGTTCATGTCTCCATACAGTCATTTCATTAGTTACAATGGTGCACTGTAGGGTGTGAGTTCACGTTGTTGTTGTTGTTTTTTATGAACATGATTCAAAGATGCTTGTTTTTTTATCATCATTATAGTGGTTAAAGACTAGGGATGGGTGCCCTGCTCCTCCTTGTCTCTTCTAGAGAAACACAACAGATGATCTATGTGTGTCAAGTCAAGTCATCTTTACTTATATAGCGCTTTTTACAATGCAAAAATTGTGTCAAAGCAGCTTTACAGTAATAATTGGCAAATAATTTTTTGGCTGCACAGCAGCTCTTAAAGAAAATGGTGTCATTGTCCATCTTATTCTATATATTATTGATTCATTCTGTTGCAAAGATCAATAGTTATTAGTCTAGTTAATTTATGTATACCAGCACTGGAGAAACTGATGTTATCGTCGGGCTCAGTTCACATACAACGGCGCCAATGCAGGCATACCAAAAACACTGCTGAATACCAAGCAAGTGTCCCCGACTTAAGCAAGCCAAAGGCTAGGAACCAAAACTCCCAACAAAATGGAGAAAAAAAAACCTTGGGAGAAACCAGGCTTAGTCGGGGGGGCCAGTTCTCCTCTGGCCAACAGTGAACACTTGCCCGATACTCAGGAAGAGTTACAGGTCATAAGTCCGATTTGGAATCATATCAGTCAAAATATTTAATCCAGTTCCATCTAGTTTAAGAGGAGTGTCTCCTAGTGTCATGAGGAGAACGGGTAAAAGCTGTGTGTCATGCTTTGAAAGGGTTTACACGTTTTATATGCATATTTTGTGCTCGTACCATGGTCTAAAACATGCTTTGATTCATTGTTATGCAATGCTTGTGGTTATGAATTGTATATGCATGAATAAAGTCAAACAACTAGTCCACTAGAATCAATGACACAAACGTTTGTGTGTGTGTGTGGATGTCATCTCAAAACTCAACCTGTAAAACAAGCTCCTCTAGATATTCCTGTATTGAAAGAGACACGTTTCCTCAAAGGTCAATGGACTAAGATAAAACTAATTCATTGGAAATGAGATCTGTATTCTGCTATGGTGTGATATTGTACTTAAAGGAGGTGATTCCTTTTGAGATAGAGCAGAACAGAAATGTGCAATTATTAGAAGTTCCTGCACAAATTCACAACCTCTGATTTGAGAAACGCTTGTTTCCTTTTATTTAGTGTCGCATAATTCAGCTGAAGAAGTGCATGAACCATTCTTACACCATCTGTTTGCTGCACAAATTACTCTTTTTGTTTCTAAGCTGATGATATTCCTAAAATTTTATTTAAAAACGTAGGGGGAAAAAAAAGTTATCCTGACACAATTTAAAGGGTTTTTTGAAAGTCTTGATGAGTCTTTTTGGGGTCTACTAGAATAGGTTTTCATACTTTAATGTTAAAAAAACACATTAATTTACACATATCTTACATCGTTTCAGCACCTCTCTTCCCAGTCTGTCAGTAACTCTCGGTTTCGTTCCTGTATCTATGACTACGTTCACACTGTCAGTTTAAATCCGATGGGTATCTGCTTGTAATCTGATCTAAAATTATAGACTGTCCACATTGTGTACTGCAACTGTTCAGATCCGATTTATGTGTCCATGCCGCTCTTTCGTTTTCCAGGATATCTGCATTGGTTTCTATGGCAATGATGTTGTCAACAACCATCGAAACATGGAGGGGTTTGCAATACAGATGTTTTCTTATTTACGATCCCTGCCAAGGTATCAGGGTCTTATCTAGTGAAACCATCTGTCATTTTCTAAAATAAAAAACATTATATACTTTTTACCCATATATGCTCGTTTTGCACTAGTTCTGCAATGCGCCACATATTACGTAATCACGTTGGAAAGTACCGACCCAGCAACAGGGTAGGGTAGGCCAAAAAACTCTTTTCTCCTCCAACTTCAAAATCATCTGACATTGTTGTTTTACCTTTTTTTTTTTTGTACAGGGCATTTGACTTAGTCTTTGCACGTTTGCTTCGTAAGCACTGGGTCGGTACTTCCGACTATGTCACACGTGACCTTTTCAACGTAATGTGTGAAGTTGTGGACGCGCATCGCAGCGCTAGTGTAAGACGAGCATTTGTGGTTAAAGTTGTCATGAAATCAAAACTGACCTCATTTACTTTGCTAGCACATATTAGACTTGTGGTGAACAATTAATCCGTGTAAGTTAAGAAAAAAAAAATTGTCGCGGTAATCTTTAACCAAAATCTGAAAAGTCACTTCTGGTCTGGAATGGCGTTCCTTTTCTGATGACATCAGTTTGATGGCTTGGGTTGAAAACGCTTAAACCACTACTCTCCAACCTTTAGTCTGCAATGAGCGAGAGCAGGGCTGGGTAGGTTACTTTTAAAATGTATTTCACTACAGATTACAAAATACATGCTTTAAAAAGTAATTTGTAACATATTTCGTTACATTACTCAAGTTTAGTAACTTAATCTAAATACTTTAGAATACTCTGGAATACTAATAAGTGTGGAACAAACACAAAAAAGGTAATTGCAAGTTTTTATCTCACAATTTTTTCCCTCAGAATTGTGTGATATAAAGTTGCAATTGTGAGTTATAAAGTCAGAATTATGAGATATACTCGCAATATTGAGAAAAGTCAGAATTATGACATATAAACTCATACTAAATTCACAATTGCAAGAAAAAAAGTCAGTATTGCAAGTTCATATCTCCCATTTCTGACTTTATAACTTGCAATTGTGAGTTTAAATCTTGCAATTATGAGAAAAAAAAGTCAGAATTGTGAAATGCAAACTCACAATTGTGAGGGGAAAAACAAATTGTGAGAAAAAGTTGCAGTGAGCAGTGAATTATAAACTGACTCACAAACAACTATCACAAAACATGAAAATTAACTCGGCTTTTTCAGACTGTCAGAGTCAGAGAATCACCAATTGCTGTTTAAATGACATTAAAATTCAAAGTAATCACTTTGGTAATCTAAAATACTTTTCAGATGTAACTGTAATCTGATTACCACCCATTTAAAATGTAACTGTAATGAAATACAGTTACTCAAATTGTGTATTTTAAATACGTAACTAAGTTACTTGTATTTCGTTACTCCCCAACCCTGAGGAGGAGGAGCGCAAAAATGAAACCCTGCCCTCTATTCAATATTCTGTTTCACTTGGAAATACGTCACTACACTGGAGAAAAGTCATTTGCAACTTCCAGTTCACAGGGACTATTTTATTTTTTTGAACATGACAGATTGTTTCACTAGATAAGACCCTTACTCTTCATCTGGGATAGTGTAGAGTCCTTTGAAGCTGCACTGAAACTGCAATTTGGACCTTCAAACAGTTCGTAACCATTCAAGTCCACTATACGGAGAAAAATCCCGGAATGTTTTCCTCAAAAACCTTTTCAACTGAAGAAAGAAAGACATCTTGGATGGCAAATGGGGGTGAGTAAATTATCAGGAAATTTTAATTCGGAAGTGAACTAATCCTTTAAGTAGTTTAGAGGTGGTTTTGCTACTCGGTCAAGAAACTGCACTAATCTAAATGGGCTCATGGTAGAAGTGGGACCACAACTAGTCAAAGAAGGGGAAACATGTTAAGACAGGACTAGTAATACTCATTCCACTACATGGAATACCAAACAACATTGCTGTTATGAAGCAACGGCAACAAACACCTCAATGCGATGTTAAAAAGGCATGAAAGATACAGTAGATAAAAACACAACAGAACTCAATACAATAAAGAAAAAAAAAATCAAAGGAAACACAAGGGTATTTTATTAGGCTCATTACCTGACAATTACAGAAAAATGCAAATAACAAAAGCTGCCTTCAGAGCAGCTTCTCAATTACTAAGGTACAAAAAGGATTGTTCGTCATGGCAACCAGTCAATTGTTCACATCTTATCATGCCAAGCCCTTATAAAGTTGGTTTAGAATGCTACATGGTCAAACTGCATAGTGTAGTGTGTACGGCTAATAGAGCCTATATACTTCAAAGTGAATCAAGGTTAAACAGTCTTTTTATAACACGGGTATACAGCGCTTGGCATTTTCCATGATAAGAAGTGTTCGGTAGAGTGCTACTGGACAGAGGAATAACGTGTCAGAAATATAAGAAAGTTCTAATAGGAAACTTACAAAAACAAACGGCACATAATTCAAGCACACTGCTCCCCCCCACTCCCCCCACCCCAATACAGAACCCAATCTCCACAAGAGATATTCACCATTACTAAAGTGCATCTCTGCAAGACTTGTCATGAAAAGTGATTGTTGGTTCTATTTCAAAAAAAACGAAACACACAGAAAACCATATGTAAATAGATATACGTTGTGTATTTTGCTTATTTAAAAGTATTTTACTTATTTTTAAAAGTTTGTTCATAGGATAAAAATGTTTTTAGAAACTATTTACATGCAGGGTTTTGTATTTTGTTGCATGAAGTAATTTATAGACAGCAAACATAGGTGTGTTTTCCAAGGCAACGGCTAATGAGCGAGCACTGTTCTTCCCTTTTTTTTTTTACTACTATATTTTTAAGCAAACACGGTGATAAAAGCACAGATTGGTGATCAAGGTTTTTCACTCTTTTAATAGTTGATGGATACCATGTCTCTTTTTCTCTCACCCATGCAGTGCCTTCATATTTTGGGCAGCTTTGGTGCACTTATGATGGGGTTGGTCTCCTGTAGAAAGCGTCGACCTGCGCTTTTGTAGTCATAAGTGCAGTCGTGGGTCTCTGAGTAGCGGTGCATTGAGCAGAAGATGTTACCACACCTTAGACAAAAATAAACATATCGTTATGAGAACTGCAACAATCAGACACCATTCTAACTAATGCTTTTTCTAAGATGTGTGAGAAAATGCACTTCGGAGATTACTTCCTTAGAGCTGAATAAATGATGTTTGGAGTCCATCCAGATGTCCATTGATTTTCAGAATGGAACTAAAGCCGTTAGGACACTATACAGAACAAAGCTTATAGTGGGACCAAATGGAATTGTTTCTAAACATCCCACACAGAGATCAGGTATCTTATTTTTAGAAGACTACGAAATATTTCTCTTATAAACCTGGCATAAGACAAATAATGTTGACAAAATAATAATAAACCATTACAAATAATAGTTTTTGTACAGAAATGCATGGACTCTAGAATAATTTATGAATAATAAATTATCATACTGGTACAGTTAGCCCAGATATTTCCTACATGGACTATTGTGTGTGTATATTATATTATATTATATTATATACCTGGGTGTGCTCTTTGATACCAATCTTTCATTTGAAAGCCACATTTCTAGCATATGTAAAACCGCATTCTTCCATCTTAAAAATATATCTAAATTGCGACATATGCTCTCAATGACAAATGCGGAACAGCTAGTTCATGCGTTTATGACCTCGAGACTAGATTACTGTAATGCTCTACTGGGTGGTTGCCCTGCTCGCGTGATAAACAAATTACAGCTGGTCCAAAACGCAGCTGCTAGAGTCCTTACTAGAACCAGGAAGTATGAACATATTAGCCCGGTTCTGTCAAAACTGCACTGGCTCCCTATTAAACATCGTATAGATTTTAAAATCTTGCTAATTACTTACAAAGCACTAAATGGTTTAGCTCCCCAGTACCTGAGTGAGCTCTTAATGCATTATAGTCCTTCGCGTCTATTACGATCTCAGAATTCTGGCCAGTTGTTAATACCTAGAATATCAAAATCAACTGCAGGCGGTAGATCCTTTTCCTATTTGGCACCTAAACTCTGGAACAATCTTCCTAGCATTGTTCGGGAAGCAGATACACTCTGTCAGTTTAAATCTAGACTAAAAACGCATCTATTTAACCTGGCATACACATGACGCACTATAAATTTTTGTCTTCATATCCGTTAAAGGATTGTTTGCAACAACAAGTGCCCTAGTTACACGCTACTACATGTACTTACTAAAGTAATAACCGTGCATTATGCATAATTACAAGTAACTAACCCTAAACCAAACCCTAACCCTGGCTGTAACTCTATAGTAAGTACATGTTGTTAATTAATAGTACTCAGTACTTATGAGTAATTACAATGTAACTACAGCACTGTGTAACCAAATACTCATAATCAGACATGTTACATTTTTATTGATTACATGATTACTTGATTCTAATATTCAAAAAAATGACAGTATATTATCCATAATTTATTGAGTCTCACTAATTCTTACTTTTATCTCTTAAATGGCCCTTTCTAAAACAGCCTATTGCTTCTTATTGCTTATATGTATGTTTTGTGGAATTACGCAAACAGAGGCCAAACAGCATAACAAATACAATATTTAATCTTTGTGTTGTAATTGTCCGTGTTTTAATTGTTTTTATTTAACAATTTTACATTTTTATGGTTTAATTAAAGTTTGTATAACATATAATGTATAATGCAAGTAAAAAGATGAATTTTGTTGATACTGATCATTTGATTGGTAACAGCCCTATATTGTCTTATTATTCTAATTCAATTTATTGATAAAAATTTGACATGAAAGATGTCATATACATTATAACAACACATACATTAAAAAATGCCCTGGAAATCAATTTAAGGGTGCAAGACTTTGCCTCATTCAAAACTTTAAGGCCAACATACAGAGAAACTGAAGGAAGTCACAGATGGCGTTATCAGCAATACTGGTGTATGATATATAGGAGAAGTACTGTCACCTCTGAACAGAAATAGCTTTGTGTTGTTATCTCAAGTGCACAAGTAGCAACTGAAGTGCATATCACCATTTAAAATTACAGATACACATTAACTACCACTCTGTAAAGAAATAAAAAAACTCATACTGAGGGATACGTAGACAGAGCGCACTGTACCTGCATTCATAGCTGGTGGCTAAACCAGTCTTCTTCCCACACAGGAAGCAGTGCTTTGAACTCTTTTTCTTTGTTCCAGTGGGAGCCTTCACAGGGGGCAAGTGATGTGTTGGAGTGCCTAAACCAACATGTCCACATACAATCACAGGAATAGAACAAGTGAGACGATAAGAACACCTATAAAATATGGATTCAAAGGGGAAAAACTACCGATGTACCTTCAAAACCTCCCTGTTTATTTCTAGTCACAACGATAACACACACAATGTGACAAAATCGTGCCAAGCGCTGAGGCATGAGATTGGATTTCCAGTCATGCACTTGCTGGTCTATCTATTCAGTTATTTGCCATCACTGTTGCATTTTCAAGCCAGTGACAATCTCAGATGTGACAGAACATTCAGACGCTCTGAAACACTGGTGGTAAAATGTCAGGGAACATTTCCCAAATGTACCAGGACCACCTGTTGCAAAACCATCATCCAGGCTCCTAAGTGCACAATCATGCATCAAACGTCTGAGTGAAGATGTGCGACTATTTTGTATGGAATTTTGCATGTACGCTTTTTTAAACATGTGAATATTTATCTACGCGTCTGAGTTGTGGTGTTCATTTCCCGTTTCTTGGTTTCAGTCAGCTGTTAAAGAACTTACGATGGTCAATATTTAAAAGCCTGACAGTCTGGGCTCATTTAAAATGCAACACCTCCTGTAAGACTTCCAGGAAATTATTATTAAAGATAGACTGATATATTGTTCAGATGAATTCATTGACCGATAAGTTCGAAGAATTAATTTCCAATATGCTGATTTGGTGCTCAAGAAACATTTATTAATCTCAATTTTGAAAACAGTTGTGCTGCTTAATATTTAATAAATATTAAATAAAATGCATATAATTTAAAAAAAATCTTTTGTAATATTATAAATGTCTTTACTGTCATTTTTCATCTATTTAATGCATACTTGCTGAATAAAACTATTTATTTCTTTTATAAAAAAATCTGACTGACCCCAAATTTTTGATCGGTAGTGTATATCCTGAATAGTCAAAATTCTGCCCTCTTAAACGCTTATCTTTCTATGTGAGATAAAAAAAAAAATCTCGGAGTTGCACGATTAATCGTAAAAAGATCGTGATCTCGATTCAAACACCCAGGCGATTATTAATGACAACCATTCTCTCGCTTCTATTAAACCCAAAATCACACCGGAACATTCAAATATGTGTTCGTGCTGCCAGAGACAGCAGTTTTGAACCACACATTAGTTATTTCTGTGTTACAAATATTCAAATTATCACAGAAGTACTGAGATATAAGTTTTAAGTTCGTATATAAACACCGATGTCTACGATAGCGATAAAAATAGAGCAAACTACCTTTTGAAACGAACTTGGCGCGTTAAATAACGGTTTTATCAATTACATCTTATTCCACTAGGTGGCGACAACGACAAGTGACTGTTAAATTTATTTGTCATTGAATCGAAAAGATTCATTCAAAAACACTGATTCATCCAGTAATGAAACAAGTATTATTTCTATATAATTTATTCAAACATTTTCCAGCAATTAGAGTCCAGAAATTTTGTCAAAACCTCTAGTAAATTACATGTTATTTTGTTTGGTTGTATATTCAAAATCGTGGGAGAATTTCTATTTCAGACCACAACAATCGTGATTCTCATTTTATCCAGATTCGTGGATTTGTGTTCTGAAGATCAACGAAGGTCTTACGACTTTGGAACGACATTAGGGTGAGTAATAAATGACAGAAATTTCATTATTGGGTGAACTAGCCCTTTAAACCACACTAGGAATGGAAGCAGCTATAAAGTCAAAAGTTTCACAAACAAGTGACATATGCAGCATGACATTAAAGAAGGGGCCTGTGGATTTACAGATGGGTTTCACAAGCCTGAGGAAGACAGGAGTAAAAATGAAGCAGTGACGAGTGGAAAAGTGTGACAAACGACCAAGGCTCCCCACATTACTCTCAACAACAAACAAAAATTCTCTCAGTGAAATGGGCCAGCACTGTGAGATGGTATTCTGAATGGTTCATCGCACACCGTTTAAGTCAAGCCACTCACCTAGCCTCTTTATTGAACTGGAGTGGCCGCTTGATGAGCTTGATGGCTGCAACGACAAGGTTTTGTGTGATAAAGCGTTTGTGAGATTGTTGCAGCGCTATTCTCATTAGCTAAAATGCCAAAACTAATGAATGACACTTGTAATCTGTTTTGCATGGTGTATAATTTGCAGCAAGCGTCTTTCGTGACAGGAAACACGCTTTACTAGTAAAGCTAATTTGCATGACAGCATTCGTATGTCATTTTGAGTTAAAGCAATTTAATATTGGGTAACACTTTAGTATGGGGAACACATTCACTATTAACTATGACTTTTGACTAAAACTCCTAATTTACTGCTTATAAAATAGTAAGGTAGATGTTGTAGCATTTAAGTTTAGGATTAAGGGATGTAGAATAAGGTCACGCAGAATAAAGGCCCGTTCACACCAAGAATGATAACTGCAAAAATAACTATAATTGCATCCACACCAACAAACGATAATCTATTTATTCTAAGCTCACGCGCTGTGGTTTTAAAGTGTGTACATGTTTTTGCTGTTCTTGTTGCATTTACTCATCAGATGTCCTCAGCACGCTATGGTCTGAGTGAATAGCGAGTGTGATCGATCTAATCTAACAGTGAATTTAGCTGATGAAGTCAATTTAGTGGAATAAAAACAACGCCTTGTATTATTTACTGCAACTTCAAAAGGAAGCAAGACAACATGTTGTCGAAACTAGCGCTGGATACCTGAAGTAATTTTATGTTACACGGTTTGCTAGCCTGTCATAATGATTTCATCGCTAATACTTCATTTATTCCGAGGGTATGACAGATTGTATATATCCATTTTCTTTAAAGTATACTTGAAAAGGGTGTTTAACTTGTCAAACAGTGGTGACTTTTTATAGGCTTTGGCGATTAACTTGATCTCCGCAATGATGTTTGCCATTTCAAATGAGAAATGGATTCTGATTGGCTGTCAGTGTTCTATCGTTCAACAGCTGGATAAAAAATCATTCTGAAAATGATCCCAATGACATTGTTTCTCTTTATCATTATAGCTGTAGTGTGGACAGTGCTATTCTTTCATATTTAGATCCATTTTTTAGAACTATATTTTTATTGTTATCTTTATAGTTCTCATTCTTGGTGTGAACAGGCCTTTAAGCATTAATATGTGCTTCATAAGCACTAATAAACAGCCAATATTAGTAATAATTAGTTAAAAGTGAGAATTGTTCTCCATACTAAAGTGTTACTGAATATTGATATTAATAGTACCATAAATTTATCAAATAAAATTAAAATATAAATTTTACATAAAATTATATATTAATAAATTATTAAAATGATAGCTCTGAATTCTTAATGTACACTCATTAATGTCACGTTGTAAACGTTGTTGTGAGATGTTGTAAAATAAAATATAGCACATCAGTTGAATGTTAAACTAATGTGTCAAGTTGCAAAATTGCTTGCAACTCTAACCAATTAAACTGTGCTTGATGTTACATATTTTAATATGGCTGTTTGATTATGACAAAAAAAAAATCATAATCTCAATTATATTGGTCAATATTGTAAATCACGATTATTTAACCAAAATCTTACATGAGTAATTCATTTATTAACGGTAATGATGATTTAATTTAATGAATTAAGTTATTATTAATTTATTTATTAACGGTACTGTGAAAATAAGGTTGATATGATATCAAAATTTTAGATACCACAATTTCACAATTCTCTATACCAATTTTGATGAAGATTTTGCATGATAAAGTGCTAGTGAGATTGTTACAGCACTATTCTCATTAGCTAAAATGCCTAAACAAATAAATCACACTTGTTATCAGTCTTGCAAAGTGTATAATGTACAGCAAGCATCTTTTTGAGACAGGATACACACTCTACTAGTAGTAGCACTAATTTGCATGACAGCATCCGCATGTCATACGGAGTTAAAGCAAATAGCATTTCTCCTCGCATCCCACTGAGATTAAATGAACATCAGGTTTTTGAAGTTGTATAAAGGCGGGATCTGTAAAAGCAGCAGCAGAAGTCAAGGTTACTAACTCACCGTGTAGCCAGCTGTTCTCTGTAGGGGGGAGATCCTCCTCAGCAGGTCTTCCTGCAATAGATGGATGTTTGTTGGTAGGGGGGCGGCTGTAGCACATAACCTGCCCAAAGAATAAGGTCCAGCCAAAGCTTCTTGACCTCCGCTGGCTGCCAGGGAGGCCAGAAGCTCTGCGTTGCTCACCGAGCCCAATGGCTCTTTCGACGCTTTATTGGCCATCTTTGTAATATCTCGGGCCTCGCTTTTGGAAATCACCTCTGAGCGCTTGTCGACTTTGAGCCCACATACAGATGTGGTACGTGACGGGGAGCCGACCGGAAGCGACGGGCTGTTGCTGGTTCTGAGGAGAGCATGGGCTGGACTGGGCTGCATGGCAGAACCAGTAAACTCAAAGTGCTGCGGTATGTGAGGAGGAGCGAGGGGCTCACCGGCGAGGTGCAGGTCAGGTTGGGATGCAAGCCTCCAGTTTGAGTTGATGGCCTGGGACAGAAGAGGAGCCGCGGCGTTGGGTTCTGGCACAGTTATAGAGTTCAGACCTTGCTCTCGCTGAGCGGATACGTCCAGACTCAGGGGCTCAGGAAGATTGAAGGGAACAGCTTTGGGCGGCTCCATCACAGCAGAGTTCTCGGTTACCGTTAGTCTGTCGCTCTGGAGATCGACCTCGTCCTGAACTCCAGGGCTGGACAGAAGAGATACAGGTGGGTACACACAGTCTCGCATGAATTTGGGCCCTCTCATATCCAGCCTGGACACTTTGGGAGGGAGTCTGATCTTCCTGGGCACTGGATTATCCCAAGGTTCCTCAGCCTGAAGCATATATATGCCTGAAGCTGCAGAAGAAGGATGAGCGCGGCTTGAGGAAGTGGGACTTGAGAGATTTGCGAATGGTTGGCGGGAGGTGCCAGCAGCAGGGGATGAAACTGCAGGTTGCTGCTGATCTCCGATCGGAGGTAGATGTGTTGATGAGGCGTGGCCTATCTGAGGAAGGACACGAAACATTCTGTGGTGTCGGGCAGAGCCAAGCGAACCACTGCAGGGCCGCGGACCCACTGGAGGTCTGACTTTTAATTTAGCAGTCTTCTTGGGCTGACAAAGACACAAGAAAACAATCACACACATTATGCCAAATAAGGCACATAAACAGAAAATCTGACATGTGGTATGAGCCACATTTTTCCAAGCGATTTAAAGGACAAATTAGGAATGCATCAATATTAATTAATTAGTAGTTATGATCAATAAACAATAAATGGTAGATATTAAATGTATAATAGTTATACTTTTGTCTAAATAAATTAAAAATGAAACACTAAAAACTAAAATCAACTGCTTTAAATGCTACAAGTGAATCTATACAGCACAACATTATAAGGTACAGTATGAAAAATGCCTACTCATTTTGAGATTTGCTAAAGATTACATTTTAGAGTGTTATTAAATTGTTAGTGTTTTTAAGGTTATATAATTAGATAATAATAATACAAAGGTAATCTCAATGTAAAAATAGGTGAGCATGCACAATTAAATATCCAATATGAATAGCGATAAATAAAAACTATTGGCTGATAACAAATATGGCACTAATATATTGTGTCATCCCTAAAAATAGTTCATATTATAATAACTATGTGGTAACGGCTATTACTGGATAATCCTGTGAATTCTGTAATATAAATTATTTTGGAACTTGATGCATGCAAACCAAAATATATAATTTAAAGTCTGGCATCAGTGCAAAAATAGATTTACAAAAGACTCAAAACTAATTATATATATATATATATATATATATATATATATATATATATATATAAATTACAATCAATTAATCAAATAAAAGTATTACAATTAATATTAGTTTGTTTATAAAATATTAACAAATTAGTGTTAAAATGGATAGCTCTGAATTATTTTTGTACACACATTTGTAAAATGAAATATAGCGCATCAGTTGAATCCTAACTAATGTAAAGTTGCGATATTGCTTGTAACTGTAACCAATTAAACTGTTCCTCCTCTTAATAAATCAAAACATTTCCATGATGTCGACAGGAGCAATGAATACAGTATATAAACATGCAAACTTATCAACTACAGTACAAGTGCGAGCAATAACACCAAAGGTTTCCTAGATAGATAAACACATATCTGCGACTAAGACATGTCTACTGACAACTATTCATAGTTGAGTGTGAATAATTAACTTCATATGCCAATCTGCTGAGCTTGTAGTTATTACTGTGCCAGTTAATCAGACACAGCGTGGGATGGGCGACACTCCCTCCAGCCAGCTGGAGAACTGCGCGCACTTCCATACTGCTCCACTGACAAATCTAATCAGATGTGTTTGACAGTAAGGAGGTTCATGCACTTGAGGATAAAATGATATTGCTAGAATATGTGGAGGAGGAAAAGAAGAAAGATTAATTGCACTTCTAGTCCGCCTATTTTGTTACCTTTTTGTTAAGGTTCATATTCTCCATCTTGGCCTTAAGCAGTTTCATCTTGCTCATTGTGATGGAGTTCTCCAGCGTCTGCTGTTCTGAAGATGCACTCTCTGATTCTTCCTCCTCCTCCGTGTACACATTGTGAACCGTGGCACCGCTGAAACACATGCAAGGACGAACTCTTACATTATTTGTGTTTAACAGTGCAGTTCAAGTTTCTTATGCTGCACTGGAGGAAAATATTCACTTTGAGATTTACTAAAGATTGCAATTTACAGTGTATTAAAGTGGCCCTATTATGCTATTTAAAATTTTGTTTTGGAGGTTTCCTACAATAGGTTTACATCTATGCATGTAGGCTTGTTTAAAAAAAAAGAAACATTTTCTCATAATAAACTCTGCACATCACTCTGTTCATTTGAAGATTCAGGGGCTGTTTACACGACATCGTTTTCATCTAAAAAAAACGGGAAAAAATTGAAGCGTTTTGGCCGTTCATTTACATGACAACGGAGTTTTGGTGGCCTCAAAACGCAAGCTTTTGAAAACAGGTTTCAAAGTGGAGGTTTTTAAAAATCAATAAAGTTATCATCTCTGTGTAAACTGCAAAAAACGCGAATATGTGAAAGCGGTGACGTCTTGCACAAGCGTATTACATGTTTAGTCTATCCACCTTATTTTTCAATGCAGAAATAAGGTGTTTTCTGTAAATGTGTGAGAATTACGATTTATTAACAGCTATAGGGAAATGAAGAGAAGAATATGTGCAGTAAAGTGTAAAATAAGGTGGATAGGCATATGTGAGGCGAGATCTCTGTAAAGAAATGCGTTGTATGTCTTTCTTTACCAAGTGACATCGCCAACTACTTGTCTGCCATGCGTAATACAGCGTTTTTAGTAGTTTGCGTGGATCTGAATGAACAGGAATAGTTTTTCTTCTGTACAAAGGAAAAACTTTTCCGTTTTTAGTACATCATTGTCGTATAAACGTACCCTTAGTCTCTCTAAACCGCTTCACGGGCAGCCAATGAGGACCATTTGCTGGCATTATGCAGATTTTGTTACATTGTTATGTAGGTATGTAACAGGAAGTTAGGCTAGAATTACTGATGACCAATTTCCGCAGTTCAGAATCGATTCTTTCATTTAGGAGACAATAGCAGTCCAAATTCCCACACTTGCGGTCTTTGCACTTGACTACTTACATGATGTATTTCCTGTATTATGTTTTATGTTGTTATTGTATTGTTATGTTACCTGTAACGAGGGTCTGAGAGTAACGGAATTTCTATTCTCTGTATGTATGAGCTGTATATGTGTCAGAATTGACAATAAAGCTGACTTTGACTTTGACTGTTAGGCCCAAGTGTTCAAGTAGGTGTGAAGACCGCAAATGTGTATAGAGCTTTTTTTTGTGTCTAGAATGTGTATTGACCCGATGGGACACATAGTAAAAAAATGCAAGTTTACAGAGCATTTTTATTTTCAATACTTTGCATTTTGAAAAGAACTTCTAAATGTCTGTTCAGTAGTCGCTATGTAACAAACAGAAGACACAATTTTAAAATTAAGTGATAAAAAGTTGTAAATGTACAAAATACACATACCCTACCCATATTTGCACCAATAAAATGTGCAAAACTTTGTTTTACAACCAAATTATATGTAACATTAATTAATTTAACTCATAGTTGAATGTTTTCCTCGACATCTTGCGATTTCGGTGCACACGACCTCCCCGAACATAATCCATCATGGGATGCGCTTAGCCTTGAATACCAGTCTGAAGCGATAGTCAAGATAGTGAGGGTTTAGTGTGCTTTAAGGGCACTGCACTTTGGCATTTTTAAGACATGGGACAGTGTTGCGCACTTACTTCCTGTAGCATGCACGAGCTCTCAAATGCTCAAGACTGCGAGTGTAGGTATTTGGACAGGGCACTTTTTTTGTTGTGCACTTTGACCTTTAAAAACTTTGCAGATCTTTTACATTCACAAACAGCTATATTACACACTGCATGAAAGGTAATATTTGACAAAGGGGCACTTTAAATTATTACATTTTTTTAAGGTTTGTTGATGGCAAAGTTAAATAACTGATGAAAATTATTTTTGGAATTTCATATGGTGACGCTAATGATGCAGATGTAGCAGACGGTGAAGTTTGCCAGTAAATGCTGATGAATGTCTTCATTAGTAAAACAACATGACACATGAAAACTGTAGCACTGAAACATCTGCTTCCATCTAAAAAAGGGAACCAGAGTGCAGTTTGCACAGAGCTGTTCCTCTTGACAAGTAATTTCTCTTCTTTTGAACTGACCTCAATGATTCAGACACAGGTGTGAGCGTTCCATCTCCCCTATCCACCACTCGGAAGAAATTCAGCTGATCTCCCTCACGGTATACCAGGAAGGTGACCTGTTTATTAGGCAGAGACTTTTCCCACATCTCCTCTCTCCCGGCATCAAGGCAGTCAGCGATATCCCTCACTGAGTCATCCGTCACTGTCACTGTAGGTAATGAGAAGAAACAGGATGCAGGTCATACTAATCAATATCAGATTGTTAACTAACTGTGTGCCTGCCACTTCCTAGAATGGTAATGAGCAACTTCTTTTCTTTTTTTGGCCTCGAAACCACTGCACAGTCGATTAGAAAGTTGCAACAAATCCAGCTTGCACTGAACTCTAGTGCATTAGAACTAGTCAAGACTTTGCAAAGCCGATCATAAACTGTTTCAGTGGTTACCTTATTAAATACATGTGGTTTGTGCAGTTGCAGAAACACTCCTGCATTGCATTTCATTTCAGCATCTTAGGAAAACAATGCTGAAAAATCTAATCAAACTGTAAAATTAACAGCAAATATTTATAAATATATTATATTAAACATTAAAGGGTTACTTCACCACATAGTTTGAAGCCAAACCAGAAAAAAAAATGCATCCATCCATCATAAAAGTAATCCATATGGCTCCAGGGGATTAATAAAGGCCTCTTGAAGCAAAGCGATGGGTTTTTGTAACCCAAATATCCATATTTATAAATTTATTAACTATAATAACTACATTCCCACAGATGGCCATACGCATCGATTTGTGGTGGAAGAGTAACCTCTGGTCTGACGCATAATGAACGAGAAAGCATAGATAGAGCAAAACACCGGTCACAAATTAGAAGTCTAAAACAAGAAAGTTGGAGGATTGCAATATAAGAGAAGAGGAGCTTGAGTTTGTTGCACAGCAATATTTGTTTAAACAGGCAAAGGCATTTAAGCTCTTACATCTCATGTCATACATCGAGTCAGGGGGTTACTCATTTGGCACAAGTCAATTTATATGAATTTATAAAGTTTTGAATATGGATATTTTTCTTACAAACAAGCATTGCCGTATGGATTAATTTTTATGATGGGTGGATGAATTTTTTGGGGCTTCAAAATCTGGCCCTCCCCTTCACTACCATTATAAAGCTTGGAAGAGCAAGGATATTTTTTAAATATAACTCCGATTGTGTTCGTCACACAAGATGTCTTGAGGGTGAGTAAATTATGGGATTATCATTTTTGGGTGAACTATCCCTTTAAATAGATTTTGCATACGTGTTTTTTTTTTTTCAATAATCATTTCACTCGGATGTAAGTCACAATAGGAAATAATTTACATTGCAATTTTACTTCCCCTTCCTGAAGAGCATGAGTAACCCCCCAGGGGTTAGATAGTTTTTTGGGGGAAGGTATTGATCATGTTAATGATGCAGAAGCCTTAGAAAGCCATGTATCAAATATGATACATACATATTTATAGAGTTAAGACATCCAGAGCAGATCTAAGATAATATTTCCACAAACAGAGCTTTAAATCAATGTTGTTAAGATCAAATATATGCAAATCTGGGGTTTTCAAATGCACAGTGTGAAATTACTCAGGATGAGTTACTAACCCAGGGTGTAAACAGTGTGAAATAAAGACCAAGAAAAGCCAGGAATCAGGATCGCATTAACCTGGGGTTCACAATGACAGGGTTAACACTTTCAACTGTGAAAAAACCCAGTCGGTGGTGGAAACGCACCTCGTCTGGTGTTTACGGGCCCTCCCCTCATGGCGAGCACCAGCTTGAGAGTGCAGCCCTCTGTGATGCTGAAAACACAAGCATTGGAAAACTCAAGAGCATGCAATAGCATAATAAACCCAAAACCGCTACAGTCTGTACAGTTCTGCCTTTATAAATATTTGCTTCACTTAACATTTGAAGCACAATGAGTATCATCCAGCCACACAATATCTTCCCAGAAAGCCTCCATGTGGAACATTAACTGACAAGAATTCATGACAAATCCACCATCTGTGACCTCCAGACTGAGCCAGTCTGCTCTTGAGAGAAGTGGCTGCATTTAAAGGAATAGATCACCCAAAATGAAAATGCTGTCATTTACTCACCTTCATGTTGTTCAAAACCCTTTCATACGGTTTTCTTTCTTTCATAGAACAAAAAAGGAGATGTTTTTTGAAGAACATGCAAGCTGCTCAAAAGCAAATAAGATTTGAGTGCCGTGGCCGAGAGGTTTTCCGTGAATAACAACTTAAATATCGCTCTGTTCCTCACACAAAGCTATCACATGGCTTCAGAAGACGTCAAATATAGAGCATGAGTCACATAGACTACTTTTACAATACCTTTATGCAGCTTTTTTGCCTTTAACAGCCACTGGTCAAAATATGCTTTCATTTCACAGATAAAAACAGCTTGGACATTCTACAAAACATCTCAGTTTGTGTTTTTCTCATTTTTCTAACTGCGTAGTGACTTGCCAGGTTCAGTGGAGCATGTGGTAGCAGAGCTTACTTCCTGTAATTTAACATCTTGGATCCTGTTTTATAAAGCTGAAAAACAGTTTGAAAACTCACCTGTAATCATGCAAGCAGTACTCGTCTTCAAGCTCCATACCATTCCATATCAAATGCTGCTGAGAGACCGGGATGCCTGTGACCAAAGAGATGTCATAAGATGATTATGTACAGCCATCTTTTTTAAAATGCAAACTATAATAAACATTCAACAACATGCACAGAGCAATTACGGCATCTAACAGCACAAAAGAACAAACAAAAGAGCAAATGTAGAATAGAACAGGAGCATGAGGTGAACAGCTGATAGCAGTTAATGGCTGATCAAATGAAACGTTTCTGAACTGCAATCGTTTGAGGGAAACAGAGTACAGAAAAGGCAGAAAAGATGTAGTAAAAATCAATGTCGTGAGTCTTTACAAATGTTTTTTTTTTTTTTATATACATTTTTAGACAGGTTTAGATTTCAAGGATAACTAAAAATAAAGATGTCCTTTTAGATCAATATAGAGCATTTTTGTTTAGGAACAATGATTGTGAACATGGGTTAGCATGAAAACTGTAAACCAAGTGCAGAGATTAGTAAACACATGAAAACTTGTATATAAATGTACTTGGAATGAGATTTGAGAGTTATAGCCATTCAATCAGACTGGCTTCAAAAGACTTTATGGTGCTTTATGAGCTTGACAGCTTCATCCCCATTTTAAGAGAAAATTAAAGGGTTTAGAAGAACATAATGGCACATGATTACTGACCTTTCATTATTGGGTAATTTTTTCCTTTGAAATTCACAGTGTAAACTACCGTTCAAAAGTTTGGAGTCAGTATGATTTTGTTTACATTTTTGAATATACTCACCAATACCGCATTTATTTGATGAAAAATACAGTAAAAACTGTCATATTGTGAAATATTATTAAAATTTAAAATAACTACTTTCAATTTTAATATAGTTTACAAAGTAATGTAAAAGCTGAATTTTTAGCAGCCGGTCTTCAGGGCCACATGGTCCTTCAGAAAGATCAAAAAGAACATTTATTTGAAAAGAAAAAAAACTTTTGTATCATTATAAATGTCTTTCCTGTCTTTTTATAACTGAATGCATCCTTGCTGAATAAAACTATTAATTTCTTTTTTTTTTTGACATTTTTCATCATTTAGCAGACGCTTTTATCCAAAGCGACTTACAAGGGGAGCAATTAGGGGTTAGGTGCCTTGCTCAAGAGCACATTAGTCATGGTATCGAAGGTGGAAAGAGTGCTGTTTATTCACAATCCCCACTTTCAATTCCTGCCGGCGTGGGAATCGAACCAGCAACCTTCAGATTCCAAGCCCGACTCCCTCACCACTAGGCCACAACTACCCTTTTCTCTCAATTTCTCTCAAGAAAAAAAAAAAATCTCACCGACCCAAAACATTTGAACAGTTGTGCATGTTTTGAGGATCAGGCAAAGGACAAAGACAAAGGATATTTAACCAATAAACTTAATTGTGTGGAATGGCTAATGTTATTAGCTAACAAATGTTTAAGTATGGGGAATCTTATGGAAATGTTTATATAACCATTTAGTTAACTTGATCTTTAACAGGAGGTTTAAGTCATCACATCTAACCAAATAGATCAAGGAACATTTAGTTATTAATATTCTGAATCAAATGAATGATTTCAAAAGAAACAGTTCTGGGGCAGCCAGAGCAAATATGACTCAGATCTGCCCCCATGTGTACACAAAATAAACCAACAATCGCCTCTAGCTCTAGCAAATATCACAGTGGTCAAGAGATACATAACACATGAAGCACCTTAAATGCATGAAACTGCTTTATAACAACCTTTTTGAAGGACATTATTGTAGTTCATTCTTAGGACCATGAATGCAAATGTTGCACCTGGACATGAAGATAAGCTTACCACTTAAATTTTTCAGACGTTTGCAGTGGCCTGTGATTAAGCGAATAGATGTGCCTTTATCGAGTGTAAAGTGCAATAAGACACCTGAACGCACCCATGCAACACAAAACTGGTATCTATTCCCAGAAGGGGCAGTTTTCTAGACGGGATCAGCGAGGAGGGTGACAGTCGGAGTGGTTAGTGTGTGTGGCCTGCCCACTGTTTAGAGATATGCCAGGCCATGCTTTTTAAATTATACACAGCCTCCATATGTGTAATCTTATTCAGAAGTTTGAAAAACCATTTCATATTAAAATGTGGATTTTCGCAAAATATCCGTCTCATACTTCTTTCCACAAATGGACTTATGGACACTTGTTTCCTCCATGGAATATTGTGTTTTATCTCACAATTCTGACTTTTTTCTTCTCCATAATTGTCAACTATTCTTGCAATTGTGAATTATAAAGTCAGAATTGTGAGATATAAATTGACAGTGAGTTATAAAGTCGCAATTGCAAAAATATATTACGATTATGCGGAAAAAAGTCAGAATTGTGAGATATAAACTCGCAGTTCTCAAAAAAAAATCTCAATTGCAAGACATAAATTCCCAGTTGCAAATGTAAAAAATCCAAATGACGAGATACATCACACTTCTGAGAAAAAAAAAGTCAGAATTACGATAAATTGTTATATCAGAATTGTTAGATATAAATTTGCAGTTGCCAGTTATAAAATCGGAATTAGGATATTTATCACAATTCTGAAAGAAAAGTCAGAATTATGATAAAAATGTGCAATTGCGAGAACAGTCAGAATTGTGAGATATAAATTTGCAATTGCAAGTAATAAAATTGGGTTACACTTTATTTTAAGGTGTCAGTATTACAGAGTACATTTAAGTACTGAGTAATAACAATTTACTACATGTACTTACTATAGGGTTAGGATGAGGGTTTGGTTTAGGGTCAATTGCATGTAATTATGCATAATTTCTAGTTATTACTATAGTAAATACATGAACCATATGTAACAATGACACTGTAAAATAAAGTGTTACCTAAAATTGGAATTACAAGACATATATCTCAATTCTGAGAATACAGTGAGAACTGCGAGATATAAACTCGCAATTCTGAAATACAAAAAAACAACAATTTTCAAAAAAAGAATTTATTTTTTGTGGCGGAAATAAGCTTCTATAGAACTGATGGCAGTGACTTCTGTTCCAGATGCAAAGCGTAGTGAATCTAAGATTAGCCACAAAAGAAGCACATAGCAGAACTAAAACTAGGCCATTCCTCACCTGTAATCCACAGGGCTGATAAGCTCATCTTTAATAAAGCTAACTCCTGCAGGGGAGAGCCAGACCTGGTGAATCTAGTGCTGTCTAACACATCAAAGTGATCCTGGGAGGAAAACCATCTCCACTTGAGACTGGCATGTTTAAAGATGTATATGGAACGGTCGTCTGGAATGGCAATGTCACATCTGGGTTTTCAACTAATGCTTTTCCTGTCTCGTTGATTTCACACTTACACGTCAAGCAGGTGATGAAATAAATGAAGCACGTTCAGTGCTAATTTTTAAGCCCAATGTTTACTCACACCTTGGCAAGTCATGAGAGACAAACTATATACAGTATAGCTGTGGCGCCAAAACAAATACGAGCTCTTCATTCAAAGAATATTAACGTTTGTCGTTCTAAAATAGCCGTTTTCAACCATGCCACGTGATGCTTTGGAGGAGTAATGAGAATGGCAGCTTTTGATAGAATCGATTTATTCTCATCTCCTTTTTTGATTGTCCGTGTGTTAAACTAAATTGCTCACATGTCATCTGTAACTGCATGGGCGGATCTCGAGTGTGCCAGTTGTTAATAAACAACTAAATTTACTCTAAAGCTCTAAATCAGAATGAAAACATCAAACCAGATCTACTTGGAATGAATCTCGTCTTCAAAATTACTCATGGATATTTAGTCTAACTGTTCTAAATTATTATCCAATCAGCACAGACCAATTAAGGTGCATTTCTTATTACAATGCATCTGTTTTTTCCCTTTAGCGTAGATGAGGATTATAATGGATAAAGACTGTTTCAGATGAATGGAATGTTTACTGTAATGCATAACATGTAACAAAACTTTTGCAGTCATTCAGAATTAGAAAACCTACAATAATATGAAATGACCATGCCTTATTTTAATAGCTGATCAAACCTACACTACCATTTAAAAGTTGTTTTTTTTAGATTAATAAATAGAAATAAAGGGGTTTTTTTTTTATTAATACTTGAAAGCATTAAAGCATGCATTAAATTGATCAAAAGTGACAGTAAAGGCATTTATAAAGTTATAAAAGATTCCTGTTTCAAATAAATGTTGCACATTAAGCAGCACAACTGTTTTTCAACACTGATAATAAGAAATGTTTCTTGATCAAATCAGCATCTTAGAATGATTTCTGAAGGATTATCTGACATGTCCCTTCTGTCTATGTAGAAGGGATTGTGTATACTTTTAGATGTTATACTTGGTGACCCTTTTTATTCACCTAAAGAGTCATGTAGTGCGGCCAGTCATTTTTTTTTTTTTTCAAAGCTGAAATATTTCACACAATCCCTCATTAAATATGAGCTCACAAAACAGCATGTATACAGTATTAATTATTTAGTAGTAATAAAAATTCAGTTTAAAACAATATAGCAAAGTGTGACAGTATAATCAAGTGTAACGTCACTATTATATCAAAGAGTCGTGCTGTGTAATGAGTCAAGTGAGGACACATACCCTCCAATCTTTGTATCTTGGCCTTGACAGAGACAACCTGTTCAAACGGAGAGACCCGTAGCTGGAAGCAGGTCCCTGTCAAAGTCTCAATGAACAGCTCCATGGTCTCGCTGAAGGGCAGCTTGTAGTGCACCACGCCTACATTGTCATCATTGAAAAACGGTGGGTTTCTCTTGTCAGTCATTATTGGAAAGGACAGGGCTCAGGATGAGACAATAATGAACCCTGCCCAAGGTGGAGGAGTGATGGCTGAGATGCCGCCTCTGTCACAGCAGGAACACATCATGTATGGAGCTATGGGCTGTGGAGAATCACAATCTCTTTATTAGCGTAGAAAGAATGTGACTTGGTGTATTTAATATATATTTAATGTGTATATATTGTATATATGTATTTGTATGTATATGTATATGTATGTGTATGTATATGTGTGTACATATATATATATACGTGTATGTATATATGTATACGTGTATGTGTGTGTATATATATATATATATATATATATATATATATGTGCATATATATATACATATATATATACACACATACACATATACATATATATACATACACACATATATACATACATACACATGCACATATATACATACATATATATATACATACACACATATACATGCACATATATACATACATATACATATACATATATATACATACATATACACACACATATACATACATATACACATACATATACATTATATATATAGGCCTATGTCTATCTATATACATCAATCTTAATGAATAAAATATGCCTATTGACTTCATGGTTTTGTCGTTAAGAGAATGTTTATTTACAATTAGTCTAGACAGCACAAAAGTGCTTTTAAAGCTACAAATTATGTGTTTCCAACTTATTGTCCAATAAGATTAAAATCTTAATAGAAATGACTCGCTAATAAATGAAATATTCAAAAGTCCAGTCGTCTAGCTCGGTCCTTTGACAATGTAATCGCTCTGTAGATCTATTTGTCATCTTACCTTGACAGCATCAGATCTGCAGGGAGAGACAGCTGGATCAGAGAGTGTACTGCCTGATGTCCCAGCCACAACACAAGCCAAAACCTAGGTAGCCACCTCTAAAGGACCGATTCTTTACAGTTTCTGAAGTGTTTTCCGACAGAAACATACAATAAAATTTGCTTTAATTCCGTTTCAGTGGCTAGCTGGTTTAGCAAAGCAGCACAGGCAGCCCTCAGAACTACTCGCGGATGCCGTTGATGCTTACAAATTCCTCCTCCACCATTTCCGTTTCTGCAAGCCAAAACGATTCCTTATTTTTTTCGAGCCACGAACAATTGCTTTTGTTCTTATGTTTTACGGCTCAAAGGCCCCATTAAGACAGAATACCAAAAAAAAACTGAAAAGGAGGCAGCCCATTTGTGATGTTCCTGATTGACAATGAGGCGAGCGAACCGACATCAGCCGTTGAAGAAAATGAGAGTCCCTCGTCCAATGGTAACGGAGAGTGGGCGGGACAATACTCGCGATTCCTCTTCCCATCTCCCGGATGTTACCCCGGTCACCCTGGTAGCGTCAAACAACACTTTGTGACTATCTGGTTCCATTTTCTTTGTATAATCTTTGAAGATTTTAAATTAAGAAAAGCAATGGTTTTGTCCTCTAAAAATGTGTTTGGATTCAAGCACTCGCACTCAATGTACATTTCATAAAATATATTTTCTTTAGTTTCCAAAAATCATTTCACATGCAACACAAGAAAACTTCAGCTCAAGTTATAAAAACATCAACAACAAAAGCACTTATGTTGGCGGCGCATAGGCTTAGAGTTATGGCACCACATTTGAAATGAAACCATACAGTTGATAATATCAGAGGAATGTCTCCAGTCTTAATCCACACATCTCATACACCTTACCAGACAATTCTCATGTTTAAAGTGCTAATAAAAGACACATTAACCATTGCAGATGTCAATGCCAATTGATGACCGCTGCATCATTTACCAATCAGATGACTTCACAGATGGCATTAGGAGGTAAACAGACTTACAATCTTCTTTTTTCCTGTCTTTTTTTGTGTAAAAGTTACCTATAAGAGTTTACATTATTAACAACAGTGTTAGATTACATCTACCTTCATTTAGGCCATGAACTTCGCTACAGAGTTAAACAAATAGCTGTTATGAAGGAGACTCAGTTTCCCCCAAACGCATTCAGGGGATCATCGAAAATATTGGGGCCCGTTTCCGCCGTCGAGACGGGATCCTGGGCGGGCTGGCTCTTCTTAGACTTGGAGGACGGCTTTACCGTTGGTTTCGTTGTCCCAGTCGAGAAGATATCATCTGTGAGATAAGAGCAGTAAACATTTGTAACTGTGTCTTTATTTTATAGTTGAACATATTTACCTTCAAAACCAATGCAACGTTCATAACATTCAAATGACCTGGAGTCTGATGTATGAATCATGATACAGTCAAAAGTTTGGAATAATTACCATTTTTTAATGTTTCTGAAAGAAGTAATAATATTTCATGATATTGCTATTTTTACTGTATTCTTCATCAAATAGCTTTGGTGAACATAAGGGACTTCTTTCAAAACATTAAAAAAGGCTTAATTATTCCAAACTTCTGACCTCCAGTGTATGTGCATGGAAAATTGTGTACACACGACATGGGCATTGAAATTTTTGTATACATTTTTCCACACCACAAAAATAATATGTGTGTAAATATGTGCGCACCATCCACTCACTTTAGACTCATTTACTGGTGTGATCGAGGTAATAAAATAAACAATGATTTTAAATCCCATTAATGGAGTTACGAACTCAAATTACAGGTAGACAGTAGTCTAGAACCCTTTCCGTGGTCTTCCCAACATTATGAAAAAGCTCCTTACTGTCAGACAATTGTATTTACACTGCTAAAATAAGTATCCAATAAAACTGGACATCCTAAAATATATTTACTTTATAGGAAAAACCGCATACCTTTGGTTTAAAACAACTAAAGATATTTTTCCAATGGGAATGAATGAGAATAAATGAAACGTTTCTCTGAAAAGTAGACAATTTTGGTAAATGTATTTTGTTTTATGGATAGTTGAATATTTTTATTCTAAAACAAGACAAGAATACTGAATACATTTTTTCAATGTCATATGACAACTAAGAATATTTACAGTCTCATACAATCTCATATTTTTCTAGAGTCTTGTACAGTTAAACAGTAGTATCACATAGATGGAAATATGCATATGAAACTGATATGCAGATGAGGTTATACAATGTAAAATGAGCTGTTGTAAGCTCCATATATGAATATTTTGGGGAGGAGAAACGCTCGCTGATTGGGCAATTTTTCTTAGGGTTTGGTATGATTTTACAAATCTGAAATCTTTTAGGGTAAAATCTATGCGATGTTTTATACACAAGGCCCCTGTTAAGAAGAGTGTTTTGCAGAGATAACTAACCCATGTCATCGTCGAATATAGATTTTGTCTCCATTTTCTTCTTTGCTTTCTTCTCCTTTGGCTTTGTGGTACCAGTCAAGTCAGCAAAAATATCAACATCGTCATCAAACAAACTTGGATCCAAAGACACTTCCTTAGGCTTCTTCTGGCCCTTGGGGGGTTCTTTCTCTTTATCCTGTAAACAATTAAGGTCAATAAAGATGCACAAATCAGTCATACCACTCCCAACTACCACAACTGATTTATGATACCAAACTGAACGATATTTACCAGGAAAATGTCTGGTTTTGCAGGACTGGCCTCTGTTTTGGAGTTTTTACTATCTGTACTTTTACCCTTTCCTGCTCCAAAAATATCATCATCGTCATCATCCAGGAAGGACATGTGTTTGGCTTTCTGGACAGGCTTCGCTTTCACTGTGGCAAAAAGATCATCCTCATGGGTGTCAAAAATAGTCGAGGCCTGGTCTTTCTTTGAGGTTGTGATGGCCTCTGTCTTTGAGGTTTTCTTTTGGCCCTCTTCAGGAGTCTTTGCTTTGTGTTTAGTGGAGGGAACAGGCTTTGCGGCAAAGAGATCATCCGAATCAAACAGATCGTCTGCAGATTCGAGAAATCTCTTTGGCCTGACAGCTTCATCTGGGCTCTTGGCTGCGGCGGGGGTGCTGACGGGTATAGTGAGCGCTGAGGGTCGCACCGAAACGGGGTTAAAGGCAGGAAGTGCAGCAGCCATAACTGGTTCATAAGCTTGAGAAGAGGTGCTCTCCCCAACAGCTTCTTCTGACTGATGTGCTGCAAGATGTCTTGCTGCCCTTGTCTGCGGCCGCCGTCGCACTGCGCCTTTAGCCCGATCCTGCAGTATAAAAAAAGCTACTGAATGGACACGCTAACAACACTAGCAGTTTTCATCACAACGGCACACAACTAGGGCTTCACAACTTCAAATAAAATCAATACCACGATATGGCTAAGTGCAATTTGTTTCAGAGTGAATTGCAGGATTTATACACCTGATATCATGTATCATACAGTAATAATAATAATTATTCGTTACATTTATATAGCGCTTTTCTGGGTACTCAACGTGCTTTTACATATGGAAGGGGGGAATCTCCTCAACCACCATCAATGTCAAGCATTCACCCGGATGATGCGACGGCAGCCATATTGCGCCAGAACGCACACCACACACCAGCTTATTGGTGGAGAGTGATGAAGCCAATCAGTATATGTGGATGATTAGGAGGCCATGATTGACAGAGGCCAGTGGGCAAATTTGGGATTTTTTAACGACCACAGAGAGTCAGGACCTTAGTTTAACGTCTCATCTGAAGGACAGTGCTTTTTGACAGTATAGTGTCCCCATCACTGTACTGGGGCATTTGGATTCACACAGACCAAAGGGTGAGCACCCCCTGCTGGCCTCACTAACACCTATTCCAGCAGCAACCTAGTTTTCCCAGGACGTCTCCCATACAGGTACTAACCAGGCTCAGCCCTGCTTAGCTTTAGTGGGCAACCAGTCTTGGGCTACAGGGTGATATGGCTGCTGGCGAGGGTACAGTACCGAGCTTCACTCTGAAACCGCAGCGCATATTTTTATCTGCTGGCAATTAGTGCAAAACACCCTACTGTCACACAATTGTATTTACACTGCAAAAATGAGTATCTGTTCGGATTCCAATAAAACAAAACATACCAACTTGAATATTTTGGGGAGGATAAATGCTCGCTGACTGGAAATTTTTTTACAGTTTTACAAATCGTATAAATTTAAATTATACATTATTAATGTATATTATACATGATGTGCAATATAAAAGCTCAATGGGTTACTATAGGTTTGAAAATTAAATTTAATATAAATAAATATTTAAATTAGATTTAAATATTAGATATTCTATTAGCTATAATAATATATAGAATAATTATATATAGCTATAAAATATTAGATTAAATATTAAATGAAATAAATATTAGAATTGTAATTTTACAGTAAAATAAAATTAATTTTACAACTCAATTTTTTATTTTCAGTGCACATGGTGTTATTTTAAAAACTAACAATAAAATCTTTTTTTTTTCTTTTCATTCTTATTAAATTGGTCAAAAAAACAGTGGGGATGTGGCCAATGAAAACGATAGATATATCATTATTTGTCACCTATTGTATTGACTAAGTATCGATACCAAGGTATTTCATTCAAGTATTGTACCAAAGCCAAAACTGTGGTATCGAGCCAACCCTGTAAAACTGTAAAACATACATACAGCAGTCTTACCCACCTTGTTAGCATTCTGTAGCGTGCTGACCTGAGCAGGCGAGTCAAAGCTCACAGCTCCCTCACTGGAGGCCTGATTATCAGGGATAGTATCGGTAGCTGGCAGCAGCCTGGCAGCTGCAGGAAGGGAAGCGGGTGCCAGGCCAGGGATTACGCTGACAGCTCCTGGAATCCGTGGCACCGCGCCTGGCAGAAGGCTGGCAGGGTTGACAGCTAAGCTAGCCTAAAAGAAACAAGACATGTTTTTTTTGTTTGTTTTTTTAAATGTGTGACAAAACTAATCAATACACACAGTGCCTTTTGCTCACATGCTGAGATCAGAGAGGAACTGGTCTGTACTAATTTTAGAAGTACACTAGGATTTGCATTTCCTGAAGCACACAGCAGTGCTTGCAAGACAGCAACAGAGAAGTAAAATCCACCATTTAATTATGCGTAAATAAGTCAAGATGGCTTAAAATTTTAAATCGTTGCAAGAAAGAATGTAGTATCAGTATGCAAATGTTATGACAATGTCATCAATGTTGATAACAAGGAAAGTATCAATACAATGCTGCCTTGCAAATACTGTAAACAGCACATTGAGAGATGCAGTGCGCTGCATCTAGAGTTTTCCTGTTGGTGCATCAATGATGAACAGCATTGGCACAGAGCGAAACAATGTTATGGCAAAGCTTCAAATGTTCTGGTATACCAGAATAGGTGAAAATGTTAACAGGCAAGAATATATGGTGTGCAGAATTACAGATTTAAACAGAAAAATAAAAGGCATTGGTGAGTCATACAACAGCCAATGAAAGCAAGATTTTTGCTTTTCTTAGACTTCTAAGAAAGATCATGCCAGGATGTCCAGTGAAAAACATAGAATATAGAAATACAGAAAACACTGTTTTAACAATGAGAGAAATGGAGCATAAAAAGTAAAGAGATTTTATTTTTAAAATCATTACTTGAAGTTCTCCAATCCTTGAAGCTTTTTTAGATTTTAGAGGGCTTGTAGGCTCCTGTGCAATTAAATAATATCAAATTACATTTAAGTCAACCAATAAAAACCAAAAACACACTTTTATAGGTTCTGGAGATGTCCCAAAAATGTTTTATATGTGATAAATGTATAAAATAATTTTTTTTTAAAAAGTACTCTTTAATTCCACACATAATTAATTCTAAATATAGTAATATTTAAATCATTAATAAAATGTAAATGCATCCAAATAATTTAATTTAAAATTTCATATATATCACATCTCTATTCGCTACATATAAGCAGAATGGTTTTCACTCTGTTGCTGAATAAGGATAAATTCAAAAGCATCAAAGCAGAAATGTTTCTCTGCATACCTTGCTTGATGTCAGTGTTGATTTGTCCACTTCATTCATTTTAGGCTTGCTGGGCTTCTCTGGTACTTTCTGCATGTGGATATTATTGTAGAAGTGTTTATGAAGTATTGTCATTTACATAAAAAAACACATAACTTATTAACCCTCTGTTTTCTGTCATTTTTGACAACTTTTTTTTTTTTTTTAATTTTGGTCCTGAAAAAGTCACACTCATCAAAAATGGGAATAAATAAATATAATAATAAATAAATAAATAAATGGGAAAATAATTTCATCTAGTTGGAACATTTGGTATACCACGCCCAAAAAACGATATTTTTTTCCCAATATCAACCTGAAATTGAAAAGCAAATGGTTTAGATTTTCTCGCAGTTTTAAAGTAAAACATGTTTTAGAAAATAATGACCCGGTTTCACAGACAGGGCTTAGCCTAACCCAGGATTAGGTCTTAGTTCATTTAGGATATTTATGCAGCTTTTTTAAACATACACTAGAAAAAAAAAAACATTACTGGTGTGCATCTTACGACAAAACAATGGCAGTGACATATTTTAAAATATGTCATTACAAGTTTCTTTTAGTTAAAACAGCTCAAATAGTCTAGGACTAGCTTAAGCCTTGTCTGTAAAACTGGGGGAACATAAAAATTTAAAAACAGATTTTTTTGTGCATTGTTCAATAATAATAATAAACTTCTATAACTTTTCTTAAGTTCACTTTTTCATGTTTTTCACTTCATTAATCATCTGACAAGTGTTTTCTTTAAAAAGAGAGCAAACTTAAGCCTGTGCTCTAAAGCATTCATGCTTTAAGTTGGAAATTTCCTTTTCATGCTCAAAAAGTGGTAATAAGTAGATTGTAACTACTGCGTAAATATAATTTAGTACCGTAAAATCCCCTAAAAATACAAAATATTACATAAAAACATAATCAAACTAAAATATAGTACACTCATAAAAAAAACAAACACATTTGGCTACTTTTGACCACCACGTGAAAAGCACCAAAGATTTAAATTTACTAGTTGGGGTACAAAGATTACCGGAGGAGCTTTAGGCTTTGCTGAAACGAAGAGGTCATCATCATCATCATCCCCAAACAGTGTGGGGGCAACTGGTTTTACTGAGCTCTGAGATGACACCTGTAAAATGAAAATACCTCCATCTGTAAGAAACCACTGTCTCACCAAAAGTGACAAAGTCTATGAAAAGTCTAAAAGCTTACAGCTGGTTTAGGAGATGTGGCAAAGAGGTCTACATCAGGATCATTGTCCCTCTGTTGCGTGTGACTGAAAAGGAGTTCCTCATCTTGGAACACACCTGTGCTCTTCATGAGGGGCCCATGATCCTGAGATCACAAGCAAAATCAATCAATAACATTAAATAACCTACTTAAAGTTCCATTCAAATTCATTCATTCTAAAACAGCTAACCTTTAGTGCATTCTTTTCTGCTGATTTGGATGTTTTAGGAGCAGGAAGTATTTCATCAGTGTTCATATCTTCATCATCGTCTTCGTCGTCATAATCAAAAAGACTCAGTGCTGTTTTCTTCGCCTTGGCCCCCTTATTCTCCATGGGCGGTGGGCCCTCCTTTTGCAGCTCGTCACCATCAGCAATCTCCTCTTGATTCTTAGTCTGTTTCTGTGGACGAGATAATCTTCAGTTCAGCATATATCTAGGTGTAAATATTTATTATTTTATGCTATTTTTTTATTTTGTTAATTTTATATAATATATATACATTAAAAAATAACTTCAAATTATTTTTCAAATATTTTACTCACTTTACTTGTGTCTTGCTTGTCTCCTAATATATCAATCCCACCAAACAAGCTAACTGCTCCAACCGGCTTCTTCTTAATCTCAGTGCTGTCATCAGAGGACAAAATGGATTCCACAGGCTTCTTCTCCACAGACGGCTTCTCCTCTGCTATCTGATCTTTTGCTAGATTGGGCACATTTTCCTCCTCCGTAGATTCAAACAGAGAGGAAACACCAGAAGCCTGGAACACAGAGTTTATTCTGAGCTACGAATGACAAGTCAAATGAATTTTTTTTTTTTAAATAAATGCTTTTATTTAGTAAGGATGCATTAAATTGTTTAAAAGTGAAAGACGTTTACAAAAGATTTCGGTAACACTTTACAATAAGCTTTCATTAGTTAACTATTTTAGCTAACATGAATAAGAAATGTTTCTTGAGCAGCGAACAACATATTAAAATGATTTTTTATGGATCATGTGACACAAAAGACTGAAAATTCCACCTTGCTCTCACAGGAATAAATTACGTTTTAAAACATTAAAATAGAAAACAAGCATTTTAAATTGTAATAATATTTCACAATATTACTGTTTTTACTAGATTTATTTTTGATCAAATAAATGCAGCTAAGGTGAGTGGGACACTTTTTTCAAGCATGAACAGTAGCCAAAAAAGTATTTGGACAACTAAGCCACACTTACCTTCGGTTCAGAAGGAGTTTTATTTGGAGGTGTTTTGAAGCCAAAAAGAGGTTCTTTGTCCTCGTCATCATCTTCATCCTCAAACAGGAGAGACACTCTCTGAGATGACTTCTTACTGAAAGGACACATACACACACACAAAAAAACTTTACAGCATAAATGATTTAGTATTTCTCACAATACTTCAGTACTTCACTGATCCACAAACCTTGACTCATTTGTGGCTACAAACAGATCATCCTCATCATCAAACAGGCCATCTTTTTGTGACGCTTTGACACTGGGAAGCCTGGAGGGGGCGCTGACGCTTGACTTTATTCCACTGGGCTTCACTTCTAGGCTTTCTTTGCTGGGCTTAGAGCTCATCCACTGATCCTGATATAGACAAATTTTGTGAATATTTAGACATGCAAATAATTGGAAAATAAAGCAAATATTGTGCTATGTCATATGATATAAACATGCATTATCAAATGAAAAAGTGACGATTAAAACAATGACCAAATAAAAGTGACATCAAAATATAAAGACAACTTTGTGTATACGTTTGTGTTTTCAACATGTTCTTGTTGTTTTTACTGTATTTTTACAATAAGTACTGACTGTTTTTTAATTGTTTTACTGGTGTTGAAACACAAAAATACCTCATCATCACTGAAGAGTGAACTGGCTACAGGTTTCTTTGATGGCACAGATGTTTTTTTGACCTGAACGGACTTGGGCTTTGGAGTCGATGAAAAAAGGTCCTAAAAGATCAAAATAAACCACTGAATGAAATCAAACATATCCAGATTTCCCCACAATCTATCACTTTAAAAAAAAAAAGCTTGCTTAACATCACCTCCTCTTCTTCATCATCAAATACTGAGAGCAGAGCTTTGCTGGGTTTGTTCTGAATGGTAGGCTTTGATTTACTTGCAGTCTCACTTGGGAATATCTTTAAAAATAAACGAACCAGAACAGCAAATACATCAGTGACAAGTATAAGGAGTCAGTTTGTGATTAAGGTTGGGTGATAAAACTAAAACAAATATTTTGAAAAGCTATAAAACTCGATATTTATCTCATATTATTACCCTAAAGCATACGTTATCAATTTTATTAATTTTTAGTAAACACATTAGGGAATTGAATCACTTAAATCAACACTGATTTAACACATAATTTTTTCAAATCAAAATTTGAACTGGCTGCAAATTTTTGCAAACAAAATCCAGTCATTCAATAGGAATCCACACAATCTGGAATTTCACAGGAGAGCGAAAAAGTTCGCAATGGGTACAAGTTGTTTACCAGCCAAATATCTTGGTGACCTGGTCACTTCATGTGTTGTACTGATTGGATAGCTATCAGATTTGTTAAAACTGTTCCATTTACACTTGGTTACATAAATGTGTGTCCGCAAAACAATTATAAACCCAATCTTCAATTCTCGCGATATATGCAAATTTAACAGAGCTCGCATCAACGAAAATCAATATAAAAAAATCCAAATCAATGAGCTGCATTTTAGCATCAGCTAATTTCAAGATCAATAGGAGGTAAAGATAATTTAGTCTCCCTACTTTTAATGAATGTGATTGTGTGTTGAGTTTCAGGAAGCAACGGTGAACTTTCCATTTAATTTGCTGAAGCGATACTCAGCTACTAATCTGCGGTGTGCCATATCTTTGGTGATACGTGTTCCAGTAGCACAGTCATATGCAGCTGATAAGATGCTCTTGCATGTTTTTTTTTTACCATTTTGGAAGTAATATTTACATATGTGGCCTCAAAAAACATCAGATGTATTTATAGTTGTGCAGTTTCTCATGAAGTGGTTTGAGTGGTCGGATTTAAATCCACCTTAAAAGAGTTTCAGAGGGCATTTACACCTAGTCTTTTCATGATCAGATAGCTATCCAACTGGTATAAACAGGTCCTTAAATTCCAGAAACAAACACCAAATAAAATTGTTTTAGACTGAATTTTTTCAAAATGATGTCATACCAAAGTCTTTGATTTCAAATTATCGGGGCCTTTATAAGATTTACTAATATACTATAATAGAGTAATGAAGTATTATGAAGTATAATCACTGCAATATTCACAATGTTGCTTAATTTTATATTACCAGCAAAATCATTGCAAAAAAATTTCATATTAAATATATGACTCAGCACTAATTGTAATACATCAGAAAACTGAGAATAGGCTCTATGTATGATGACAGTAGAAAAGTGATGTACTTGTGAGTCTTCATCATCTGAGAACAGACTCTTGCTATGCGCCTTCTCTGATGCTCCCAGAGCAGGTGAAGCCTTGACAGCTTCAGATGGAGGTCCACTCTGAAAGAAAAACAATAATTGATAAATGTGAAAACAATTAACCTTTAACACTAATAAGAGAGTAAGGTCATGTGTCCACCAAAGCGTTTTTTCTTCAAGTCAAGCCGACCGGTAAAAATAGAGAGCGCTCAGCACTTCAGCGTGAAAAAGACGCTCAGCGCCTCGTTACGCTCCTGCCGTTTAAAAAAAGCGCAGTGCCCCCACTGAAAACAATTGGAAAAAGCCATTGGAAAAAACGCTTTGGCAAACACACGGACTAAGGGTTGGCAGGTTTGGAAATGCTTTTTGGATGCTCGGTAAGTTCAGTCACAAAATATATGTTTTTTTGTTTGTTTTTTGTATCTAGTGTTAAATATGACAGTGTGAACGCTAAGCAAACCAGGACTAAATGTATCGATTTCTTTTTTGGTCCGGACCAACAGAACTAAGAACCAAACTACCAGTGTGAACACACCCTAAGAGAGAAAGAGTTTTCTACCTCTTCAGATTTGGCGGACTCTTCACTGGTGGAAGGCCGGCGTTTCTTCAGACCCTCCAGTATATTTTTAGTGCCGGGCCCAAACATTGAAATGGCTCCAGCAGGAGGCTGCAAGCAAGCACAATCAGTATAGAAGCAGTAACAATGTTGCAGTAAATAATGATAGTTGACAAGTAGACCTTTTTCTCTGGAGGACGAGTCTCCTCCTCCCCATCGGCTCTTTTGTCCTGCTGCGGAGGAACTGCACTGGCTTTATTACTGTATATAGCTCCATCTTCATCCTCCTCCACCTCCTCAGCTTCCCCAAACAGGTCTACTTTTTTCTTTGGCATTTGCTTCTCTTGTCCTGATCAAAAAGATATGCATTTAAGATTCCCCAAAACAACAGTCATTTTTCATGCTGCAAGGCAAATGTGAGAGATTTACCAGGGGTGGATTTGTTATGTGTCTTTCCACTAAAGAAGTCATCATCATCGTCATCATCATCATCATCATCAACATCATCAAAGAGCCCACCCCCAACTGAGACATGTTTTGGAGCTGCCTGCCCTTTGGGCTTCACTGGACTCTTACTGTGTTTACTCTCTAGTGACTCTGAATCATTTGGTGAGCCAAAAAGTTTGCTTTCTGTGGGTGAGAGAGGCATGAAAATATCACACTCATTAGTAACTACAGCAGCCGTTTATGCAAAACAATGTCCGAGCATGCAAACTGAATGCAGTTAATGCTTACCAGGAAAGATGGAGACAGCACCAGTGGGTATTTTCTTAGTTTTAGGGGGCTCTGCAAAAGCAAATGAAAAAAAATGAGATTACTATCATGTAAATGAGTTGTTCACACATAGTGAGTTTTAGAAGGTACACAAGACTGGTGGGTGTGAGAAAAAGATCATGTAGAGTCAGCCAGTCATTACAGTAAAAAAAAAAAGATCCTGACGCAAAGCTTGTTAAATGGCTATGTACAAAATACATTAATAAACAGAAATTAATTTAAAAAAAATAATTATTTAATTTAATAATAAAAAAAGAGTGAAAGCAGGAATTCAGTTGGCAGGAACGGATCATCATTGTACAAAAACCAGAGAGGTCTGTCAATTCACAGATAAATCAAGTTATGATATTTTAGTTAAAATTGTAAAATTAAAACAGTTTTAAGAAATAAAACATGCATGGACAAATCGTTCACAATACCATCAATAACATGAATTTAGAAAACAACTTCAAAACGCAAAGCTGGTCCTGCAATTCTGATTCTTTTAAGTCTGAGAGAGCAAGTAGGACTATCCTACATTTGACTTTGGACTCTTATGCTATCTTTTAATCAAAGGAGCGACAATTAGTACTCCTCACCTGTTGCCTGGGTTATGGTATTTTCCTTTTTCACTGGCTCGTTTTTGGGTGCATCGGAAAACAGATCTCCCTAAGGAATAAAGCATATGAAATTACTTTCAATGATTTCAAACATGTCTTCTAGTTGTATTTGTATGATCTTGTATGATTACTAATGGGTTAGTTCAACTAAAAATTTTGTCATTGGTTACTCACCCTCATGTCGTTCTACACCTGTGAGACCTTCGTTCATCTTCAGAACACAAATTAAGATATTTTTAATGAAAATATCAGTGAGGCCTCTATTGCCAGCAAGACAATTAAAACTTTCAGATGACTAGAAAACTACTAAAAACATATTTAAAACAGATCATGAGAGTACAGTGGTTCAACCATAATATTATATAGCGACGAGAATACTTTTTGTGTGCCAAAAGAGCCTTTTTGTACTCACATGAACTGTTTTTTTCTGGGCTTTGAAAGTGTTAATTATCTTGCTGGCAATAGAGGCCTCACTGAGCCATCAGATTTCATCAAAAAATATCTTACTTTGTGTTCCGAAGATGAACGAAGGTCTTGAGGGTGAGTAATAAATAAGAGAAATTTCATTTTTGGGTGAACTATCCCTTTAACATTGATCTAACCAACCTCATCGTCATCATCAAACAGGCCTTTGCCTCCACTAAAGAGACCACCCTTCCCACCGAATGGAGAATATTCCTCATCTTCCATTTTTGGTGGTTTGAACATCTCATCCTGATCATCTTCCACTGTAATTACATATACATAAAATATATGGCATTATTTTACTAGATATATCCTACAAAATCCTACAGTTCTTCTAAGAAACCTTGGTACAATTATGCCAGAGACTTCAAAAAAAAAAAAGACTGTTTTGAATAAAAAAATAATATATCATTTAATGATTCATAAGTGTACATCTTGTACACTACCGTACAAAGGTTTGGGGTCATTAATTTTTTTTTTAAAGTAATGAATATTTTTAAGCAGCAAGAATGCATTACATTTTTGCATTACATTACATTAAATTTATTTAAAAATATTTTAAATTGAAAACAGTTTTTTTAAATTGTAAAAATATTTCACAATATTACTTTTTTACTGTATTTTTAATCAAATAAATCAGCCTTGGTAAGCATTTGAAATATGCTACTGACCCCAGACTTTTAAGTGGTACTGTACAGAGTGAAAAATATAGCAGAATGATCTGATAAACGTGCTATGAAGTCGCTCGTACCCTGAGGCTTTGGCTCTTTCTTTGTTTTACTCTTCTTCTGTGTGATAGATGGGCCTGAGGATAATGCTTTAGAACAGACATGCACACAAATAAACTTCAGAAATAAAATAAACTGAATGGAAAGATGGAAATGTGATAAATAATAAAACAGTTATGTATATGTTCTTAATGACCATACATGTGCGATCTGCTTCTGGTTTGTTTGGAGTCTCTCCCTTGATTCTGGCTGCCAGTTCATCAGCAAAGGATGGTAGACCAGTGTCCTGAAAGACATGGGACACTGCATTTTATACTCTCATAATACTGCCAAGTATGTCTGAGGTGTTCAGAAAATGAAAGCTAACCTTTCTGAGTTCATCTTCATCCTTTTCAGACCCTCCAAATATGTCAGAATCTTCATCTTCATTCTCTTCATCAGCATCATCATAACTAGCAATGGATGGTTTCTATGGGACCAATTACAGAATTACAGCATTCTATAGATGGTGGGCTGGATGTAAAATAAAGCTTTTTATGAAAAAAAAGTTTTGACTTACCTAAATAAGGCTTTAAAAATAGTGCAGTTATCAAATATCTATTTTTTTTATAGCTGCTGTATTTATAATTTAATAAATGGGCCTATTCAAGCATATAACAATTAAAAAATAAGCATAATCTAAATATAAAATTTAAATCTAAATCTTGAGCTGTAGAAAACTTTGAGAATATGCTATTTAGAAATGTCCTGGTCAATGTTAGATTTCAGATCTACCTATCATATTTAAATGAAATACTCTTTTATATTTCTTAAATTATTAGCACATAATGATGAGATACTTAATAACCTTTTATAAAACTTAAGTTAATCTGACAATAGTGGGTTGTTTGTTTTTATGACTCATTCAATATCTATACAACACAATTACCACTGCTGTAAAAGAACCTTAATAAATATTTCGCATATATCCTTTACTTTATGCATTACATCCTAATATATAGTGTAAATCCGTTAGTTGTATATAAACCATCAGAATAGTAGAAAAGAATCTTTCAAGTCTTACTTTCTTAAAGTTGCCATGGACTTCCTCATCCTGGTCAGAATATTCATCTGAGTGCTTTTGGAATAGAATTCAAATGGAGGATTACACATGAATATATTTATGTAACGTATGTTATGTAATTTATGTAATGTTTTAGAAAATAGAATATTTATTCAACAAATAAAATGTTTAAAGATGATGATCTTGGCCAATGTTCTTTAACCAATGTGTACTGTACAAATCATGCTCTCTCACCTCATCGCCATCTTCAATGTCACTCTCAATGACGCTGTCTCTGTCACTACCGACCGACATTTCTAAAAAATAAAAAAAAAGTTAAAACCAGCCTACAACAACAACAAGAAAAAACTATAAAGATTATGAATGGGAAATGTCACCATCACTGGATAGATCTCCCAGGCCAACGTCCTCCTGATCCATAAAGGCTTGGGACCCAATCAAGTATGGCAAAGGCCTGTCCACATACAGGTCCTACCAAAATAAAATACATTCAGGCTCAAAACCTTAAAATCACCATGAAATCAAAATGGACAATTCTTATTTTTTTATGGAATACTGCATTATTTATTATAGATGATTTATGTCCCCTCATACTCTTTAATCAAATTAACTTCCCCTCCCTATTGCAGCAACATCTCTTCTCTTCTCTGATGATGTGTTCACTGGCGTGAGGGTGGGACAATCTGTCATTCAGATGACATTACAGCAATAGCAAACCACAACCATCAACGATCCAATCAATTCCCAATGGACAAAATCAAGTCCTGTCCTACATTTTCTCTTGTTCGAGAAGCCGTTTCACTCAGCTATACGTCACAATAGGGAAGAAAAATCTAGCGCAACTTCCATATCATTCCAACTTTAAGACTGGCGAAGATATACCAATAGATATGGCCGAAGTCGCTCTTTCGATGTGAGACTTTGGGATTTTTTAGCAGATTTTAACACCACTAATTACATGTGTAATAATAACAATTGTCTAATAATCCTAAGGAAACATTACCTTTGCTTCCAAAATGGGCTCTACTTTTTCCAGAGCCTCTTCATCCTCAGAGTCAGAGTTTCCTGCTTTAATGTCGAGCTGTTCGAAAGCAGATTCCAGGACCTTCAGGCCATAGTTGACTGCCTCTTGGACTTTGGGAATAAGTTCTGCTTCCTTCTGTTCCCTTGTCTTCTCCTTTACATGTGTATGAAATGGTAGGAATGTTTAAAGCCACTGTCAGAGAAGTTTCAAAACAATACATAATATGAAATCAGAAAATGAAGTCTGAACCTGAACCTGTTCAGGCGATCTCTCCATGGTTTCAGGCTTTGGTGCAGGGTCTTCCACCTCTTCATCATAAACCCTCTAATGAGTGAAAAAAGAGAGATCATATTGTTTACACCCTCATTGTTCTTTAACAAATTTCACAATGTCACTGACATAAGCTAAGAAAAATGTGTAAAGAAATCACATTTGAGCTAAGGGAGTCTCAAGGGAGGAAAATGAACAGGAATTGTACAAATTTCATAACCTGACAAACTCTCCCCCATATTCAGGATAAGAGTGATATTTCAGTTTGTGAAACTCTAAAACCATGGAAAAATGCGCATACGTTTTCAATGAACTGTGTGTTGGACAGCATGAGGAAGTCATTAAACACTGTATGTAGGTGGCTGTCTGTGGCTTTAGTGTCCCGGATAAGACCGTCCAACTGCTTCTCAATCTCATGTGTCTTGGACAGCATCCTTTGAGAGAAGTCTTGCAGGAAAAGAAATAACTGCAGAGATACAAACAAACATTCACTGTAAACCATCTGTACAACGTAGCAGGAAGCACAAAGGTGTAAATATGAAATATGAATGCTCTATACCCCTGAGTCTGCAGCCAGTGACCAGTTTGTGCTGGATTTCTGCATCTCTTCCACTGTCCAAGCTCTCTCCCACACCTGTTCAGCATCCCCATTATGATTACTGGGGCCATTCTCCATAAAATTAGACATGCTTGTTTAATCTGTGAAAGAATTTTAGATACAATGGACATTATGATTCATAAGATTATATCTTAATAGAAGTTGTTCAGGACTCATGACTGCCCCTTTAAAATAAGAAGTGTACTTAATGAGAGTGTACTATAAACCTTAAAGGTATATTTTAATTAAAAAACTGTACATATAATATTGATAATATAATATTAATGAAACACAAGAGAGTACACATTCATGACTATTGCCCTGTCCAAATTCCCACACTTGACCTCTACTTGCATGACATCTTTCCTGAATTAGGCCCAAGTGTTCACGTAACCACCCTACCCACATTTGCACCAATAAAATGTGCAACACCTTATGTTTTACGACCAAATTATGTAATATCTACTTAATTTAACTAACAGTGGAATGTTTCCCTCGACATCTCACGATGAACGTGAGCTCCTGAACATAATGCATGATGGGATACGCTTAGCCCGCTCGGAAGCGGTATTCGAGAGAGTGTGACTTTAGTGTGCATTAATTGCACAGTACATGCCATTTTTAAGACACGCTCACTTACTTCCTGTCACATGCATGAGCAAGAAGTGCACAAGATCGCAAGTGTGGGTATTTGGACAGGGCATATGTTTCTTAACAGACTTAAGTACACTTTTATAAAGTGACCATTGTAATAATGTCATATGTATTAATAATGTCATAATATAATGATGTTGATGACTATATATGTTGACTAACATATTAAAGCTATTGTATAGTACTTGATTACAGTAACTGCAGTGTTATTTGACATTACATATAGTTAATATATTTTACTTGTCAAACGTGTAATTAGGAATATATTTAAATACATGACAAAAAAAGTTTAATTGAAGTGTATATTAGTTTACCATAAATGCTTGTCATCACATTCGGCAGTACACTTTAATCTTATTTCAAATACAACAGAAATAATTATGAAATTACAAATAAAGACTTAATCGTTTGGCTAAGGTCCACAAAAAAAATAAATGAAAATATAGCACATTTTTATTCAATTGTAAATTACATGCAATTAAGTGTCTGAGAACGTTGTTTTAAGTTCACACATATAGTAAGTATATTCTTTTCAAGTACATTATTTCCATAATAAAAACTCTTTTTTAAAATTATGCTTAGGTGTACTTATATTTCACAAGGGGCTGATAAATGCTTATTTATTCAAAGCCAGATATTTTTATTTTATCTAACAAGTGATATACATTGTAATAGTTATCTCTCACAATACAATTCTGAGGACATTTTAAAAAGTTAAAACGTTATGACTATGTCAATGAAAAACCAGCATATGCAGAAGCGATAATCTCGTTATTACTCAAATCTTAAACGGCTCGAAATATAAGTACATACACCAGAATGTACTTTTGGTCCTTTATTATCAGTTATTTTACTGTTTTATGCATTTATATGTGATTGATCAACCTGCTGTCATACAAGGCTAGCTGCTGTGCTAGCAACTTAATGGCTAATTTCGTTTGAAGTACCGGTTTACCTTATATATGTACTGTGGTAAAATATCCTCTGTAGTGTTGTTCTTCACCTCTAAATCTCACGAATCCAGCATTGAGAGAAGTCAAGGGCAGCTTATCGCTGTCATTCGTCCCATCATCAGTTCAGTGTTTTGAGAGGTCGGCCATGTTCCGTCTGCAGAAAATCAGCTGATTCTAGTCACTTGACTAAGGCGCGCGGCCGACGCTACAGTCTCTCTGATCTGAGAACAGATACGTCGGATACGTATACGTGTGAATGATGTCTAAACATAAAGGGAGTGGATTTAAACTGATCTCAAAGCAGCACTTCCTGATGGGAACATTAACATTTGTTTTATGGAGGAAAACGTTTTTTTTTAACGGCTTATCATAAATGGGTGAATTTGAGGTCCACATTTCCTGGAGAAAAGGCTGATTCTGAATCAATAAAATCTTAATTGTGAATGCAAACCCTGATGGAAATTGTGATTGTTAGTCATTTATGCTGCAAAACACATTTTTAGATGGAATATCTATCCAATCCTGTGGATAAAGTTTATGTTTGAGCCTAAATGGGTCCTTTGTTAAAATTCTGAGATCTGGTGCTATTGGACATGATAGGTCTACTTATGCAGGTTATTTATTTACAAGTATACTTTAATTGACCCTTGCCGGCCGTTTGATGGACAGGCGATCTGACCAATCATAACCCCGAATCCGCCATTTTGTCCGACAAAGCAGTCAGGGGAGTTAGTAGATTAATGTTAGTGAATTTAGACTTGAAAATGACTTGATGCTATAAATGAACTAGTATGAAGAGATGGTTGGTTTACCATGCAGCCTTGAACTGACGAGCTACAGCGATCTGTTACAATACATTAACCCTTGTGCATTGCTGAAATTCACTACCCTTTCGTTATGTTCTGCTTTAAAAATGTATCAGATAAATATTTTTTTGCTTGAATCTATTAATCAACCTCAGTCCTGATCAAAACTACTAAATTTTAAAAAAAAAATTCAGGATTTTAACTCTTTAAAACGTTAAAATCTGATGCTGCACAAAAACTAACAAAGCATCAAAGCCAATGTTGTTTCTAATCTTTGACACGTTTTTTCCCAAATCAGTGACATCATTTATGAATTTGGCAATTAAAGAGTTAAAATCCTGATTTTTTTTTTTTTTTTAATTTAGTAGTTTTGATCAGGACTGAGGTTGATTAATAGATTTAAGCAAAAAAATTTGAAAAAAATATTTATCTGATACATTTTTAAAGCAGTTAAAATCGTGGCTGTTTTCAGCCACGAACATAACGAAAGGGTAGTGAATTTGCCCACAGAGTACTGTTGAGTTTTTGAAAATTTTCTAAGCATTTTCCCAAAATATGTGTCAAAATAAGATTTGTCACCAAAAATCATTCCATTTGCTGAAACACGGAGAAAGTTATGGCCAAATTAAGACTCAAAAATTCCCCATAGTGGATGAAAACATCCCGAACAGCACATAAGGGTTAAAGAGCCACTATACGGTTATACACTATACACTACACTATATGTTAAACTTCTTTAAAAAATTACAATATTTTAAATTTGAAACTGTTTCATATCTAATGTAACCTGCTCTGTCTTGTCTGTCGATGTGTTGTCAGTGTCCTCTTTACTCCGCAATGTATTTTTTACTTCGTGAGAACATGATGTGTGACGAGAAATCGCATGGCTTGTCGGACATAGCAACAGTTACTAAAGGGGGCGGGTCTTTGCAAAGGCTCAATTGCTATTGCTTAATGCTAAAATGGTGTTGACTGCTCTGGAGGTCAAACGTAAAAATCACAAATGCTATATAATATAATATAAATCAAAGTGGGATTTTTTTTCTCATCTCAATAACCAAATTTAAGTAAATAATCTTAAGTAAGAAGAAAAAAAAGGAAACCACCATAAATCTTAGAGACCTGATATAATTTTGCTCTAATCCATAACCAGTGACAAAACTGCATTGTAAAACAACTGGCCATTTATTCACAGAAGACAATTTTTCCAGACTCAAAACTTATGTGTCTCTCAATTTATCATGACTTATGGAAGAGGATTCACTAGTAGACATCCATGATTTATGAAAGTAAATAATCAATCTTAAAATGAAAAAAAGACACAATTAAAATGTTTCACACAATTTTCAAAGAAACAAACTGTTTAAAACAAGAAGTTCCCTCTGTAATGATCAAGAGTGAAGATAATGTTGCTGAATATGCATATATGACATTAAAATTTGTTTGACGTGGGTAAAATAAGCAGTAAACAACAGCAAATTGTTGACATTAGAATAAAATATTTTCTGGGTACAAATTATTATTACGAAACTTCTCTTACATTACAAATAGCAACCTTTATATGTAAAAAACTGTTATGATTTTATCCCATAAAACACTCTAATAAAACACTTTCTACTACTAGCATAGCACTTCCGCATGGTTCCGTGCGACTGGTGAATCACACCGCCACGCTGTTTGGGATTCTGTCTGGAGACAGATAGTAGTAAGGAAGCTTCTTCCCTTCATTTCGGTTCTTGATGACTTTGGTCACTTCTCCAAGTGTCTTGCGGAATTTCACCATGGCTTCTTTCACAGGTTTCTCGATGAAGTGTTCATCTGGATACATACCTAGAAACAGCTGCAAAAATCATACGTTTCAGAATCTGTCATTGTTCATATGCTCATATGTGTTGATGCAGATATGCACTTATTTCAGACCTCATTTTCTTGAAACTGACTGAGGGCCCACACAGCTCCCAGATGCCAGCAGGAACGTCCTCGATCAGGCAGACTCTCCACTATGTACTTCAAGTCCACCTCGCCCTTCTTTGTAGGAGGAGGTTTTCGCATGGTTGGGGGGGAATTTGGGATCCATGAACACCAGTCAAACTGGAGTTAAGAGTCAAAACATGGATATTAGTTTTGTTCATTATACTTTACAACAAAATATGCCGGGAACATCATTGCATGTAATCTCACCTGGCCAAAGTTTACTGCGGCATGTTGTGCAGATGCAGTGAAGATGACGATAGTTAGATACTCCACTAGCTGCTCTTTGGTTTGTAAACTCTTGGGAAACTCTGCAGACAATGACAGATTTTCATCACTATAGGGTTCATTCAGAGGTCAGACATATTTACATGAGAATACATACTGGCCTGAAATTAAAGGCTATGCAGCCCTATAACTAGTTACAAGTTGAAGATTTGCTGACTAAAAGGTTTGTGGTTCATTTCGCCTGCTGAAAAGTGAACTGAGAAAGGAACTTTGAAAATTCTGTCACCAGCATAACCTTAAGAAAGCCGTTTAAAGGGTTACTTCACCCCAAAATGAAAATTCTGTCATTTTTTCACCCTCATGTCATGTCAATCCAGTAAGACTTTTGTTCATTTTCGAAAGAAAAATTAATATTTTAATGAAATCTGAGATATTTCTGTCCGTCCATTGACAGTTCACGCAACTTCCGCTTCAAAAAAGTTCACAAAGAGTTTGTAAACCAATCCATTAGAATCAAGCGACACGGTTCGTATTCTTGCAATCGTTATTAATATTATTTTGTTATTCATATTATTCACATATAAACATTCATAAACGCACACATCAGATATGATAAATGGAAGTTAATGCATTTTCACCAAATGAGGTTCATTCTCATGTATTACACAGCACATTTGAGCTTCCGCAAAAACCAGTGAGGTTTGTTCTCGCGCATCACGCAAGTACGGTTGAGCTTCTGTAAATGTTCGCTGATCAATGTTTATATGTAAATGAAAGCCTAAATTCAATCTGTTCATCACTTAAAGCAATCAAGTCTCTTTAGAAAATTTAGGCTAAACTGTTCAGTTCATATGGATTAGTTTTATGATCTTTTGTTGCGTGGTAGTTGCGTGGAGTGTCAATGGAGGAGCAGACATCTGTCAGATTTCATTAAAATATATTCACTTTTGTTTCGAAGATGAAAAAAAGTCCTATGGGTTTGGAACGCCATGAGGGTGAGTAATTAATAACAATTGTTTTCATTTTTGGGTGAACTAATCCTTTAAACTTTCCTAAAGACCTTTGAAAGTCTTATTATTATATATAAAAACATACACACCCTTGGGAAAAAAGTGTACTTAAATGTATTGAATGTGCACTTGTGTGCTTCAAAATAAATAAATTAATAAAATTATATATATATATATATATATATATATATATATATATATACATATATATATATATATACACACATATATATATATATATATATACACATATATATATATATATATATATACATATATATATATATATAACAACTGTATGTGTAGATAATATAATGTTAATGAAATAAAGGCCACTTAAGTGTACTTAAACAGTGTACACTACACTTTTATGACTGTTTCTTAACACACTTATCACACTTTAAAGTTGTACTGTCTAATAATGTCAAGTTAAAAGTTTTACTTTAAAATATATACTTGACATCATTATGATTTAATAATCTTTTGTTGAGCTTTGAAGAAGCACACTTATTTTGATGTGTTGACTAAAAGCACATGTAAAAAAAAGTACTTGATATTTTAACTGTAGAGTGTTAATCGATATTACATTTAAAATTAATATATTTTAAATGTACCACGTTGAAATTTTGTCATTACAAATATGTAATTACAAGTATATTTAAATAAAATGCATACAAGTTTCAATAGAAATGACATTAAAGTATATTCTACTTTATCATAAATGCTTGTCAGTGCATTCATCAGAACATTTTAACCATAATGTAACACTAAATTTCAGCTAATTGCATTTAATATAATTTGAACTATAATACATTTTCATTTCATTAAAATTATAAATAATTGTCTGACAACATCATATTCAGTTTGCACTTAAATATATTATTTCTGTACTCTTTATGCTCAAGTGTACTCCCTTTGCATGATGCAATTTTGGGATTTGTTTTAAGCATATATTTACCACATTGATCAAAGTCCTGCATTCCAAAGCTGCAAACATCTTTCACAAATGCCTGGATCTCTTCATCATCCTGAACTGTCTCATCTTTCTCATAGTAGATGTCCACTACATCTGACACAAAACTAGAAAGAGCCCAAATCAATATCAAATTAATAAACAAAAAACAAGTTCATTCTTTTTTTACAATTAAATGTTCATTCTTCTTTTTATCGGCTAAGTAACATACCCTGTCACAGCCTCCCAGACACTGCAGCCATCATCTCTGTAGAAGTAGTAGGGCAGTTCCTCCTTGCTGTCCATGCCTCGTGCTTTTATGGCATCTGGGAAACACAAGGACTTGTATGTGAAGGTTTTCATGGACCTCTGGACCAGTTCTACATGGCCACCTCCACCTGTCCCATTAGCCTGTAAGACACACACACACACACAGACACAGTACAGACACCTCTCAATAAACACTGCTGTTATTTATTTTTTTCAGTGACTCTTTCTGTATGTTACATCATTATACCAGTAGGTGGCGAGAAGTGGCTGTCTATATGAGTGAATCAATGAATCATTCACAGAGCTGCTTTGTTCAAACATCAAAAACACATCAAAATAACTTTCCTTAGTTTTTTTAATCATTCAACCAATTTGTTTGACAACATTGGCTGTGTCCAAAATCACATGCTCTTAGTACGTAGGCCTACTACTTTTGAATAAGTAACTTCGTGACCATTAAAAAAGTATGGTCAATATGGTATGAATGTGTGTAGTATTAATGTCATCCAGACAAATTACATTCGTCATGTTGTCATTGTCATGTGACCTACCAGTGTAATTTGCATCGCTTCACTACCATTTACAGATCTCTCCCATGGCCTCACTTCACATATTGTTTTTTGCCTACCACATAGGGAAGTAGGCATATTCAGATGCAGCCTGTCTTTATGAATGAGTCATTGAATCTTTGATTCAGCTGATTCATTCTTCAGAACTGATTAGTTCAGAAATGAAAAAAGTAACCATCTTTATGAGTGTGCAATTTAGTCATTCATTCACCCGATTTGTTTTAAAGATTCATTGAGGAGCGAAACACCACTAATATGTGTTGTGGTTGAAAGTCCTACAGTTAATTCTGCTTCAACTTTGATTAGAAACATAAATATTGTATCTAAAATGCAAGTAACTTTTTTTTTAACCAATAATTTAACTCTCTATAGTTAAAATAACCCTATTCAATACTGCTATCTTCACAAAACATTGGTGTTAGTGATAAACTATGCTTTAAACAATGAGAAAATACACACTGGTGTATGCAGGCTTTGTTATTTTATAACCATATTATATTAAAGCTACACCAATGCTGCGTATTTGAATTTCAACACGGCTGTAGAATGAAGCAATTTTGCTGTAAGAAGTGGAAACACTTACATAATTTAAAGTCATCTTTAGCGACCAAATGCAAAACCAAACACGCCACTCTTATGCAACTTGTCTCAAAATTACAAATTTCATGCCTTTGTATTTAAACTTTACATTTACAAAAATACAAAATGGTCAGCAACAGATATTTAGGAAACATTTTAGACAGAGTTTCCTATTGGAGGAAGTGAACTGTTTAGAAAGAGAGAAGCTGACCTTGTCAAAAAGTCCACACTCACAGATGAGCTGCTCACGAGCTTTGGTGTTAATGGCAATTGTAAAACGGATGTGAGGTAACAGCAACTGGAAGAGCAGAAGATCCCTTTAGAATGTATTCTCAACCATACATGCACATTCATACCAACGTTATAGAATCAATTCTATAGAGAGAACAAGAAATTACCTTAAAAACAGGATGAACTGCAGGCAGTTGTCTGAACATGGCTATGCCAAAGACCTCTGATATCAGATGCGTCCTGAGAAGATGCGTGACTGTCTGGTGTATGTGGAAGTCTGAAGATCTCACCCAGATCTTGGCCAGCATCCAGTCATACTCATCATCAGTTGGAAGGAAGATGGGATTATCCTCTCCTGGTGTCTGACCCAGCTATGCAAATAAACGAGAGGTCATTTTCAAAACTCATCCTTCCTATTTTTATAGACAATATAGACATGGTTTTCAAATTGCGTAAGGGTCTGCGTGGAAGACTTCACTATTTCTCATAAACTTTTCAATCAAAATATGACAAATCATATCAATATGTCACTTGCATGACTTCCTTCCTTATTTTCCTTGCACAAATCTATCAAATTTCAGATAACTTGTAATGTTGTAGCATGTCTTCTGTCACGGGTGGGTGCTATAAGTAATCGCACAACAAAGAATCCTTCAAGGGAACAACTTTAATGACAAACACTCAGGAAACAGACAGGAGAAACAACCACTTAACACTGACAAGCCCGGACAAAGAACTGAACAAATACACAGACTAAATGAGATATTTAATTGAACAACAGGTGAACAGAATGATTAATCAAGGGAACAAAATGGAAACTAGATCAAATGACAGGGAACACAAGCAAACAGGAACAGAATTAACATACAATGAAATTAACCCAAAACAGAACACGCACATTACACCAATATTTCCACTTGCCATTGTATAGCGTGTACTACAGTTGAATGAGAGGATCAGATGTTGTGATTGAGTGGAGGGGGTTGCTAATTTGCCTATTCATGGATCAACCTTATGAATTCAACCTTTTGAATGGAATATATATTTGACTTGGGTTATTTTCAGAGCCATTTTGATCTTCTGTCAACATTTATTGCTATGTATTTTTGTAAAAAGCACATCCTGAGAAAATAACAGAACAATGTATACCTATACCTACTAATAAAAGCAAGAAAGTACTTATATTAAGCCAGGATTAGGCCTTAGTTCAATTAAGTAGCTTTTATAACCGTGCTTTAGAAAAGAAAAAAAACATTACCGGAGTGCAACTTGAGACAAAATATTGGCTCTGGCACATTTTAAGGTATGTCAGTGCAAGTTGCTTTAAGTTGTTAAAGCAGCTCAAACATGCATTTTAATCTGGGACTAGGCTTAAACCTTGTCTGTGAAACCAGGGGATAGCATTCATTGTGGTTTTCATCACTACAGCTGCTTTCATTCTTTGACAGAAAAAGTGAAAGTGAGACAAAAAATCCATCAAATGCTTTCATAGCAGTTTTTCAATAAAATATGTGTCACCTTTATATTAAATTGCTCGAATTCATCTTGTTTTAAATCCCTTTTGACAAAAGAATCTACACTAACTGAATATTTTGTCTAATTTCAAAGGATAGCATGAGAGTGTAAGAAAAGAAATGCAGAAGCAGAAATGATCTGATCACACATTGTGCTGTGAAAATTGTCTGGTATGTTTCCAGTACAAGTTTGCAGATACTCTACCTGGATGGCGACTGGCATGATTTTGTTCTGACTGTTCTTATACAGCAAACAGATGGGTGCAGCCAAGTACTGAAGGGTGCATGGGTCCGTGGCATTGGCAGTAACACCATCCATTAGCTCATAGTCAGCAATAAAGATGTTTCCTTCCTGAAACATAAGACATCTCATTGTACTAAAACCATGCACTATCAAGTTGGCAGTTGGCAGTGATGAATTGACTCGTGTGCACGGCTCATGTGCGTTGTATACCTTGAGCTCTTCTTCCAGCGTGAGACCTCTCTCCAGACTGTGTTCCACAAGCTTTTGTGTGACTGGAAACTTGTCAGGAATTTCTGTGCATTTCCTGATGATCACTGGATTACAGCCATTCAAGTACTGGTATCCAAACATGAAGTCTTCCTTCCAATGCTCCATCACATACTCTGTGCAAGACACAGAAGCAAGCAAATAAAATAATGTTTGTGGTTAATATATACCTGAAGATATTTTTACCTTACATATATGGACATTCAAACATGAATTTTGTAGCAGTTTAAAAATGTCACTCAGAACAATATGGTAAATTATCTTAAATGATAAAGAATATAAAACCAAACATAAATCTAAATACTGTACATTAGGTATTTAACAGATATTTATAAGTAAATAAAAAGAAATGCAGCAAATTCCAAATAGGTGATTCATACATGATAAGAAAGTGAAAGTGTTTGTGAGCTGGAAAATTTTGGGTTACGTGCAATTCTTCAACAGATCGTAAATGTTGATAAAGATGTTGTAAAATTAAACATACTGGCTGTCCAAACCTGATATTGTGTTCTTAATTCTCATGAATATACGCTCAAAGTCTGCAAAATCTCCCCATGAAGATTGGAACATGTGCATGAACTGGTTTACATACAGATTCTCGATCCTAAGGAATAGAACACAGCCAAATATAAAAACGCATAACATATGCCCTATGATATTTTGCATTATATATATATATATAAAATAATATATAAAGAGAGATATTTGGTGATATTATTCTGAGAAATTTTGAGATTTAGTGAGCTAGTTGAACAAATGAATATTTCATGAACAATTCTAGGCCATTTTCCATGTTTTTCATGGCCTATCCTTGTGAAAAAGAAGTACACTTTAGCATACTTTCAAAAGAGTACACTTCATTGCATGTTATTTGCAATTTTGAAAATGTACTATAGATTAAATTATATTAAATGCAATTAGTGTTTTTTGACCCACCTCAGTAGCACTTTTTAATATGCACTTGCATAAATACTTCTATTGTCTTTAAAATATAGTTCCAAATGTACTTAAATATTTACGTTAATCAAAAAATATTTTAATGTCATATGTTTCTAAATATATTTGTATTTACACATCTATAATGATAAAACTTCAATTTAGTAATTTTAAAATGTATTAACTTGAAGGGTAATACTGAATATCAAACTACAGTTGATATTATAATCGAGTACTTTACAAGTGCTTTATGTTAGTCAACACAATAAATTACAGTGTAACCAGAGATTGTGATTACCAATGATTTAAAGGGATAGTGCACCCCAAAATTTGGTCAATTATTACTCGCCCTCATGTCATTCCAAACCCATGAGACTTTTGTTCATCTTCGGAACACAAATGAAGATATCTTTTATTAAATCTGAGAGCTTTCTGTCCCTGGTTAAACCACTGAAGTCACATGGATTACTTTAATGATGTCTTTACTACCTTTCTAGGGCTTGAAAGTGGTAGTTGTGTTGCTCCACGAAGGGACAGAAAGCTCTAAGATTTCATCAAAAGTATCTTCATTTGTGTTCTGAAGATAAACTAAAGTCTTATGGGTTTGGAACGACATGAGGGTGAGTAATTAATGACAGAATTTTTATTTTTTGGGTGAACTAACCCTTTATAATGTATTTTAAGGTAAAATTTTAAGTGTAAGGGATAAGGGATAGTTCAGCCAAATAAATGAAAATTCTGTCATCATTTACTCACCCTCGAGTTTGTTTTCTTCTGCTGAACTCAAAAGAAGATATTTTGAAGAATATGGGTGACTAAACAGTTGATGGGCCCCATTGACTTCCATATTATTCCACAATATCTTGTGTTCAGCAGAAGAAAGAAATTCATACAGGTTTAGAACAACTCGAGGGTGAGTAAATGATGACAGAATTTTCATTTCTGGCTGAACTATAACTTTAAGAAAATATTCGTACAAGTGTATTTTCTCTAAATACTCTCAAGGGGACTTTTATTTCATTGATATTATTTTGTCTGAAAGTCTAGTTTTCAAAAAATACACTTTAAAGATTTGATGTTCAAAACAGGTCCACAAGTGTAACCAAGGCAGTTTCTCACAGCCAGCCACCAACTACACCAGAGAGCTCAACCACTGGACCTAATGCATGAAACATTGTTTGCTGTTGTAGTAATCTGACAGTCAGTGCATCTGCACATATGTGTGATAAACTTCTACATGATTGTGACTGAGAAAGAAACTTCTCAAAACTATTTATATCAGCAACACAATCCACTGAATTTCCCCCTTTTAACAGTTACACTCTTGTTTAGTGCAGGACAACACAGTGCAGCAAGGCCTGTGCAAATGTGTAATACCACAAAAACAATGCATGTGTGTATTCAGACTTTGTTAGAGATACATGCAAAAGACAGAGTTCTAAAAGAAACATGCAAATGTGCATAAATACAAACAGATGGCCACTTTATGTAAATAAATGTTATCTGACTGCACAGACCAGCAAACATAAAATGAAATGAATCTTACGCTTTGCTGTAGTTGAGCACAAAGTCCACTCCTTTCTCGCTGTCAAACTGAATGTCTCGTGGAAGCTCACTATGGGCTTTGGCATCTATACTCATTGGGAAGCCAGGATGCCACTCCTTCCATCTTCAACATGAAGAACAACATAATGTTATAAAATCCGGTCTCTTTTACATCAGAACCAAATCATTTATTGTCAATATAACGATAAATAAAAGGTTCCACTTTTGAAAATTGGATTTCCTGGGCAATGTGGTTAGAAATGTGGTAGTGATAGTAACATTGGCAGAAGTCCCAGATTCAGTCCCTTGAGTTACTAGACAAATGCAGATTTCTATTCCTATAATTAGTGTCTCTTGTAGGCTTTGGCTTGAAGGGTTAATTCACCCAAAAATTAAAATTCTGTCATTAATTATTCTTGTCGCTTCATTACATTAAGATTGAACCACTGTAGTCACATGGACTATGGGACCTGGGCCTTGAAATCTGTTGTGACGTTGCTGTGTGTAGGGAGTTCAGAAACCTTTTGGATTTCATCAAAAATATCTTAATTTGTGTTCTGAAGATGAACGAAGGTCTGGAACGACATAAGGGTGAGTACTTAATGACAGAAATTTCATTTATGGGTGAACTAACCTTTTTCTATTCTCCTTTTAAAGGAATAGTTTAACCAAATAAAACTTCCGTCGTTCTTCAAAATTTCTAAATATATCATAAAGGTGAGTAAAAATCGTTTTTAACCCCAGGTTCAGTCTATAAACGTGTGAAATAATGCAGTGTTAGAAAATGACGGCCAGTTGTTTAGCAACAAATTGCCAATCAGAAACAGAGCAGTGCTCGCCTCATTAAATATTCATACACTTTGTACAGTCACAGAAACACTCACACGCTGTATTTTGTTTTCAAAACCAAAACGTCAATCAATAGTGTTAATTTGAGTGATGTCCATGTATTCAGGACAAAAGGTCCCGTGCAAGAACATTAACCCAGGATTTACAAACTCTTGTAGGCAATATCAGAAATATATATATTTTTTCATAATTCATATTTGCGACTGTATCATCCAGTTTGTCCTGAATACACTGTTCTGATAACCGTAAGAATAAATCCCACTCATCACTCCAATTAACACGTTTTTTCAAACTCTGAAACAAAATACAGTGTGTGAAAGTTTCTGTGACTATATTAATAACTATATTCTATGACTGTATTAAGTCTGTGAATATTTAATGAGGCAAGCACTGTAAAAGGAGGAAAATGAATAAACTGATATGATGAAATCATAGACTGGATCACATGTGTGTTTATGAAGAAAGCACTTTTCCTGGAGACCAAAATGTTTTGTGGTTAACCTCCTTCTAAATGTTGCATCAAACCTGTATATCTTCTGTCTCTGTTCTAGTTCTTTGTGCCTGTGTTGTTTCGCCACTCCGGCCTTCTTGTCATGCTGTGGCAATCGAGCTGAAACACAGCAAGCATCGAAACTTTATGTTATGGTAACATTTGGCGTCTCTATTGCAGGAAGAAATGTGCAGCGGCAATCAGAACATACCCCTGCCATCTCTGAGGACCACCTCCTTGTCATCAACTAACCAGCGAAAGCAGGGGAACTCAACATAATCTCCATAGGGCGTCTTCACCGTGATGTATTTGCAGTACCAGTCATCGTGCACCCAGTATTTCTTCTTTTCGATTTTCACCAGCTCAATTTCACCCAGATCTTCTCCCACACTGATGTCGTACGAGTCCACCTTGAATTACACCACATATAAGATATTATTTAAAAATAACTGCACAAAAAAACACACATATAGTTTCAAAATTGTAAGTCTTTATGACACATGCGATAGTGAACTTCAACTATGACAATAATATGGAGATTTTTTTGTTTTTGATTAAAGTCATAAAGCCCTAATCATTAAATATGTGACAAAACATGCCTAAAATCTGATCCGCCATTTTAAAATTAGCAATCTCCATTTTTATACAGCTATTTTTTTCAAAGCACTCAAGAGCTCAGCGTACTTGTGGTCTATATCTATACGCTTGGGTCAAATCCAACAGCCACGAAAGAAAGAATACCAACATTAAAAAGGGGAATAAAAGTTTACACACATTTAATTCATGAAGAGAAAGGCAATTCATTTCTGCCATGCGAATATTTAATTGCACAGTATATTCAATATAATTTAGAAACAATAGATCAAACTCTTCAAAAGGAGCTAATATATAGTCACATAATAAACATATACTTTATTTTAAGGTGTTCTTGTAAGTGAAACTACACATTTAAGTACTGAATTTTATGAACTAACACAGGGTTTGATTTAAAGGGACAGTTCAGCCAAAAATGAAAATTCTGTCATCATTTACTCACCCTCAAGTTGTTCCAAACCTGAATGAATTTCTTTCTCATATTTCTTTCTAAGTAATCAAAATATCTTCTTTTGAGCTCAGCAGAAGAAAGAAACTCACAACTTGAGGGTGAGTAAATGATAACAGGCGGCACTATCCCTTTAAGGTCACTTGCTTCTAATTATGCATTGATATATATATATATATATATATATATATATATATATATATATATATATATATATATATAAAACATGACATAGCATATGAAACAAGAACACAGTAAAATAAAGTGTTATCGCATAGTTGCATTCATAGATTGCATGCTTACCGCTCCTCTCTCAAAGTCATTATACAGGGGTTTATCCAGGAGGGTTCTCTCACTGCATCCCTCAGATCCCACCAGGGTCAGGTAAATGTAGTCATCAGTTCCAGCAAACCACTGAGTGCCTGTGGCCACAGTCACTGTGTAGTTGGGCATTTTCGTCAAACTGGAGATCAGCTCTGAAGCTGAACTCGAATGGACTTATCAAGAGTCGCACACAGTTTGTATTTCCTCTTCTCTCCCCCTCTCTCCCATTCTCTCTCTAACTGGCTCTCTCAAGCCACAGACTTCACACATATTAACGGAAATTTGGTTGATGTGATCGTTGTTAGTATTGTGGTTGGCTACACTAGAGTTGCTTACTTCCAAGTATGAGTGAACTGCAATTCATCTCAACATATTATGGCAAATAATTTTGGCCTACGTGCTTTCTAATACAGGAACTGGTTTTATGATGTCCTGCATAGTATGTTTATCACATATTTTAGTTCTCGTTTATCTTTGCTTAATGTGAGCTGTTACTTCAGTTATTTTTGAGTACAAGATGGGCTCATTAGTTTGTAAGATTGTATCTGCCCTGTGGTTTACCAGCTCACATTCTGCTGATGAGAACAGCTCTGCGCATTTATTTTCTTTCTTTTTTAATTTAAATAATTTAGCATTAAAACTCTTTAAGTTATGTTAAACACAGGCTATTCAATATATAAAATGTATATTTTTTTACGTAACCATGCAAAAGTTTGGGGTTTGGAATATTTTTCAGTGTTGTTGAAAGAATTCTTATGCTGACCAAAACTATATTTATTTAATGAAAAAAAGTAATATTGTGAAATATTATTGCAATTTCAAACAACTGCAATCTACTTTAATATATGTTAAAATGTAATTTATTCCTATGATGCTAAAGCTGAATTTTTTGCATCTTTACGTCACATGATCCTTCCGAAATCATTCTAATATGTTGAATTGGTGCTCAAGAAACAATCATTATTATTATCAATGTTGAAAACCGTTGTGCTACCTTATATTTTTCTGTAAATATTCTTTGATAAATATTTTTTTAATCTTACTGACCCCAAATTTTGGAATGGAGTAAAGTGTGTAATTGTAAAGTGCTTTAATGGCCCTCCAATAATCATTTTATTCAAAGTACAGAAAGAAAATAATCCACACTACTGACCAGTGAGCTCTGCTTTTTACAACTTGAATGGTAACATTGATAAGCAGGACATGCGAGCTGTAGCCAGTGCCGGTGTTTTGTTTGTAACATATTTACCAGTCAAATAAGACATGCTATTAAACAACAGTACCTTACAAATATAAAAGGAAATGCAAATAGAATGCTAAGTGGGAGGTGTACCATAGTAAATGCATTTCCAGGCAAAAGTTATAAGGGAAAGTTAGGAAAATCCCACTAGATGTCAAATAATTTGGAATATGATTATGTAAACAGTCAAAAGCAATCAACTCCAGCACAAGACAAAAAGCCTTTACTTTTATTTAAAAGAAATTAAATTTCTTTACTCTAAGCATACATTCAAATTAACACATGTACAAAACAGGCATTCCCAATGATAATTTGTCCAGACAATCTGACATAATATACATTCACGATACATGTATAATACATTGTATTGACAAATAAATAAAGGTGAATTATCCAAAGCAGCAAGATGAAACTTTCTCCTCCGTTCTCAAAAATCAGAAGAAAAAAAATAGACCTTATATTCTAGTGATTGTTTACGGCACTTAGTGCAGATAAACCTGAAATGTGACAAATGAATCATGAGTTCAAGACATGAAGTCATTCTGTCATAAAACCATAGCATCAGTCTCGTATGAATGTACTCGTACGCAAATATATTCATAAACTCTCCCCTCCGTCTTTGGAAACTCATGCAGCTAAAACGATCAACGCACACTAACTCAAAAGTGCAATTTCAAAGAGGCTCAAGGAAGGACAAGAATTACTGCAACACTGCCACCACATGGCAACAAACACACAATTACAACAGGAGGGAAAAATATGTAAGTTTGAGGGTGCGCATTAAAAAAAAAAAAGTTAAAACAAGGCATATATATTTATAATGCCTTGGTTTTTTTTAAAAAAATATATAAATATATAATGCATTGTTTTACCTTTTTTTAAAAATAATTTTAAGTGTATATAGTGGATATAATTTTTACTGTAACATAGTAGTAAATAGAGATTCATAACCGAGACGAGACAGAATTATTTGATAATTTTTGAAAGAACTCCTGTGCATGTATAAAGGCAAAGTCATTATTTTATTTAAGGGACTCATTTTTTTCCCCCCAATCACAAGTCAGTGAACAATAATTTAAAATATCCACATCACCACACTCATCCTCACTAGATTGCTTTCTTCCGAAACGGAGATCGTGAATTTAACTGCACTGTAAGGCATCGATCCTATATGATTTGAGCCACAGTGACATCGGCATGCGAACATGACTGAATACTGCATAGACATTATGTACACTTTCCTCCATTTGCTATGTTACTGAACGGTAGAGGTAAGTCATCTTGATCGCTAAAAGAGACAAATATCAGCCAATAAGACTTGAGGTGACTGAAATAAAAAGCTACATATAAATCAAAATTAGCGAAGAAAAAAAAAATTCCACATTTAGGTTTCTGATGTTTAAAAAGAAAGATGTTAAAAGCACTGTTTTTTACCTATTGAATCTGCCCACATAGGTAAAAATCAACCGTGATATTGTGTTTTGCTTAATGTATATGAGTGATAAGCTAAGGCATACTGTTCAGTTTCAGATGGGACGGCTTCATGCAGATGCAGGTTTCCATGGTATTTCCAGTGTCGGTTGTTAGGGGGCATGTTCCTGATCCACACATAATGGAAAAGCAAGCTTTTGTCTCTGTAATCATAGTGACTGTTGCTGGGGTGTGTGAGGCAGCCACAGGATTGACATTTGTGTGGGTGTTTTGTAAGAACTGGATTTCACATGACTGCTGACTGGAATGGCAGGCAGGGCTGCTGTGACGTTGCCAGGGGTCGTTTCAACTTGTTCTTTTAAGGCTTTAAGTCACTGCTCGTTCTAGTTTAGGTGAAAAACTTCCTTCATGAACTCATAAGTGGTGAAGGCAACAGCTTGTGATGGTATACAGCGGATGTAGTTGAGGGACAGGCCACGATACAGTCCTTTCTTGACACCATATTGGGCGTACACATACTTCAGAGTTTTTGTGAGGCTGCTGCTCAAAAGAATTAAGCAAAAACGTATTAGTGATGGCGCATATAACACACACACACACATATACATAAATGCATACATATACATATATACAATACATATACACACACATTTGTACAGACGATAGATATGTATAGATAGTGTTTTTAAATCTATCTATACATCTATCATCTATTCATACAAATGTGTGTGTGTACAGATGGATGGATGATGGATAGATTAATTATACTAATAATTTCATAAAAATTAATCATTTTTCAAACTGTACTTCACTGTTGAGATGCCTAAATTCACTTTTAGCATTTAAAAATAATTATTTAATTTTTGGTGTTTTATTTCTTTCTTCTTTTTTTTTTCAGAATTTATTTTTAGAATTTTGATTTCGCAGGTATCAACCATTATATTAAAATAATTATCAGCCAGATTTTAATATTGATGCATCCCTATTCACAAAGTAATACCGCTCTCATAAGTTACTGAACATTTACCTCACTGCAAGTCATTAAGGCAACAAAAAATTAACATACTCACCAACATTTGTCTGAATCAGGCAGTGATGAACCTAACTGCATTCTCCTCCGGGCAACATCTAGTGGATATCTGCGCATAAATATTAAGATCGAATGTACTACACAAAATGAAGAATGTATGTACAGTAACACAAATATATATGTGTTTTGGTCTAACATAAAAAAATACAGTTGTGAAAAAGACAATTACAAACAATAAGGGATTTAAAGAAATAACCATACGATATCGTTTGAGCAATTGCTCCGGCGACTCCACCACACAACAGATTGACGTGAGTCTTCAGCACGAGAACATCAGGGTTGTCAAGAGACGGCTTGCCCAAGAGCTCTGGAAAGTGAGTCAGTCCCAGAGTCTTCAACGTACCGAAAGTAAAAAAAGAAAATCCTGGAATATAGAGAAAACAATGACATGAGGAAATAAAAGTGTTTTTCAGTTTTGCATATTGTACTGGACATTTCACGTAAAATAAACAAGAAATAACCTGCATATGGAGCCATGCCAATGATTGTGGGGGTCAGACCGCGGTAGAATCCAGTGATTCCTCCTTCCTTTAAAGATAAAACACAGTCACGTAAAAGGGAAGCACAAACGGGTTCTCGATTAAACCCTTTTCCACCCTTCATACCTTAAGGTAAATAGTCTGAAAGGCGTTTCGTATGCCAGTGTAGCGATGCTCTCCTGTCACTTGAAATGCTAAGCGGGCTCGGATAACATCGAGTGGATAAGTGCAAATAACTGCGGTCATCCCTGCAGGAGGAATACAATGGAGGTAAAGACAAAACACTCATCATGAAATAACAAGGACGTTGGGAAAGAGTCATGGAAAAGAATCACAAACCTGCCATAGATCCTGCCATGAGCCGATGAATGTGCCCAGATATTCCGAGTTGTGTATTAAGAAACTGAAAGTACATGCGGAACAGCTTTTTACAAGCATTACATAATCTAAAAAGAGCATACATTCAGCTTTAGTACAGAGCATTGTACTGTTAACATCAATGAAAGCTCATTTGAAACTATAGCTTTCAAGCTACTCACTATATGAACGTAAAAAGAAAGTTAACTTTTGACCAAACTGACAAAGTAAACTACACTGAAGCTTTTTAAGGTTTTAATTTAAACTATAAAATCATCAGATGATGTAATTGATCTATGGAAAGCATTTGTACAGACATGTGTACAGTAAATACAACTAATAAAAACGTGGAAACGTGTTACATTTACAATGAATACAACCAGGGCTTGACATGAACCTTTTTGCTCATCAGTTACTTCGGCTAGCGTTTTCCCAAAGTTACTAGCCACTCATCATTTTCACTGGCCACAATTTTGACATTGATACCATAGGCAAAAACGGCCATATAGATATTTTTAATATTATTTCATAAATATTTTGTGTGTTTTGACTATTTAAGTGCAATAAGGAGTGAAAAAGAACTCAGTTTAGTACTGAGAGGCAGATTTATGCGCACACACTTTCGGTGCGACAACAAAATCTGTGGGAATGAGTAAAATTATGCGCAATCCCACGCTGAAATTCAAGCCCTGTAGCACCAACAATATTCATCCGGAACAAATGAGAAGAGTAAGTGAGGGGAGAGATGAGAGAGCGAGAAAGCACAGCAAGTATTGTGTATCTATTCTCCGGACAATAAGTATCGGAAGGGTTTCAGATACATAAAACAAAACAAAACATAAAATGCCTCACACAAACTTCTAAAACAAATCTGTGAATCCTTTTTTGAAATGGTTCTTTTAAATGAATCATCTGAATGAACCAAATCTCTAGAATGAAGCATACTAGTGCTTTACTTGAGAGGACAGTTCAAGAGATTGTGTATGATTATTGACTATTTTTACACTACTTGTGCAATACAATGTGACAAAACCCGCAAAATTAGTACTGGAAAAGTAAGTATTTAAGTATTTTGAACAAATGAACAACGGTCACGTTACTAAAAATATTATGTTAGTAAATGTCGCTATGTTTAGTTAGTTATTCCCCAAGCCTGGTCGGCATTACTAAATGATGATTATGAGACAAAATAAACCTTTTTGTAGTGATCAAAAGCCATAAACTGAATGGCTCCATATGGAAAAATCCTGATCATCATAGCTCCATTTCCTTTGTATAGTCCAAGATAACCCTCTTTTTTTGGCACAGCCTTAAGTGTGGCAATCACTCCTGCAAAAAACACACAAGAGAACGTCACATGTTCAACCATTTGGTTAATTGATTTCTAATGCATAGTTCGTTTGATAATCAGGTTGCACAAAATATCTATCCATCAGATATATTTTGGGTTTAACTTACCGAGGTGTTTGTAATGCGGATTTTGAGCTTGTAGTAAAATTTTCACTCTATCAAGAGGCGCTATGGTGGATTTGGCACAGCACCCTGCAACACCTTTGTGGACACAAAAATATCAGTGAATTAAAGTGTAATCCATAAATAAATCATTGTAAAATAAAGCAATCTGTCACACTTGAGGGTACGCTTACACGACAATGATGTACTAAAAAGGGAAGTTTTTTCTTTTGCATTTTTCACATACAGACGACAACGTTGTCAAAACAATCGCCGTTCACACGGATTCATAAAAAGGACTGTATTATGATGCCAGACCAGTAGTTGGCGATGTCACTTGCATTTTCAGGTCCCCAAAACGGGTTTTCGTGTAAATGAAAACACATAAAAAGTTTTCCGTTGTTAGTTGAAAAGTGTCATAATGGTCATAAACTACTATTTGCTTATAAAAAAAAAGGTACAATTTATTTTTCATGTTGTTGTATTACAAAACACTTTTGCAGCTATTGAGGTGGGATACGGGGAAGGTTAGGTACAGGTTTGGTGGTATGGTTAGGTTTAAGGATGGGTTAAGATGTAAGGAAAGGATCAACAGTGTAATTATAGATGTAATTACAGCTAAAATTGCATGCAGGTAATCAAGTGGTAGCTGCGTGAACTCTCTCAGATTTCATTAAAAAATTTGTGTTTTGAAGATGAATGAAACACTTACAGGTTTGGACTATTACACAATTTATTTATTTAAAGTATAATAACATTAATGGGGGAAAAAACACTTTTACGACCCATACTAGAGATTAATCTCCAATATTGTTATGCATACTTCCATAGTACAAGATATACAAGAGCAGATGCATGTACATTCTTTAGTTCGTCAATATTTTGTGATTGAAACGTCACCTCCAGCTGCGAAAGAGCGCAAAAAGTGGTAGTAATCATTCTGCACAGGAGCTGGGATCTGAGGTCGAGCCCCTGAGGACACAGCCTCTGTCGTCATAACGGCTGATATCAGGACTGCAGTATGTTCATGTCTTCAGCACACTCTGGAAAGCAGTAAACAAACATGCACATTGGTATTATGATCAGCTAATTTGCGCCACTACGCACGTCCTGTCAGTCATAAACAGTTGGACATGGTTGTAAATGTATTACTTTATGAGTCCCTGGTTTGGGGAAATGTTAACAGATTCAGCTCTCTAAATCTAGACTATAAAGTCAAACCAAATCATATAGCATCAGTATATATGTGTATACAGGTGCTGGTCATATAATTAGAATAATCAAAGAGTTGATTTATTTCACTAATTCCATTCAAAAAGTGAAACTTGTATTTTATATTCATTCATTACACACCGACTCATATATTTCAAATGTTTATTTCTTTTAATGTTGATGATTATAACTGACAACTAAGGAAAATCCCAAATTCAATACCTCAGAAAATTAGAATATTGTGAAAAGGTTCAATATTGAAGACACCTGGTGCCACACTCTAATCAGCTAATTAACTCGAAACACCTGGAAAGGCCTTTAAATGGTCTCAGTCTAGTTCTATAGGCTACACAATCATGCTGACTTGACAGTTGCCCAAAAGACGACCATTGACACCTTGCACAAGGAGGACAAGACACAAAAGGTCATCGCAAAAGAGGCTGGCAGTTCACAGAGCTCTGTGTCCAAGCACATTAATAGAGAGGCGCTAAAAAAGTGTACAAGCAATAGGGATAACCTCACCCTGGAGAGGATTGTGAAACAAAACACATTCAAAAATGTGGGGGAGATTCACAAAGAATGGACTGCAGCTGGAGTCAGTGCTTCAAGAACCACTACGCACAGACGTATGCAAGACATGGGTTTCGGCTGTCGCATTCCTTGTGTCAAGACACTCTTGAACAACAGACAGTGTCAGAAGCGTCTCGCCTGGGCTAAAGACAAAAAGGACTGGACTGCTGCTGAGTGGTCCAAAGTTATGTTCTCTGATGAAAGTAAATTTTGCATTTCCTTTGGAAATCAGGGTCCTGGAGTCTGGAGGAAGAGAGGAGAGGCACACAATCCACATTGCTTGAGGTCCAGTGTAAAGTTTCCACAGTCAGTGATGGTTTGGGGTGCCATATCATCTGCTGTTGTTGGTCCACTGTGTTTTCTGAGGTCCAAGGTCAACACAGCCGTATACCAGGAAGTTTTAGAGCACTTCATGCTTCCTGCTGCTTAACAACTTTATGGAGATTAAGATTTCATTTTCCAACAGGACTTGGCACCTGCACACAGTGCCAAAGCAATCAGTACCTGGTTTAAGGACCATGGTATCCCTGTTCTTAACGGGCCGGCAAACTCGCCTGACCTTAACCCATAGAAAATCTATGGGGTATTGTGAAGAGAAAGATGCGACATTCCAGACCCAACAATGCAGAAGAGATGAAGGCCACTATCAGAGCAACCTGGGCTCTCATAACACCTGAGCAGAGCCACAGACTGATCGACTCCACACCACGCCGCATTGCTGCAGTAATTCAGGCAAAAGGAGCCCCGACTAAGTATTGATTGCTGTACATGCACATTCTTTTCAGTTGGCCAAGATTTCTAAAAATCCTTTCTTTGTATTGGTCTTAAGTAATATTCAAATTTTCTGAGATACTGAATTTGGGATTTTCCTTAGTTGTCAGTTATATTCATCCAAATGAAAAGAAATAAACATTTGAAATAGATCATTCTGTGTGTAATGAATAAATATAATATACAAGTTTCACTTTTTGAATGGAATTAGTGAAATAAATCAACTTTTTGGTGATATTCTAATTATATGACCAGCACCTGTAAGTTGAGCTAACCATAAAATGAATTTTATTTTGGCTTAAAAAGTTCAAGCTCTTTGAAATATGAAAATGTAATAGCTACTGTATTAAAACTTCTATAAAGCCAAATCATTCAAAACAAACATCATTTATTCTGCTTTCTAATTGCCTGATATGATACTGTGCTTGTACCATAGTAGCTATCAGATGGTAGTGCGTAGTAGTCTGGATTGCTTGTTTTCATAACTTTGGCTAAATATGATAACGTTTCGCAATGTGCAGCAACTCGAAATATATTAAAATACCCAATAGCGATGTTGGCATATTGTTACCTTGGTTACTGTTGCTTATTACATGATCCAGCCAGCCATAATATTACACAGATTTCACTCCTCGTGCAATTTACACTGAACTTTTGCACCGTTCACAAATAGAAACGTCTTCAGCAGCTCTGACCTGAATGCATGTACGGCGAAAAGGAACAAATCCTGCCTAAAATGAAGGTCATCGGTTGCACAACTGTATGTGGACTTGTGCGATCCTGAAGCTGACAGCTCTTCCTGTTTCAAACACCGCGTGACACTGCGTGTCTACGACAACAAAGCCATTCTCTCAACATTAGATCCATACGTCTTACGTTTTATGAGTATAGACTATGTACTTACGTAAAACATAATCACGGCACAGTGACACTTTTTTTCACGTGTTTGTCTACAGTTTCGTCCATTTCATGTCCTTCAATTAATCATTTCCTGTCGCGGAATTAATACGTAATTGCGTGTCAACGCGCCTCACCGCGTCTATTTTGTGTTATTTACATTGCACATTACACAATATTACATTATTATTACATTTATTTTAATAAAATATTGTCTGCATATGATTTTTTTGGCAATATTGTGAGTTTTTCATTGTTATGCGTTAATGTAAAAATGAATTAACTTTGAAAATGATGATGATGATATTAATTTAATCAAATTAAATTAGATTTTTCCGAGGAATTATTGTCTGTATATGAAAATTGCGTAATAGAATAATAAAATAAACTACTTAATAAAATACATTTATATATTATGTGTATATATATATATATATATATATATATATATATTATATTATATTTTACATATTTAGATATTTTATATTTTATATATTTATATATTTTATATAATTATAATAATAATTTATTTTATATATATATATATTTATATTATATTATATTTTATATATTTATATATTTTATATTTTATTATAATAATTTATTTTATATATATATATATTATAATATTATATTTTATATATTTATATATTTTATATTTTATTATAATAATTTATTTTATATATATATATATATATATATATATATATATATAATATTATAGAAAAAAAAAACTGACGATAAAAAGCGACGATAGTCATTGTGAAACTGACGTCATCTCAAATCGTGGTACACGCATTTAGCAGTTAGCTCAAAGCACAGGGAGTTAGCCGTTAAAAATGATATGATAGATACAGTACACTGATTGCTGCACAGATTGTATATCCTGAAAACAGGAATCCAGTCCGGGGTTTCCCGCCGCCTCACGCCGACGTCCATTAAATATCCTGAAGTTGACTGGAGAGTGTAGGTCGAGTCTGGCAGAATGGATTGACATAAGAAGGATTTGCCTTTTATCGGGTGCTTTAGTCTCTGTGGCAGCATGTCAGTGTCACAGTTCACAGTTAGACTTTAAAGACGGTATTCACTCGTGCCTAGGGAAGATCCATCGAAGAGAAATGCTGAGGGATCGGTCGTGTCGTACAGGCGGGGAATATTATTAGCCCTTCAGACAGTGCATCTGTCTCTCCGGTATGTAAAGTATTTCAACTCCCTTCAAAGTGTTAATAACAATACAGCAGCCCACGGATGAACGCCCTCGTGTTTTATTAATTGATTCGTATTACATTTAAAAGTCTGTAGAGCAGTTTAGAGAAACTGAAACAAACTGTTGTTAGAGATAAGCGATTAGTGAGCCACAACGGTTGTCTCAAAACCTAGTTAGTTCCCTACTTGGACAGCATTTTTGAGAATCGTGGGCGCGTGACTCACAATTCTGTTCGTGTCTGTGAGTGAAACACAAAAGTTCACTGGCTTTTAGACACAGCCAGTGTGTAAACTTGTGTTTAGCACTGACACTCCTCACGCTTGCTTAATTTCTGTTTATGTTTTACTCATGACAGGTGGGGAAACACTTGATTCACTTGACACATGAAAACAAACAGTTCAAATCAATTAACATGTCGTTTTCCCCTTACAATAACTGTACTTAAGGATGACCATAGTCATATACCATGATATTTTAAAGTGTTATTTCACCCAAAAAATGTACTCTCACTCAAGCCATCGTAGGTTTTTATGACTTTCGTCTTTCAGCCAAACACAATCGGAGTTTGTATAAGCTTTATAATGGGATGAAGCCCCAAAAAGTGCATCCATTAGTCATAAAAGTGATCCATGCAGCTCAGGGGGTTTTTAAGGCCTCTTGATGGCAATGGGTTTTTGTAAGAAAAATATCCATATTTGAAACTAAATTGTAATCAATGGCTGTACACAAGTGTAGTTCCCGGGGGATGATTGACCGTTGCGTATTGACGAACGTATGAGCGCGCGGGATAGGGCAAATAAGGCAAATGTTACGAACCGTAGATAAAATAACTTCTGATGGTGAGCTGTTATGTGAGAAAATTCTTTCATTATGAAAAATATCCCAAAATTAATAGTCAAGCATATTTACAGTACAAACCTTGTCAGTGAACTGTGAGGACAAAAAAAAAAAACATAATCTAGGTAAAATGTTCAATTAATCAAGATTTTGATTTTAGGTCATATTGTCCAGTCCTAGATTATAATTTATAAAGTTTTAAATATGGATATTTTTCTTACAAAAACCCATCACTTCAGAAGGCCTTTATTAAAACCCTATTGGATTGTTTTTATGATGGATGGATGCGCTGTTTTGGGCATCAAACTCTCAAGTACCATTCAATCCTATTATACAGCTTGAAAGAGCCAGGATCATTTTTAATATAACTCTGATTGTGTTTGGCTGAAAGAAGAAAGTCATATAAACCTAGGATGACTTGAGGGTGAGTAAATTATGGGATAATATTCATTTTGGGGGGAACTAAACCTTTAAGGTACTATGTCAAAAAACATGCCAACGTCCAAACGCTATTAACACTATGGTACTGTTTAATAACCATGTAATACCATTTTCTAAGCATAAAAATGATCTTATTAATACAATCGATAAGGTTTTAGAGCTAGATACATTGTTCTTAAAGGCTGCATATCTCCTTTAGTATACATTACATTTCATAGCATCCTCTATTTTGCTTTTTTCCCTGACTGAAATATATTTAGATATAGCCTACTTTATTTAAACCACAAATATAAGGCGGAAACTCTACAGTGTTTGGACTCTAGCGAGGATATTCCTTAATATAGGATTGATATAGAAAATACTTTGCACCTGCACACACTGTCATCGAAGTATATCATACTTCAGACATCACGTTTATATGTTAGGTGGCCTATTTACTGTTGCGCTTTATTAGCTTGAAGTTAATGACCCAATTTAATGGCTTGACAAGCACAGCGTTCTTTACTGTGTTTATGTATTTATTTGAAACGGATCGATGGGATCATCCTTTTTTTTAAATAGCCAGAAGGCTTAATTTTACATCACAGTCATAATTCATGATTTCCTACTTGCTAATCTGTGCAGGTGTTATCAGGAGGAGGGGCATTCTCCTTCTAGAGAGCATTTGATTGGACAGAAATCTGTGTAGTGCAGAATGTGTCATCAGGTGCGTCTTAATCAGCTGCCTTGGTGGTGAATGGGAAGGATCCTGGCTCACTACAACTCCATTGACAACTTATTTGCATTTTAATACGTCACCACATTTCAGAGGTAAATTAATTATAAATGTTAGCTAGATTATGTTGACCGCTGTCAAGTGTTTATGATGAAATGTACATAAATAACTTAAAAGTCTTTTTAAAACTCCTTTGCGCGTCCTGATGTGTATTGAATTGGCTTGTGCAATTTCGCACTTCAAAAAAGTGATGCAATTTCTGTTAAGGGGATGACTTTGTTAAAGACTAACGGTTCTCTGATCAGTGCCCTGACTATAATAAACGAAGGAGTTGATTGCGACATACGCGTCAATATTTTGTTTTATTTTTCCATAAGAGAAAGTTTGTGAATTTTAAATGTGTACGGAGGAGTAAAACAGCATATAGATGGCTTCAAAACCCACAAATATGAACTACAAGCCACACATTTCAATCATTATGAACGTAATCAGGCTACATAATTCAATATCGTATTGTCCTTTCCACAGGTAACCATACATCTATATGCCAACAGTGGAAAAATGTCAGTGTGATCTTATTTGAAACAGGGAACATTACCTGGAAGATCTGAAAAGTGCTGTTGCCCAGAGTCATCTTCATACTGTTTTCCATGCCGGCTATCCTGAACTCCTCCTCCCTCACCCTCACTTGCTTCAGCTATGCCTCATATTCCCAAAGCACCCAAGAAGTCATCGCGTGCATCCAAAAAGCAAAATGTTAGGAGGGTGAAAGCTTCCACGACTAGGAGGCAAACGGTCAACTCGCTCAAAGCCAGTGGTGAGATCAAGAAGGCCAGAGACAAGAAACGAGCCGTCAGGGGGGCCCAGAGGACTGTTGTCAGCAAGCCCAGCAAGAGAACAGTCAAGAATGTTCGTGTTGTTAAAGGATCCAGGCACACGCGTGGTTCTTTGAAACAAAATGGCTTGTTGTCAAAACTTAATGGGAAAGGGAAGTCACCTAGGAATAGTGTCTCGTGTCCGAGCGTCCTGCAGGAAGTTGAGTCCTACAGGAGGGTGGTTACAAGAAGAAAGGGAGATCAGGAGATCAGGGAACAGGATACCGATACTAAAAGGTCAGAAGTTCATGATCCTGCTGGTGATGAACAACAAAAGGGTGCTGTAATTCCCACTGGAGAGGGACAGAGCATTAACAGCTCAGAGGAAACTGCGGAGGAGCACAGAGAGACTGTTGTTCATGACACTGACAATGCAGAGGAGGAGAAGGTAAAAGCAAACACAGAAACTGTACAAAACGAAATCTGTCCTGCTTCTAACGAGCAGCCAAACACAGCACTTGTTGAGCAGCATGTCCCTCCGAGGCATGACCCCGTCAATAACGTGGACTTTGTCTACAACAATAATACCTCAGCCCCAGCGACTCCCTCCCCTTCACAGTCAGATAAGTATGCTTTAGGTCAGGTTGAGGAGGTTCAACACATGGACTTTCCCGAAAGTTCTTTTCAAACCACTCCAGAAAACTGTACGGGAACAGGTGAGACCGTGGCCTCCCAAGTGTGTGAATCCTCCAATGAATCACCAGCCCTTGGAAACATTGCAAATGCTCCCCAGAAGGAGAAAAGTGAGTTTCAAAGCACTGCAGATGTGGACACCAAAGATGAAAATGACGATGCTGAAATGTCGATGAAGAAAGAGGGAGCGCTTTCTCTCCTCTCGCTGAGCACAACCATTTACAACAGCACTCTTTGTGAAATGGGCCACGGGCCTCAGGCGACGACATCGCTCTCCAGTAGCACAGAAAGCACCCAGTCCTCGTTTGACAGCGAGTCAGAGTCGGTTCTGGAGCACAGGGTGTCGGGAAACCCTTCTCTCCAAGTTGAGGATATTCAGCTGCGTTTACTTCGAGTTCAAGAGAGGAGGGAGAGGAAGAAGAGAAGTCGCTGCTGTGTTTGTGTGCCTTGTCTGCGCAAGATGAACTGTGGGGAATGCAGGAGTTGCCTGAACCGAAAAACGGGGCATCAGATCTGTAAGCTCAGGAAGTGTATTGAGCTGAGGAAAAAGCCCCTCGTGATCAGTACGAGAGAGGTAAGGCACCTGACTCTTCAACTTCTTGACGTGTCTCTTGCCCTAACCCAGGGGTGTCCAAACTCAGTCCTGGAAGGCCACTGTCCTGCAGAGTTTAGCTCTAACTTGCCTCAAAACATCTGGAAGTTTCTAGTTTTCCTAGTAAGACCTTGATTAGCTGGTTCAGGTGGATTTAATTACAATCCCCCTGAAGTGCCTTGGAACGTACAGCATTATTCAATGTGTTGACATACTTTACACAGAAACAGTAAGACAGGGCGGGACATATCGAACAGCTCCTCCCCGTTTTTTCAAATAGCCAATATCGTTTTGCTTACTTCATAGCTCAGTAAAGCCTCAGTTTCCTTCTAATCTCTAATAGTTTCTCCTCCTGGTCTCCTCCATATCACTTTAAAATACAGCATTTTGTGCAGAATTCAATACTTTTTGTGATCTGCGAAGACTCGCGCATATCATGTCTCTGGACTGGAGCAGACTGTGGAAACTCGCTTGACACTAACGTGAAACCAGAATTCATTCACCTCAATGGAAAACCGTCTTGATTGTTCCCAATCCTCTATACTAGGGGTGGCGAACTCCGGTCCTAGAGAGCCACAGTCCTGCAGATTTCAACTCCAAACCTGATAAAAATTCACCTTTAGTAACCCTTCAGACCACGATTAGCTTGTTCGGGTGTGTTTGATTAGGGTTGAAACAAAACCACCCCTGCCCTATATAGTGCACTTTGTGCCTTTCACAATGAAGAAAATGGTAAATGTGTGAACAAGTGAGCGATTTCAGCCGCAGCTTCAGCATCTATTCATAGCGTAGGAGGCGGGATGTTTAGATTCTAGAGAGCATTTGATTGGGGAGAAAATCTGATGAGAATTTGAAGTGCTGAGTGATGTCACCAACATCATTGATCCATATTGGGAGAAGTGAGAGACTGTAAGGTTCGAACACTTCGCTATATCTTCTGAATTCGAATTTTGTCATTGTTTTGGAGCTCACTTGCTTATAGATATGAGTAGGTTAACATATTCGTTCTAAAAGTCAAAAAAAATTTGATTTCATGGTGACTTTAAAGTTTAAGCTAAACTCTGAATACCAGTGGCCCTTCCGGAGCAGGACTGGACACTCCTGCCCTAACCTCAACATTTTTGAATTCAAGTCAAGGCAAAGGATGTTCAGTATGACATTTAATCTCAGAGTTACTTTGAAATGTCATCAATTAAAGGGGTCATACCATTAAAAAAATCCTTGATCTTTAGAGTCCTAGTTAAAAAAAAATTATTTTTGAACATTTTGTGATGAATACATCAGTTCACACATCAATAATGTATATAGGATGATGCAAATCTTCCACCCGGTCACAGAGGTAAATGAGGACAGTGCCTTAAAAGTTGTGAAACTTTCCACTCTACTTATCCTTCCCAAAGATCCCAAAGTTAAACTAAAGACTAAAGTTCATTTTGAAGGTTCCCTGATTATTTAAATCACTCCAAGACATTTCAGGGTGGATTGCGTGGTGATCCTGTCCCTTTCACATGGCAGCACTATAACAGTTGTCAGTCTTGTTTGCAGTGCTAAATGTGGTTCTGTTCAAACGTGGTTCGGTTAAGAAGAAGATTGACAGCTGCATTATTTAACCGAATGACTCCCTTACATTTTCAGGGCTCACAATTTTTCAAATCTTTCTCACAATCAGTCTTTGCAAAAAGACTGTTACTGGAGGCAGTTAAAAACTTGACAGCAAACCAACAAGCCGATGTGCAAGCAAGCGGCGGAGAGCGCAGATATATGCGTTTCTGATAAATGCAGCAGCAAAAAAAATCATGACACTGGAAGATTTGGACATTACAAATAGCAGCACCTGCTCTTCTGTTAAAAATAAGGTGGAAAAGTGGGCCTTGTGTAAAAAACCATGACCCATTTAATGACATTACTAGGCAGGAGAGGTTTTAATAAAGACATTAGCTATGTTTCCATTAGGGGTGTGACGAGACCCCTATCCCACGAGACACGAGATCGGGTTCACGAGACGAGATTTTTATAGTATTTTTAAGAAATCCTCAATAATGAAACGTATGAAGGGAAAATAGTCTTTTATTCAACTGAAAATCATAAAATGCAAAAATGTTGGTGCATTTTGAAATCAACTTGTAATGCATGTCATTTTACTTCTATTTTAATGAATTATTTGCAGTAAAACAACATGCTAAATGTTCTGCCACAAAATCAACCAATTGTTTTCTGCCCTGTATAATTTCACATGAGAAATCTCACTGAACTTCTTTCTACAGATTGAACATAAACTAAACAGTATGAATAAAATAAACATATAAATAAATAAAAAATCAAATAACACTTTAAGTGTCACTTTAACTGCAGTACAAAGTTGACCATTTCCCAGTCACTATTGATTGTGTGGCTGTAACTGTTATATAGCTCTGCGTACACCGAGAAGTCCAACCGTCAGCAGTAATAGCCTCTTTAGGGGCCGTTCACATATCGCGCCTAAAAAAGCGTGTAAAGCGCGGCCGCGTCGCTTCCTCCTTCTTTTGCAAGCGTTCGGGAGCTCGCGCTTCTGTGGCGTCTGTCGTTGCTATGCAACCATGAACTGTGCTCTCCACAACCATGAGGAAGGCGCGCCAGGAAAAAACGAGCGCGCCTCACCGCATGCGCGTCGCGACCGCGTCGCTTCCATTTTGCGCAAATGAAAATGCGCGCGATATGTGAACGGCCCCTGAGAGTCTGTACAACCTTTGCCGAGGTGTATAGTATAGTTTTCTTACAATGTTTACATATCGTTTGTGTCTTGTGTGTTATTCTTTCGCCGTTTATTATTTCTACTGGAAAACCAAAATGTTTCCACACATACGATTTGAAAGTGGCGGGAGCATCTTCAATAATAATTTCACCCTCACACTGATTGAACGACTAGACAACTTTTCACCTTGACGAGAAATCTCGTCACGTTTTAGTCTCGCGAGATCTCGTCTCGTCACACCCCTAAGCTGTGTCCGAAACCGCCCACTCGTTCACTAACCCCTATGTAGTGCACGGCAGTTGAGCGCACTATATCAGCAAAGAGTGAACGAAAATGACAGCGCTGACAATTTCGTCATCAACATTTCCTATACCCGTCTGTAATATGTCCTGTTTAGCTTAATGAATTGTATATTACTGTTTATTTGTCATGTTTATTGAGAATAAAGAGAGAATAAAAACATGTCATGCTATTTAGTAAATTTATATTTAAAAATAACAGAACAAAAACACTACACTGTCACATTTGTTTATAAAAAATATAATAGTAAATAAATACAATATAAACAACAGTATACACTGTACAACAGTTCACTAACATATGAGAAAAATCGACCAAATTATCATATGATAATAAGTATATATATTATGATATAAACCTGTATCATTTCGCTTCAAAATATCTTTACAAAGATGTTCTAATTAATAAAAAAATGACACTTACATTTGTAGAAGTTGCCGCTTCCCGTATTGCCGTCCGCCATATTTATTTTTCTTTCGCGCTCGATCGTCTTATCGCGTTGGATTTTGGGTAATGGCGCTTTAACGAGTGTACGTCGAATGTACACTCAAAATCAGAGAGGATTGTGGGTAAACGTAGTGAACAAATGTAGGGAATGAAGTCGTTCACTCAGAATTCGGACAGCACTACAAAATGGCCGACACCCGGTATAGTGCACTATATAGTGGATAGGGAGCGGTTTCGGACACAGCTCTAGTTTCCATCCAAAATTGCGGATTTAACTCATGTGCCAAATGGGAATATCGCATAAAACATTTGCGGATAAAGCAGCATTTCCATTCAGTGAGTCGAAGAGAATCATCACTTCCTGATAAACTGGCTCCAAATCGCCATTAAAAGTTGTACTGTATACAGTAATTTTCGTACATAATAAATTACTTCCAATTAATTACTTTGCTTTGTTTACAGTCAGTCTTAAACATGTATTTAAAAAACCCAATTTGTATTTGTATTTATTTATTTATCTTTGCTGATCCGAAAAATGATCCGAACCGTGACAACAGACAGGCATTTTAGAAAAACCAAAACACAATTTCAGATCGGTCTGCTGGTCAGTACTGTCCCATCACGCAGAGTCACATGACTTTTTTTGATGTGCAAGAATTTATTCAGTAAATGTGTTTCCTTCATAGTTTTCTTCGAATTTATGCGCATTTTGGTGTTTCCATCCAGTAGTTTTTTGTGTTATCACAGCATACACATAAAAATAGGTGGATGAAAACATAGCTAGCAGTCTCAGTTTTACTTACTGATCATACTTCTCATCATTACTGTCGTCTGATTGCATTGGCTCAAGAAAATATGAAAGAAATAGATGAGCACTGTTTTCAGGCAAAACCCATCACATGATTCACCATGAGCTCTGCACGTGGCCTGTGTGTTACAGCATGTGTGTGAGAGAAAGAATGAATGGCACTCTAGTCAAGTCTCCATGTCACAGCGTGTCCTTCCATTATTTGTGTTTGACGAGTCACACAGGAAATTCAGTTGTTCGACAGTTTGGATGTGTGTCTCAATCGTCACAATGACTGTGAAAACAATTCTCACACCCTAAATCAAAAATGAGTAAGTCTGAATTCCTGGCGTTTTTGAGTCGAGCTGTGTGATGTTGGCTCATAAAACATGCTACAACATGTGAACAACATGCTAAATCTTGCTAGCAATGTGTTGAAACTGGCAAGCAATGTAGTAAAACATGTTAGCAACGTGCTAATTCATGTTAGCAACTTGCTAAATCATGCTAGCAATGTGTTGAAACTGGCAAGCAATGTAGTAAAACATGTTAGCAACGTGCTAATTCATGTTAGCAACTTGCTAAATCATGCTAGCAATGTGTTGAAACTTGCAAGCAATGTAGTAAAACATGTTAGCAACATGCTAATTCATGCTAGCAACTTGCTAAATCATGCTAGCAATGTGTTGAAACTTGCAAGCAATATGGTAAAACATGTTAGCAACATGTTAAACCATGCTAGAAACATGTTAGCAATGTGTTAATTCATACTAGCAATGTGTGAAAACATGCTAGCTACATAATTCATATTAGTAATATGCCAATTCATACTTGCAATGTGCTAAAATATTTATGCAACTTTAAATCGGGCTAACAACTTGCCAACAATGTGTTAAAATATATTAGCAATGTGTTAAAATATGAAAGTGAAAGTCATGATGTATTGTCAGGTATGGTGACCCATACTTGAAATTTGTGCTCTGCATTTATCCCATCCAAGTGCACACACACAGCAGTGAGTAGTGAACACACACACACACTCAGTGAACACACAGCCGGAGCAGTTGCCCGGAGAGCAATTAGGGTTAGGTGCCTTGCTCAAGGGCACATTAGTCATGGTATCGAAGGTGGAGAGAGTGTTGTTTATTCACAATCGCCACCTTCAATACCTGCCGGCGTGGGAATCGAACCAGCAACCTTCACGTTACAAGCCCAACTCCCTCACCATTAGGCCACGACTACCCTATGCTACAAACATGTTAGCAGAATGTAAAATAATGCTACACAAGCCTGTAAGCAACATGCTAATTCATGCTAGCAATGTGTTGAAACTTGTAAGCAATGTAGTAAAACATGTTAGCAACATGCTAATTCATGCTAGCAATGTGTTGAAACTTGCAAGCAATGTGGTAAATCATGTTAGCAACATGCTAATTCCTGCTAACAACATGTTGAAACATTCTAGCAATGTTATTTCATGTTAGTAACGTGTTAGTAACATGCTAGCAATGTGCTAAAACATGCTACCAATGTTCTTAAACATGTAAGCAACATGTTAAATCATGCTAGCTACATGTTAAACCATGCTAGAAACATGTTAGCAATGTGTTAACTCATGCTAGCAATGTGTGAAAACATACTAGCTACATAATTCATATTAGTAATATGCCAATTCATACTTGCAATGTGCTAAAATATTTATGCAACGTTAAATTGGGCTAGCAACTTGTTAAAACATGCCAACAATGTGTTAAAATGTATTAGCAATGTGTTAAAATATGCTACAAACATGTTAGCAGAATGTAAAATAATGCTACACAGATACTAAGACATGTGAACAACATGCTAAATCATGCTAGCAATGTGTTGAAACTTGCAAGCAATGTGGTAAATCATGTTAGCAACATGCTAATTCATGCTAACAACATGTTGAAACATTCTAGCAATATGTTATTTCATGTTAGTAACGTGTTAGTAGCATGCTAGCAATGTGCTAAAACATGCTAGCAATGTTCTTAAACATGTAAGCAACATGTTAAATCATGCTAGCTACATGTTAAACCATGCTAGAAACATGTTAGCAAAGTGTTAACTAATGCTAACAATGTGTGAAAACATACTAGCTACATAATTCACATTAGTAATATGCTAAGTCATGCTTGCAATGTGCTAAAATATTTATGCAACGTTAAATTGGGCTAGCAACTTGTTAAAACATGCCAACAATGTGTTAAAATATGCTACAAACATGTTAGCAGAATGTAAAATAATGCTACACAGATGCTAAGACAGGTGAACAACATACTAAATCATGCTAGCAATGTGTTGAAACTTGCAAGCAATGTGGTAAATCATGTTAGCAACATGCTAATTCATGCTAACAACATGTTGAAACATTCTAGCAATATGTTATTTCATGTTAGTAACGTGTTAGTAACATGCTAGCAATGTGCTAAAACATGCTAGCAATGTTCTTAAACCTGTAAGCAACATGTTAAATCATGCTAGCTACATGTTAAACCATGCTAGAAACATGTTAGCAAAGTGTTAACTCATGCTAACAATGTGTGAAAACATACTAGCTACATAATTCACATTAGTAATATGCTAAGTCATGCTTGCAATGTGCTCAAATATTTATGCAAAGTTAAATTGGGCTAGCAACTTGTTAAAACATGCCAACAATGTGTTAAAATATATTAGCAATGTGTTAAAATATGCTACAAACATGTTAGCAGAATGTAAAATAATGCTATACAGATGCTAAGACAGGTGAACAACATGCTAAATCATGCTAGCAATGTGTTGAAACTTGCAAGCAATGTGGTAAAACATGCTAATTCATGCTAGCAACATGTTGAAACATTCTAGCAATATGTTATTTCATGTTAGTAACATGTTAGTAACATGCTAGCAATGTGCTAAAACATGCAAGCAATGTTCTTAAACATGTAAGCAACATGTTAAACCATGCTAGAAACATGTTAGCAAAGTGTTAACTCATGCTAGCAATGTGTGAAAACATACTAGCTACATAATTCATATTAGTAATATGCTAATTCATGCTTGCAATGTGCTAAAATATTTATGCAACGTTAAATTGGGCTAGCAACTTGTTAAAACATGCCAACAATGTGTTAAAATATATTAGCAATGTGTTAAAATATGCTACAAACATGTTAGCAGAATGTAAAATAATGCTACACAGATGCTAAGACATGTGAACAACATTCTAAATCATGCTAGCAATGTGTTGAAACTTGCAAGCAATGTGGTAAAACATGTTAGCAACGTGCTAATTCATTGCTAACAACATGTTGAAACATTCTAGCAATATGTTATGTCATGTTAGTAACGTGTTAGTAACATGCTAGCAATGTGCTAAAACATGCTAGCAATGTTCTTAAACATGTAAGCAACATGTTAAATCATGCTAGCTACATGTTAAACCATGCTAGAAACATGTTAGCAATGTGTTAACTCATGCTAGCAATGTGTGAAAACATACTAGCTACATAATTCATATTAGTAATATGCCAATTCATACTTGCAATGTGCTAAAATATTTATGCAACTTTAAATCGGGCTAGCAATTTGCCAACAATGTGTTAAAATATATTAGCAATGCGTTAAAATATGCTACAAACATGTTAGCAGAATGTAAAATAATGCTACACAGATGCTAAGACATGTGAACAACATGATAAATCATGCTAGCAATGTGTTGAAACTTGCAAGCAATGTGGTAAAACATGTTAGCAACATGCTAATTAATGCTAACAACATGTTGAAACATTCTAGCAATATGTTATGTCATGTTAGTAACGTGTTAGTAACATGCTAGCAATGTGCTAAAACATGCTAGCAATGTTCTTAAACATGTAAGCAACATGTTAAATCATGCTAGCTACATGTTAAACCATGCTAGAAACATGTTAGCAAAGTGTTAACTCATGCTAGCAATGTGTGAAAACATACTAGCTACATAATTCACATTAGTAATATGCTAATTCATGCTTGCAATGTGCTAAAATATTTATGCAACGTTAAATTGGGCTAGCAACTTGTTAAAACATGCCAACAATGTGTTAAAATGTATTAGCAATGTGTTAAAATATGCTACAAACATGTTAGCAGAATGTAAAATAATGCTACACAGATGCTAAGACAGGTGAACAACATGCTAAATCATGCTAGCAATGTGTTGAAACTTGCAAGCAATGTGGTAAATCATGTTAGCAACATGCTAATTCATGCTAACAACATGTTGAAACATTCTAGCAATATGTTATTTCATGTTAGTAACGTGTTAGTAACATGCTAGCAATGTGCTAAAACATGCTAGCAATGTTCTTAAACCTGTAAGCAACATGTTAAATCATGCTAGCGACATGTTAAACCATGCTAGAAACATGTTAGCAATGTGTTAACTCATGCTAGCAATGTGTGAAAACATACTAGCTACATAATTCATATTAGTAATATGCTAATTCATGCTTGCAATGTGTTAAAATATTTATGCAACGTTAAATTGGGCTAGCAACTTGTTAAAACATGCCAACAATGTGTTAAAATATATTAGCAATGTGTTAAAATATACTACAAACATGTTAGCAGAATGTAAAATAATGCTACACAGATGCTAAGACAGGTGAACAACATGCTAAATCATGCTAGCAATGTGTTGAAACTTGCAAGCAATGTGGTAAAACATGCTAATTCATGCTAGCAACATGTTGAAACATTCTAGCAATATGTTATTTCATGTTAGTAACATGTTAGTAACATGCTAGCAATGTGCTAAAACATGCTAGCAATGTTCTTAAACATGTAAGCAACATGTTAAACCATGCTAGAAACATGTTAGCAATGTGTTAACTCATGCTAGCAATGTGTGAAAACATACTAGCTACATAATTCATATTAGTAATATGCTAATTCATGCTTGCAATGTGCTAAAATATTTATGCAACGTTAAATTGGGCTAGCAACTTGTTAAAACATGCCAACAATGTGTTAAAATATATTAGCAATGTGTTAAAATATACTACAAACATGTTAGCAGAATGTAAAATAATGCTACACAGATGCTAAGACAGGTGAACAACATGCTAAATCATGCTAGCAATGTGTTGAAACTTGCAAGCAATGTGGTAAAACATGCTAATTCATGCTAGCAACATGTTGAAACATTCTAGCAATATGTTATTTCATGTTAGTAACATGTTAGTAACATGCTAGCAATGTGCTAAAACATGCTAGCAATGTTCTTAAACATGTAAGCAACATGTTAAACCATGCTAGAAACATGTTAGCAAAGTGTTAACTCATGCTAGCAATGTGTGAAAACATACTAGCTACATAATTCATATTAGTAATATGCTAATTCATGCTTGCAATGTGCTAAAATATTTATGCAACGTTAAATTGGGCTAGCAACTTGTTAAAACATGCCAACAATGTGTTAAAATATATTAGCAATGTGTTAAAATATGCTACAAACATGTTAGCAGAATGTAAAATAATGCTACACAGATGCTAAGACAGGTGAACAACATGCTAAATCATGCTAGCAATGTGTTGAAACTTGCAAGCAATGTGGTAAAACATGCTAATTCATGCTAGCAACATGTTGAAACATTCTAGCAATATGTTATTTCATGTTAGTAACATGTTAGTAACATGCTAGCAATGTGCTAAAACATGCTAGCAATGTTCTTAAACATGTAAGCAACATGTTAAACCATGCTAGAAACATGTTAGCAAAGTGTTAACTCATGCTAGCAATGTGTGAAAACATACTAGCTACATAATTCATATTAGTAATATGCTAATTCATGCTTGCAATGTGCTAAAATATTTATGCAACGTTAAATTGGGCTAGCAACTTGTTAAAACATGCCAACAATGTGTTAAAATATATTAGCAATGTGTTAAAATATGCTACAAACATGTTAGCAGAATGTAAAATAATGCTACACAGATGCTAAGACACGTCAACAACATGATAAATCATGTTAGGAAGCTTATAAAACTTTCAAACCTTCAGACAAGGCTTCGTCAAGCCAACATAAATGTTTGTCTCGAAGAACTTTACTTTCTAGTTGCTGTTGAAAACAGGATTGCTGTTTATGATTTAGTGGTAATTATCCAACTTTATGAAGTGGTATTTCAAGACCCTTTGTCAAATCTCCAAAGAAACTGTGAGAATGTATATAACTGCCCATGTTTTTGTCATTTTAGTCAGCGTTCCTCTAAACATTAGAGCACGGATCTGGGTTTCCCAGGGAATGCATGACATGATGAAATGTATGGCTTGAAAGCAGTATAAGTCAAGTTTCTGCTTTGTAACGAATCACAACATTTGCCATTGATGCATAGAGTTGCTAGTTTTGTTCAGTCTGAAATGTTTTGAAAAAGTCGCACAATTGCTTTCACTCTCACCCAATTATATAATCGTTTCTGTCAATTGTGAGTGTTTGGGTCTGTTCTCTAATGTCTATCTGTTAATAGTTGTCTGTCAGGGACAGGGATGATGACAGGATTACACCAGATTGAGGTCTGTAAACATATCAGTCATTTCCCTAAAATTTAGGCCAGCGTTCAGCCAGGGTCACATCTGCCATAGTTACGTAGTCAGACTTTAGTCAGGTTGTCATCGGTGTCTGGATGCAAGCGGGTGGTTTGTGGGCTAAATATCTATTACACTTGGGATTGTGTGTCTTTATCTTTAAAGGGTTGATGGGAAAGGCCATCTGTAATTATGTAATTAACTACATAAGCAGGGTTGTTGTGTGTGCATCCATCTGCCAATGAGTGTCACATGATAGGTAAAGTGGAAATGAGTGCAAGAGGAAATGTAGATGCTTCTGAAATATTCACCCTCTGTTCGATGTATGATAAACAATGAGTATTTTAGTTATATATATACTGTACACTACCGTTCAAAAGTTTTTTTCATTTTTTAGAAATCTTTCTGAATAATACATTTATTCAGCAAGGATGCATTAAATTTATCAAAAGTGACAGTAAAGTCATTTATAATGTTACAAATAAAAAGCTGTTCTATTCGTTAAAGAATTCTGAAACAAATATATTACTGTTTCCACAAAAATATGAAGCAGCACAACTGTTTTCCACATTGATAATAATCAGAAATGTTTCTTGAGCAGCAAATCATCATATTAGAATGATTTCTGAAGGATCATGTGACACTGAAGACTGGAGAAATTATGCTGAAAATTCATGTTTTCCATCACAGGGATAAATTACATTTTCAAATATGATCAAGGGGAAAACAACTATTTTAATAATATTTATATTTATATATATTTATAAATATAATATATATATATATATATATATATATATATATATTTATAATATATATATATATATATATATATATATATATATATATATTTATTTATAATAATAATAAATGGCTGTTTTAATATATTTTGGATTAAAGAAATGAAGACTTTATTAAACTATTAGACTGTATGACTTTATTAAAACATTAAAATATTTTACCCAACTCAAACTTGTAGCATATACTATAAGGATTCAGCTAATTTCCTTATTTAATATAAAATAAATAAATATTTTGAACGAAAATTGTGACCAATATGGTAAAATTTTTAATTAAATACAGGTTTTTTTTTCTAAAATCAGTCATATATATATATATATATTATACTCAAAGATATTTCAAAGTAGTTAATTTTAAGTTCATTTCCTCTTGAACAGTTTAAATCCAGTCTGTTTGGTTGTATTAGGAAGAAAGGGGCTTTCCAGACAAGAACATCAGGATCAGCCTGCATCCACACCTTCTATCAGGTCAAAAGTTAACAAACATGAAACACTGGTGCTGCCAAACTGATCAGATGAATCCCGATAGTTGGAATGGGTAAGACTTGCATGTGCTCTGACTTGAAATAAACAGAATTGGATTTATTACAATAATAATTTCTTCAAGAAATCAACATGCTGGGCAATTTGCGATCCAGTACGAGTAATCCGGTGTCCCTTTGTCTTTTTGTTTTTGCTGCATCTCTCGTTAATTAGTGTTATTGAACAAAATGACCCCTGGGCTAGAAGCGATCTCATACCACATCTCACAGCCTGTGCCGCAACATGTCTTCATCACTGTAGAATAGTCATAGCAATTATAAGTGATGTGTGTTTTATTTACTTTTCAGACCGTAGCTTTTGCTTAGGGTTGAACTACGCAGGGTTTGTGATTTCAGATTAAATCTCAATAACTTCATGTCTGTTCATTTTAACATCAGCAGGCTTTTTGTGATCATGTTTGTTCCTTTTCTAATTATAAGACATTCATACAAAAAAAAAAACCCATTCTGATGGGTGTGCACATCTGCCATCCAGCTGTGACACTTCCAACTACACTGACACTCCATGAGCTATCGGTTGAAAATGTTTCACCTATGATTGCATGTTTGGCATGCCTTTGTGATGGAGCTACTGCCGTGTGCTTGTGAATGGCAAGGGGGCTGCTTGGCTTGGCACAGATGAGGAAGAGGGAAATCAGGGAAAAACAACGAGTAAGTGGACTGTTGGTTCAGTTAGGTCTGGTTTTAATCACATCTGACAGCACACTGAGGCCAGGCAGGATGCTGAGGTAACGCTTCAGAATACAGTGGCTTCAGTTTTTGTCACATGTCCTGATTTGCTTTCAAGAAATGTTTTGACCACATCATGAGTTCAGGTATTACTAAACGCTAACCGGAAGGCTCTTAAATCGTGGGTTTTTCTGTAGCTAGAGGATTTGTATCTCCAGTCCCAGAGGTAGATACAGCAACCCATCCTCCCCTGGGTTCTGCTTTGTGTTACAGGCAAACAAAATATATTACACTGAATGGGAAAGCTCTACCTAGTTTCTCAGAAAACCATGACGGCTTTCTCTTCTCCAGGAAGTGTTTATTTGGATTGAGTATGCTTATCAAGATGGTAACCTCAAGTTCTCCATTTTTTTTTTAAACTGTGGCCTACAACAAAGGTTTTCTATTGCTAGTTTTGTTCACAGATGATTTGCATTGAAAACCGGATGTTCTTAACTAAATCCGTGTACTATAATGTCCTGATTCAAATGGCTATGCAGAGGATAAATTACTTTGACATCTGTGTAGCTATAAATTCTCCTTGTATTTGTATTGTTGGCTGCTTGTCAAATCCTCCAGACATTGAGAAGCAAGGGTATAGCAAATATTATAACTGACCCCCACCCCACATCATAACATGCCATGCTACTTTTAGAATTTACCAGATTTGTCTTCCTCATTTTTTTGAGACACAATCATTCTATTTTAAGAGGTTTATTTTTCTTGGCTGCATTGGGATGGAAAAGAAATGGCTTGAAATGATGACTTTTAAAACTCTGCCAACTGGTTTCTTTGGCTGTGAGCTGAATGAACACGCAAGGGATAAATGATAGCACTCATCTACCTTACAGCAAATCCGTTAGGGTGAACGGCACGTAGGGTAATTAATATTCATGACCCCAGCCATGCGTGGCAGTTGTGTGTGCTGAACCGTTAATAGGAAGCACACTTCAAACTTTATTTATTTTTTTTATTTTTTTTGATTCCTTCCCCTGCTGAAAAGAGATCAGTATCCCTTAACACTGGTAATGTTGTAGAACAGTACCTGTAAGTATCCATCTCATCTCAAGCATGAAATGCATGTATCAGCTAAATCCAATCTCAGAATGGTCACTCATACATTGTAGTTCTCTGATAAGAACTTAGTCAATAACTTCCTACTAATGACATTGCTTCAGGTAGGGCTTTCAAAAGAACGGACTTCGGTTTGGTACTGAAATTTAAAAAAAAAAAAAAAAAAATGAGTATTTTGAGCACTGTTGAGCAGATTCTTAAACACCTCTGATTGGCCATTGTGTTCACGCGGTCAACAGATATGTCTGTGATTAGCAACAATGATGAACAACGCTTAAAAAGAGTTGTAAATACATCTTTGACAGATACACAGGGGAGCGTTTGAAAGCTGGCATCTAAGCGGATTCCGGATATATTAGTGATTCGCTGATAGACAGCTGCTTTAAAACATACGTATGATTGGAAATGAAGTAGACACTGCAAAAGAGAACTTAAATCGGCACTCAAAATAAAATAAAATGCATGCGTCACTATATTCGATCCGTGCATTTAGGTCTTAAAGTTAGGTCTTGCGGCAGTCTGTGTTTATAATGATAATAAAACAACAAAGGCCAAAGAAAAATATCACTCAACTGCTCTTGACTGAATAGTTTTTATAAGGATTAATCTATATTTATTTAATTTAAATGGTGAAGACTATGCAGTGTTATTTTACATTTGACATACATATTCAAATTCTGTACCTAAATACTACTGTTAGCCCAACCTAAATATCCCGAAAAGCACTGTTATTTCATTTGGATGTTTGTTCTATTTTATTTATTCGTGCAATTGCTCATAATTTGATTATTTGTTCTTATTTTATTACTGGCTGTTTAGTTGTCTTTAATAATATTTGAAATTTATATTACTTAGGCTAGTAGTTTTTGCTGTGGTATCAAAATTTGAATTAAGAATTGTGAAATTAAATTTGATGTCATAACCTTGTTTATTAAGGTTGCATGGGTCTAACACGATGAAAACAATAGCTATTTTAATTTTCTTACTATTATTTTCTTATTTCTTTTTTGTGGCGGGGCCATTGAAATTTTTGGGGAAAAATCCTTAGCGTTTAACCCTGCACCATAAACATCGCTCTAAGCCAGCAGTTGCATGTGACCAAACCTCTTTTCATATTCAGCTCTCAGGCAGAATGTTTCCTTCCTCACATAAGTTTCTTTGAGAATAAATGGAACTAAGTTTTACAACTTCCATTTACTCTCTTATATATTATGTAATGCATTTTTCTGAAGTGATGTACTTCATAAATCTTGGCTGTGTGTGGAGTTAATTCAAAGTGATCGAAATAATGGAGATTCACACACACAAATCAACACAGACGATCAAGGAAAACGACTGGACCGCTTTAATTGGGCTGAGTCCGTCCAGACTATCCAGTTCGGTTGTGCTGCACTGTGAGACAAGTTAACAAAGTATAAAACTGATCTCTCATTTTTGTTTTGAAGCTACTACACTGCTCAAGGAAACATCACTGAAGACCAAAGATAGTAAATGTTGTAGTTTACAGATGATGTTCATTTAAATTTTTGATCCAAGTTTTCAAATATGGTAAGCATAGGCCAATTAATTAGCTTGCTAACAGTAAGTTCCCCAGTGGGATACAGGGTTTGCAAACTGGAAATTACATTAAAAAATGTTTTTGAGGATTTTACAGTGCCAGGATCTCTAATTAAGGACCAAATTCAGCCTCAAGGGCTCTGTATTGGGTGCAAGAATGCAAATTTGATGGCCTGTATATAATGTGTTTGGTAATTTGGCAATTTTTTGGAGTCCTGTTATTATTCATACTAGTGCGGCTTTTGTTTTGTTTTTCCATGAGTAAGTCTTTCATTGCTATTCCAGAGCCCTTGCCAAATACTACTCGATTAGCCAAAGAACTGAGCTGATATGGTTGCCATGATAGCAGCTTGAATCACCTTGACATCTAATGCCAAACTCAAGAGCATCTGTCCATTAGGTCTCTGATGTTCTCACTGAGCATCTGGTTCATGATGTGTCAATGTTACTCTTTCAACATTTGATCTTAAATCACAGTAATATCTAAAAAGACTTGAGCAATTAAAAATTATCAGAGGTGCACACATATTTTATGTCTTAACAGCCTCTTAAATGTTCAGATATAAGTACTGGATGTATTTTTAGCTGTCTCAGGTAGTCATCATCTCAGCTTGGGCAGAAAAAAACTCCTGGCTTTGACACTTTGTATTTATCATCATGAAAAAACCAAACATGTCAAATAGACTGACAATGCTTCTATCCATTTATTAGTGTTCTGTTTTATCACTATGGAGAGAATACCTAAATGTGTATGTGTCACCTCTGGATGACTGGCACTTAAAGGGTTAGTTCACACAAAAATGAAAATTATGTCATGTATTACTCACCCTCATGCCGTTCTACAACCATTAGACCTTCATTCATCTTCGAAACACAAGTTAAGATATGTTTGATGAAATCCGATGGCTCAGTGAGGCCTCTATTGCCAGCAAGACAATTAACACTTTCAATGCCCAGAAAGCTATTAAAAACATTTAAAAAAAACAAAATAATGACTTTTCAACAATATCTAGTGATGGCTGATTTCAAAACACATGCTTCGAAGCTTTGCAAATCTTTTGTTTCGAATCAGCAGTTCAGAGCACCAAAGTAACGTGATTTCAGTAAACAAGGCTTTGTTACGTCATAAGTGATTCGAAATTTCAATAGTTCAAGAGTTTGGGAGTTTGATACACAAACCGAACCACTGATTCGGCATTGAAAGTGTTAATTGTCTTGGATTTTCGGATTTCATCAAAAATATCTTAATTTGTATTAAGAAGATAAACAAAGGTCTTACGGGTGTAGAGCGATATGAGGGTGAGTAATAAATGACAGAATTTTCATTTTTGGGTGAACAAACCCTTTAATCGGTCAACAAACTACAACAGAAGAAAATTCCAATCCCACACTCATGCGTCACAATATTATTCCTAGGGCCGTTTCTGACCATTTTGATGCCCTAGAGGTGAGATCCCTGCTGGTGCCCCCTTACCTCATCTGCTCTTTGGCTTTCTAGTTTTTGGAGGCTTTAATTCAAGATGGCATACTTGCTGCCATCCTGATCCATGCATACAGTAAATGATTCAGCCTTGAGTTCCTCTTTTCACTCTTCATTCCAGATGCAGCTGCATTTCAAACTACATTTTTATCAACAAACCCCTCTGGTATGTTTGGATTTGGTGTGTTGGACTGTGGTTTATATTTTTATTTTTTATTTATTTTTTTGGCATTTTGCCTTTTGATAGTGTAATATAGAGGAGACAGGAAGCAATGGGAAGAGATAAGGCAATGGCAAAACAAACTTTGGGTTTTACCAGTCCAAAGTAAACATCGTTGTAAGTAGTGAATTTGGGATCTTTTGATACACAACAAAAGAAACTTGGTGGGTCATTGATATACCAGTTCAGGCCTGCTAGCATTACCAACATAACTATACTGAATTCATTTGGCTGTCATTTTTTCTGTTTCAGTGTTTGATTTAACTCTGTTTAGGTGACCTTTTAGAAATCAAGCACTATATTTAACTTTATATACCAAGTTTAAAAAATTTTGTTATTTCAGCAGTAAATTGGTCTCTTCCCAGCATCTGTTAAATCACCAAATAAATTAAAACTGGGGTGCCGTCGTCAATTTACTAGAATTATAGCAAATTCATTATAATAATGTGTCATTTAATTCATAGTATTATGGCCTTTTAATGTATGAACTTAGTGAGTATAGAATTCAATGGTGGTCACAGATGTGTTTTCAATGGTGGCTCATGCAGTCGGATTTAGAGCTGTTATTATAAAAACTATTGAGAATGATGTAGGATGAAGTTAATGTTATGTTCATGTATTTAAATCTCCAGCAAAAAGTTTGAAAGATTTTCCTGGAGTCTGTGGGCAGGGTCTGTAATGATGTGCCCGTGTAGGATCGTTGGCAGGAGCTAGTGTGAGTGTTTGTGAGCCAGGCGAGTGAATACAGAGGAGGCTGAAGTGTAAGAAAGTGAGCAAATGAATCGTGAAATATCAGAAGGATTGAATGCCTCTGCATCAGCCCTCTCTCTGACCAGTGTGATATCATCTCTGATCTTCTTCAACACCTTGTAATGCTGCCATCAGACTCTCAAACAACAGAAATCAAAGCCCAGAACATCATCTGACACCATCTGCCAGCTTATTTATACCTTTTGTGCATCATGACACAGTAAAAGGCTTTTTACATTATTTTATCTGGGCCACAGACATCTGATTGCACAGATTTTCTTTCTAAATGTGTATTTAATTAACGAATGAATGAAGATAAGTGGGGGGTTTTGTGTAGTGCTGCAACGACGCGTCGACGTCATTGATTACGTCGACTACGAAAATACGTCGACGTGCGTGGAATGCGTCGACGCGTCACACTGTTTACATTCATCTCGCGTAATTGCGGCTTCTGCTCCTGGGAACGGAGAAAGTTCCACTCTATCACAAAAACCTAGACCACGATTATCAAAAGTATGGGAATACTTTAAACAAAGGCCAAATAAAATGGTCCTTTGTTCCCTTTGCAGAACCGAAATGGCATACCACCTAATTGGATCTCTGCCAAATTTTTGCGCGCGCAAAATCATATTTTGAGTGAACTGAGCTGAGGAGAAAATCTTCGTCTCGCAAATAAGAAAATATTTCGAGCGAACGAAAATCAGTTTTGCATTCAAAGAAGTTTATTTGGATGTTCTCTTTCGCACGTGCTCGCGCTCCTGATACCCGCCCTGCGCGCTCGCTAAGCGCCGTTCGGCTCGCCTGCTCAACACAAGCGTTTGTTACAATGTGCCAAAATTCCAGCCAATCAGAGATGAGGCTGCTAAATTCTGACTGACTGGCTTGACAACCAATCACAAGACTCCTTACATTACAGACAGCACAAGAGGAAAAATACATGGTTCAGGAGACGTTTGTTCAATGGCTTGAACACTATCAAAGTTCCTTTAAGACTGTATAGAAAGTCTTTGACACTCTTCATTTTAAAGTTCAGATGTCTACCACTGGACGACCACACATAAGTGGCTTATTTTTAATCAAAATCAAATCCTATTATTACATAATGGCGTGTCCCAGTGTTTCTACACCTCAATGAACTGCTAAATTAGTTCTAACTTCTTATGTAAAAAAATATCTAAAAAGACTTGAGCAATTAAAACATTATCAGAGATGCACACATATTTTATCTCTTAACAGCCTCTTAAATGTTCAGATATAAGTACTGGATGTATTTTCTAATTTTCTAATTTTCTTAGTTCTAACTTCTTATGTAAAAAAAGATCACTAGCTTAATTTAAAAAAAAGTTAATAAAAATAATCGTTAGAGTAGTTGACTAATCGAAAAAATAATCGTTAGATTAGTCGACAGAAAAAATAATCGTTAGTTGCAGCTCTAGTTTTGTGTATTTGTATTTTTATCAAGATAGGTTGCATTTGGTGCTAGGATAAACCAACATATGTAAGTGGCTGCTCAAATTATTATAAACCTGTTTTACATATAGTATAACTTATGGAAGTCTGTTGCCACCTCAGAGTAAAAATAAAAATTAATTTTGATATAATCTAAAAATTAGATATAAAGACACTATTGTAATATGAATATTTCTTATTTTATAATAGATTTTATGCCCTTTTTCAAAATCTTGATTTTGTTTTTGCGGTTTACTAGAATAGATTGTAATGCTTGAATGTTAAAAACAACAACAACAACAAAAAAACATTATTTTTCACAGATTTTACATTGTTGCAGCACCTCTCTTCCCAGTCTGTCAGTAGATGCTCTACTTCTGTCTCTTTAAAGCCACACTTTCTAATAAGTGCAGTGTGCTCTGATTGGTCTGCTAGACCAGCGTGTTGTGATTGATCAACCACTTCGAGTGTGTTATGGAAGCGTCACACCTTTACCATACCATATCCGTTTGACAGGTATTATTTAAATGAGCAAGACAAGAAAGGAAAAGGAGAAAATATGTCACGATTGCAAAATGTGAAGTCATATTACAATATCTTGCAATTATTTTGTTTCTGATAACGGGGAAAAATCTTGTTGAGACTATCTCACAGTTTGGCTTTATTTAAATATATAGGCCAGGTTTCACAGACAGGGCTTAGCCTAAGCCAGGATTAGGCCTTAGTTCAATTATGGCATTTAAGTAGCTTTTATAAGCGTTCACTAGAGAAACACATTTCTGGTGTCCATCTTGAGACAAAACAATGGCACTAACATATTTTAAGATATGTCAGTGCAAGTTACTTTCAGTTAAAACAGCTCAAACATGCATTTTAGTCTGGGACTAGCTTAAGCCATGTCTGTGAAACTGGGGGTTTAAGTCATATTGTGAGATATGTACTGTAAAAAATGATTGTAATTTGAATGGTAAAAGTCTGTAAAAATGATATGATGACCTGGTAATAGGTTAACAGTTCCTATCCTGTGTACAGTTCCCTTACTATAAACTGTATACAGTGTGTCTCATCTCAAAATATCTCATCACACACAAGTAAATCTAAGATTAATGTCTGTCAATACTGAAAATGGGAAGTCTTAAACCGTTTTACACTACCACATTAGTTGCCATGGAGGAGTATGGTAGTACTGGAAAATTTCTCCTCAGTCCTCACGACTTTACAGTTGAATAGTGATTTAAATTTCAATGTCAGCCCTCTGAGCAAGCGAATGGATTGAATCATGCAGTTTCTTTTGAGGAGTCCCAGGTGTTCTTAGACTATTCACTCAAGCTAATCCGTCCCAATGAGCTAAACAGGTTTTAGTTTGTGATATGAATCATCATACCTTAAAATAAAGTCGTGACACAAGCACAATGATGGTGATCAGGCAAAATGTCCTTAAGTTATATTTGTAATTACAGAAGCCAAGTCCATCTGTTGAATTGTCCTTGCTGGACTTTGTCGGCTCTCCCTCTGTTTTTTCCCTTGTTATCTGAGTGCAGAACAAACCACCAGTTAGTCTTCCTGTGTTCACACACACTTCCCTCCTGACTGAGGAAATCTCGGGGAACAGAACTATCCGCTTTGAACGAGAAATAGCAAATGTTTTAATACATATTTTTCGTTGTCTTGTATGCAGACTTTGCATTATATTCAAAAGCTGATTGCGTAGGATGTATGAGGGCGGCATTAGCAGCAAGTTTATTAATTTGGTGGCTAGAATTTAGCTTTTTTCTTCACCATTATGTGAATTTATTAAGAGACCACACTTTTCAAGGCTTTCTCACACTGCATAATAAACCGTGCATATTCGCCTGCTCCAGGGGTCATTGAATGAAGGATTGTATTACATTTGGTCCCTTTTTCGAATGTCTCTTGCTCAGCCTGACTTTTCCTGTTGTCTGGGGTTAATTTAAAGGGTTAGTTCACCCAAAGAATTTAAATTCTGTCATTAATTACTCATGCTTGTGTCGTTCCACATCTGTAAGACCTTTGTTCAATTTCGAAACACAAATGAAGATATTTTTAATGAAATCCGAGAGCTTTCTGTCCTTCCATGGAGATCCAACACAGCCACTTTCAATGTCCAGAAAGGTAGGAAAGACATCAATAAAATAATACTTAATCTTAATTTTATGAAGCGATGCGAGTGCTTTGTTTGGCCATAATTTATCACGTTATTAACGAAAATATTGATCTGCTACGCGTACATGCGCGAGTGTTCACGACACATGCGTTTTGTGTTCACGCAAGAGCTGACATTTGTTGCGTGAACATGCTATGAATAATATTATTTTGTAATTAAAGTGGTAAATTAGGTTTTTCTGCACAAGCATTTGCATCGCTTCATAAAACAGGTTAAACCACTGGAGTCACATGAATGTCTTTACTACCTTTTTGGATCTTGAAGTGGTAGTTGCGTTGGATCTCTTTTGATGGGACAGAAACCTCATGGGATTTCATCAAAAATACCTTCATTTGTCTTCCGAAGATGAACGAAGGTCTTATGGATATGGAGCGACACGAGGGTAAGAAATTAATAACAGAATTTTCATTTTTGGGGTGAACTAAACCTTTAATGTGTAAGACTTTAGGGATATATCCAAGCATGGAGTCATGCGTTCCTGAAAGACAGGATATTTCCACCATTTATTGGTGATTATTCAATTTATGGGAAACTTTCTGTTCTCTATTATGAGCTTGAATTAAAAAAAATGTTTAAAAAAAACAACAAAAACAAGTCATTTTCATTTTAGATGATATGTTAATTGTAATTTTTTTTAAAATTCTGTTTACTGGGATTGATAAACAAAGAATTGCCGTCCTCAGTGCTGCTATCATTACCATGATGCCAGCATTTCAGAGATTTTCCAGAGAAGTTTCTATTTGATTATGATGGAAATAAGAAGTGACAGGGTAGCATATCTCTGCCAGTGGAATGACCATTTGAAGATCAGAAAAATTATTAACTTGAAGGTTTTTACAGAACTTTACAGCATGTGTCATTACCAAACTAGAAAATGTTTTAATTCAGAAACATATCATTTTATTTCAAAAAATCTTTTTTTTCCCCTTTAAATTGGCATTTTTCATTAAATTGACTCTAATTGAAACTGATTATGTCAACAAGTTCCAGATTGTCCAGCTTTTTCTCCAAAAGATGAAAAACGTCACATCATAGCCATTGCACACAATGTTAAATATTTGCAATCTTATTTTAAACTGAAATCCACTTAAACATTGATCAAGGCCCTTATCATATTTGTCAACTAAAGTTTTATGTTAACTAATGAAACCTTATTGTAAAGTGTTACCAATTTCTCCTTTAACCTCTTGACATGCTCAGTTATTGATGGTGTTTTTCTGGTTGGAGTTGTTGGTCAGCAGGTGACACCTCGACACAGTGCAGTGGTGTAGGAGCTGTTTGCCAATACTTTATAGATGGGCTGCTTGTGACTAATGAGGGCTGGGCAGCTTTTAAAAGCTCACCATATGGACAAGTTTCTGCAATTGGCAATCAAATACACGCGAGGGAAGATCTAGAAGGGAGTTCGAGAAAGTGTTGTTAAGCCAAAAAGGAAAGTTCTGTCATCATTTACTCACCCTCATGTCATTCCAAACTTATATTATGTTCGTTCCTCTGTGGAACATAAAAGAAGAAATTTAGCAGAATGTCCAAGTTGCTCTTTTCCATGCAATGAAAGTGGATAGAGTCAGCGGTGATCACTGTACAGGTTTGGAACGACTTGAAAGCAAGTAAATGAATTTACTTCTTTTTTTTTTTGGTGAACTGTCCCTTTAAGAAAATATAACAAACTCAGACTTTTTGTAAGGCAAATGATTTGTCAATGGGTAGGACATGATGAAACATGCTAGGATTAATATTTGTATTAGTCACAAGAAGACTACTGATTTTACTTGTAAAATGCACTGTCACTTGTACCATTTTCTAGCTTTCAGCAGTCGTCAGAATATTAACCAGATTCAGCCTTTATGTCCATTGTCAATGAGAATACCACAACTCCATTGTCCGTTGATGCAAGCGTGAAGAAAACTGTCTCAAGGCAGCTGACTCACTGCACGACTCAAACCGATTTCCATCAACCACCTCACTTGTTATCACACAAAGCGCTGCAACAATACTCAGCCATCACAGGACACAGCAGGCAGACTTATTATGGATGGCTGCTTTAGACACATGCTCACAGAGAGACGGTCAGTCTATTATGCAGGTTGCGCTTTGGAGTAAAGTTCCATCTAGAGTGAGGATTAGTTGAAATGTCTTAGTTTAGACCCACATGGACTGAATTCACTCTCAGCTAGGCAAAAACAAAATGAGAAAATTAATAATAAATAACAAATAAAATGAAAAAAGTAGTGATCAGTGTAGATTTGGAAGGGGTCACATTCATAGAAGCCAAGTAATCCAGACAGACCAGTTTAACATTCAACGGCCATGAATTCTAAATATAACCTGTCTTACCACCTTCAGTTACTATAAACAGTTGTTTTATGTTGACTCAACAAGACAGACACAGGATACTGTCTCTTTCAGTGAAACAATGCACTGTGTAGTATATATTTATTTATGAATGATATTTTATATTCATATATTCTATATTTATATTATTTGTTTATTTTACAAATTATTCTAATATAGTATATATTTTATTTATATATTCTATATTTTATACATTTATTATTTATAATAATAATTTGTAAAATAAATAATATAAATATAAAATATATAAATTGTATAAATAATTAATAAATATATTGTATATTATATAAATATATAAGTGTGTGTATATATATATACATCTATATATACTATTTATTAATGATATTTTATATTTATATTATTTGTTTATTTTACAAACTATTGTGATATAATATATATTATTTATATATTCTAGATTTATACATGTATTATTTTATAATAATAATTTGTAAAATAAATTATATAAATATATAAGTATATATATTTATGAATGATAGTTTATATTTATAAAATTGATATGTTTTATATATATTTTATTTGTTTATTTTACAAATTATTCAAATATATATATATATATTATTTATATATTTATTTTTTGTCATAATAATCAAAAATTATAAGTAATAAATATATTGTATGTTATATAATTATATAATATGAGTATATGTATATATATATATATATATACATTATCAATCTATTTATTGCTATATACACTATGTATATGTATGTGTATACACTATATATATATATATATATATATATATATATATATATTAGTAAATATAAAACATAATGTATGTACACAGAAATGCGTAACTAGTTAATATATCAAAGATATAGTTGCATTTGTATCGACAGACTCCCTGGTGTTTGTATTCAATAGCTGTGCTTGTGCTAAAAGTAGCTCTTTCGTTCCCTTGTCCTCATCTGACCTCCTCAGCCATGTGTTTGTGTGTAGAAGTTGGTGTGTGCCGGCAGACTGGGCTGAACAGCACATCGTGTGACAGCTGCAGTGCAGCGGTGGAGGGTCTGCGGCTGCGCTGTCACATCCACTCTAAACGCGTCTCCATGGAGAGACAGAGAGCGTGACTGCTTGCCCTGAAGCGTCTGACATCCTCACAGAAAAAGGAGAGCGTGACGCACCTTGCCATGACGCCATTTATAAAAACAGCTGTGTGGCACCACGCTTAGTCATATGTACTCTGGCTTTGTTCCTCGTGTTTTTTTTAACATGTTATCCATGTTGCATTGCATCATGGATGGGCTAAGCTGTTTTATAGCTGTTTTTAGAATATTCCTATTTTAGATTTATTTTAATGCAAGAATAGTGGTAAATGCCCTGTAAATGTAACAGGTTATATCTAAATACTTATTGATTTTTTTTCTTTTTAAATTTAAGACTTAAACGTGATGTTTGCAGCTCTTGTCATTAGAATAACTTTAGACTAATAAATAAATTTAAAAATATTCAGCACAGTTCTAACTATACTATTATTATTCAGATCAAAATGCCTTCTAATGTACTTCTAAAAATAGTGAGTTTGCTTGCAAAGATCCTTTTTTCCTATCATTATAATATTATTATATATTAAAGATAATTATTGTATTTATAATGTCTTCCTACATATAAGATTGTTAAAAAGAAAATGTACAATTAAAAATAAATACAATTCTAATTATTTTAATTAGATTATTATCCACTATTTATATTTATTATTATTTCTATAATCCATTTGTAAATTATATAATATTTAGAAATAAAAAATAATTAGTTACATCACCTAATTCACCGCTGATATAATAAGATCAGATAGCTTGGGAACTTTTGTGTGCTTCTAAAAATAGCGAGTTTGCTTGCAAAGACCCTTTTTCCTCCTTCCTCCACTGGCTTTGAACTCCAGTCCGGTGTCGTGAGTGTCCGAACCGCAGCTTAACGTTCTCCCTCGTGCGTACTTGTAGAGTAAGAAACCACATAGGGGATCCTTTGTTTAGGAGGGTCTAGGCATGGCTGATACATTTACAAGCCGCTAGAGTCCCTACGCGATTGGCTGACAGTCTGCTGTCTGCGTCTGCGAGAGGCATGCGTCGGGTGTCTGCGGCAGCGGCTGTCCAAAGTCTCTCTCCTCTGCACTGATCATGCAAACCTGTGCTGCTCGCGCTGCATCTGCCACTACGGCCACTTATTCTTCTGAAGCTGAGGGAGGCAAGATGGCTACCTTTTAGGATTATGCTGCCCAAAATTGAGGGTCTGCCTCTGAGGAATGAGAAGGTACAACCCCAGACTGGCTTTTAATGGCTATTGTCTCAAACAGATGCTCCGAGGAGAGTGTGTGCGCTGGGAGCTTTGTGCGGCTGGATGTGTTTGTTTATGCTCTTGTTGTCATTGATGCATCAGTAATGTGGCTCGGCTAATGTTTGGTTCTTCTTTCAGATAGGGTGCAAGGATATTTACAAACCAGGGGGAAAAAAAAGCGAGGTTTTAAGGTAATAGACCCCTATGTTTTGGTTTCCTCTGCTTAAGTTTTTAGGCACAGAATATTTTGTGCTCTCCAGTTCTTTTGATGCAGCATCCGAAATCAGTGTCTTTAAGTGAGTTTAATCTTGGCTGAAGGGGCAGCCATGAGTGTGCGTTCACCTGCGCCGTGAGTTTTTTTTCTCCGTAGTAAAGTTCTGAAACAGGAAAGCAGCCGCGTATGAATGAAGAAACCTCATAACTTCAGAGAAACTACACACGTGCTCCAGGAAGGAAGCGTGCGTTTTTAGTATTCGTGTAATAGCGAAAGCTCGGCGCTTTGAAAAAGAGTGCACGCAAAGCTGTTTGAGCAAAACTATTGGCCTTTGATGTGTTCAGAGGGGGTTCGTAACTGAGCAACTCGAAATAAAGATGCTCGTTCGGGCTTTCGGGATGATGCTTGACTTTTCCGGGTGCCTGCTAAATTATAAAGACGTGATAAAAGATGCTATTTTGCGTCCCGTGTGATATTTCTACCTTCCGTGCTAGGTGTGTTTTGTGTTTTTGAATGAGCTTGTGGTGTAGAAGCTCTTGGGTGAGATACGTGGGATGTCAGGTCTATCCTCCTCTCGCTCTGGAAACTCCCCTTCTGCTCTAACTTTCCCTGGTAACGCTTCCTAAGGGAGGCTTCTTGGGATTTTGGCAGTGTGTGCGCTGTTGCTAGGGGTGTGTGTGTCTGGGGGAGCTGTTACTACAATGAAAAGGAGACAGAGTCAAGTGTGACTTTTTTTGAGTTTTCAAGGCTTCAGACACAACAAATCCTAGAACAAAGCCTCAGAGGCATTGCTGTGAGAGACGAACGTTTGACGTGCTGAGAATGAACAAATGTACGTCTAATGATGTTTTCATTAAAAAGCACATTTTGGACTGTGTGTTTCAGGACGTTGTAGTGTACAGTTGTTTTTGACTTTAAAAGAAGTATGCAGCTGTCTGAAGACATTTGTTTACTTTCTCGATACGCTAAAAGTTTTGGACACTGTTTCCATGATACTGTAATTTGAGCAGTTGGTTGTTGTAGGTCTGCTTATAATCAAGCCCAGACATAATCTGTGGAGTTTTTTCACATTTTCTGCTGAATTGTCTGTGGATTTAAAAATGAAATGTGTTAGTGGAGGTGAGAGTACTGCACCCTTATCAGTAGCTGATTTAAATTGACCAAAATTTATTAAACATAATAGTTAATAAACTATTTAATGCATGGTTATATTGCATTGTAAAAAAAAATGTTCTTTATGTGGTAACATTTAGATAGACATATTTAAATATGATTCAATAACAAATAATTCTGTTCTCAATTCTGATTGGATGAGCTTGTCTTTGTAAATTGCTGATATTGTTTATTGAAGTGCCAAGTTTCATGAATTAATTATTCACTATAAGATCAATAACATGCATTTATGAAACAGATGGGATTTCATTGCATGTCAACTTTTTGAATAAGAGTACATTTTAAAAAGTAATTTTAATTGTTTATTTAACATTGGTGTCTTTTATTATATTGCTATTGTTGTCAAAAGCGTCGGTACTGAAATTTTAAAAACGTGACGCTGTTGAGTGGATTCGTAAACACCTCTGATGTGTTCATGCGCTCAACAGATATGTCTGTGATTGGCTACAATGATCAATGCACGTGAGCGTTTGAAAGCACACTGCGTCTATCAGCTTACCAGTCGCCTGCATTCAAACTCTGGCGTTTGTAAGCGACTTGGTACCAAAGTTGGTACTTTTGACAATACTAATTGCTGCCATTTAATATACAAGCAATAAGCCACCCAAACCAGTGAATTACAGTGATTTTACCATACCATCGGTGTAACGCACAACCTCAAGTGCCTTATTGCTTTAATCAAGCAATGTTATATTTGGCCGAAGTTATTACAGATACAGATACAAATGTGCTCCCTATGGCACATTTTCACTTGTCATATTACATTATCTTGTCAACAAGGCAAAAAGATGTCACAGTATTTCATTTGACCTGTAATTAGTTGTGCTACTTATTTTCATTTTAAATTAGATGGAATAATTGGCTTCAGCTCTTTTGACGCTCTGTTACAGTGTCTTATCTATCATCTATATTTATCACCCATCTACAAAGGTCTGGTTTTAACTGCAAGTTTTTCCTAGAAAATGACTGAAAACTCAAGAGCTCAGGTCTGTCTTTCCTGTCGTTTACTTTGCAAGTTTACTCAGAATTTGCACAAACAAATGACACCTAATTTGCAGCTTTCATGTCTGTAGAGCCTCATTTTCTGTGTGTTTTCAAAGTGTTTCTTATGTTGTACTTCTTATGTTGTACCTCTGATTATCAGCAAGCTTCAGCAGGTTGCTGATAACAACAAAACTTTGGGCTTCTGTATTGCAGGAAGCAAAACATCTAAACATTTAAACAAGCCTCCCATTAAGTCCCCGTCCAAACTACTTTGTTATTGAAAGTAGTTTTACTCAGCATCTGATGCTGACCGCTTTTGTTTCAGCGCTGATGGAAACATCAGAGGAGCCGATTACCATTTTCTTCCTATTCCCCCCAGTAATAACAGTTGCAGCGGCTGCCAAGTTATTGCCTCACTGTTGTTTCGACCCCTCTATTGCATCAGCCCTCTTCTGGCAAAAGTGTTAATGATACATAAAGGAGTTTTCCTGAATACTACATTGTTGGTGCTGCTGAAATTATTTACACACTACATTGAGAGACGAATTCCTAAATACAAAAAACATGAAAACCACAGTTCCTCACAAAGTGACTAAATGACTCCTGCAAGTATTTAATCATCTCATGCACACTGCTTTACGCGAGTAGTAAAATTGTGTTTTATGAGAGGCACTTAGGCTACAGTAAGGGATGCGTGCTGTGAAGACTCTCACGTGCTGTTTTTTTTTCTCTTCATTGCCTCTTTTTTTCTTGTATGGAAAAACAATTATGAGGCTATAATGAGTGTTTTCAATAATGTTCACATTGCGGTATATATAAATCAGGGCTGTCAATAGCAAGACAGGCCCTGTTTACACCTGTATTAAGATGCGTTTTGGACGATCGGATCACAAGCAGACGAGGGAGATACATTTCCGTTTACACCTGCTCCTTTAATCCGTCTCTTTTGTCCACTTACGATCACTGATTTCTTCGAGGGGAGGGTCTATGGGCGGACAAATGTATGGGCCTTTCAATCTAATGGATGAAATAAGCTTGTGCAATTTACATATGAACGCACCGAACACTGTGTGTGTTAGAAATCAGGAATGGTGAGAGAACATTGTGCTTGGTATGTATTTCATCTTCAAACCAACGTCTGGCTAGCGTGTTTCCAATAATGTTTACGCATTAGGTCAGTAGGCGGAGAGTAGGCGGTCTTTATGGCTGTTTGAACACATTCGACCACATGAGCGTTTACACTACGAAAGCAATCCGGCCTTGTGCGTTTTCGACTACCTCTGGAAGTGCTTGAAAGTGGACAACGTTTTAGACCCTGTTTACACCTGTTTTTAGCATCGTCCGCTTGTGATCCGATCGACCAAAACGCATCCTAATACCAGGTGTAAACGGGTTTGATTTCCATGGAATGCAGGAACTGGTAAAATGTCTAAAATATATTGAATGCAATATATGTTGCTTTAGATAAAAGCATGTGTCAAATACGTAAATGTACATGCATCCCATAGGTTTGGTTTACATTGGATATTGTGATAAAGCAAAACACCCTTATGAAAAAAACTGCAGTCAACAAACACATTCACCTAAGGAATAATGACAGAGATGACAAAATAAAAACTTTAATAGCACTTTAAAGCTACAATACGTTTCTAGCGGTTAACAGATATGACATGACAATGACATTATCAAAGTGTGTTTGGGTAATGTTTTTCTTTTTTGCACTCATTAATAGAATTTTTTTTTTTTAATGATATAGTGTAACTTTTAAATTAAAAAAACCATAATGCAGTTAATCATGTCCCCTGTCCCCTACATAAATTCTTCAGCAAATGTTTGTATTATGGTGGATTCATTGATCAGAATATTGTGAGTATTAGAGAAATGCATATTAGAAATGATGGGACAGTGTTGATCAGTTATAAGATGTTCATTTGATAAATTGGGCTTTGGAATGTTTAAGACAGTGGTGACTTTTGGGAATTTTCAGTGTGAACTTTCATTTCTTTTATTGTAATTTGATGAATTAACTACATTTTATTTTTGTTATGAGTTTTTTTTTTTTTCATGTATTGCTTAGTCACCCCAAATTTTGTTCCATGAAACTGTGGCACCAGCTGTCATAAATTGCAATGACTAATCGCAGTATTTATTGTTTTCACACCACAGCCAAAACATTCTGAAGCATCTCTATATTTTTCCACTGCAGGTTGAGTCAGAAGCAAACTCAGTAAATGGCACAAGCTCGGAGCAGATGGAGGAGACCTGTACGGCACCAGAGGAAGAGGCACATTACATATCTTTAAGACACAATGTTCCACCTGATGTTCACACACCTCTCCAGCATTGCTTGTTACCAGCACCTCCTGGAAAGAATCCCAGGACCACTGATGTACTTCTCCCTCACACCATCTCTCCAACCTCCCATAATGGTGCTGAACACATGAAACCAAACACTGAGAGACATGTGGATCCCACTGAGCCACATGCCACATTCCATAGATCTACTTTTAACAAAAGTCACGAACCCGAGGCAGTTCAAGAACAGACTGTTCCTCTGAAGAAGATCAAACTGGAGGAGCAATGGGTTGAGATTGATGACCAGCACTCAAAGCACTTAGAATCTAGCGAGTGCTACGAGGATGCTTTATCTACACTAGCAGCTGTGGTCTGCTTCTCCAGTACAGATGGAAAAAGTCTAGAGGAGAGTTTTTTTGGGCCTCAGGCCTCAGATATGTGTCTAAAAACTGAGCCGAAAGAAGAACCATATCAGTGTCAGTTAAATCAAGGAGAAAGTCCCGAAGAACCTCCTCAGAATGATAACATTGCACTATCTTTACCCAGTGTCCAGTCTCTGGTCCAGCATAGGAATATTAGCGTTGATCAGGCTATAGCTATTGAGGCCTTGACCCAACTGGCAGCTACCCCACAAACGGTGCAAACAGAAAACCAGAGTCAGGACGCTCAGCGAGAAACGTCTACATACTCCGCTTCAAGCAACCACATACCTCTTCGAGAGGCTAAACCAATTTCAGATGTTTTCTCTAACAAGGTCTCGGTAATCAGTTCATCATTGCAGCAGACTTCTGTCATCCGCAGCCCTCCAAACCGGCCAGCCAACTTCATCCAAAGTCAAAGTGAGCGCTGTGCCTCTACTCCAAGAAAACTTTCCTTGAAGGATCTTCTTGTAGCCAGCTCAGAATGTGAAAAGCTATCATATACCGCGGAAAACCGAAGAAACGGCCAAGCACTTTGTAAAGCTGACAGGTTAGAAGGCACTTTTAAGAAGTATAAGCATGGAGAAGCGACTCCCGTCTCGAGAAAGAGGGATGAGGAGGAAGTTGCGGCTCAACTGGTGCAGCTTGCGTTCATGATTGAATCGAGGCAGATGCAAGTCTCGGAAAACAGTCCCCCGATAGGTATGCCTACTCAGACAATGAAATACAATCATAATTACTTGGGCCAGCACTTAAAAAAGCAAAGGAAACCTAAAATCACACCATCAAAACCTAGGATGTCCAAGAAGAAAGCTGCTGAGATCGAGGGCAATCATTGTAGGATTCCGTTGGCCAAGAGGACGCCCAACAGGAAAACCCCACTCAAGGCCACGATTCAGAAAGCCATTTTGCAACAAAAGATGAGGTTCCAGCACAAGAGGAGTCCATTTCTTCCACAAGCTCAAATAGACCTAAAAAAATACATTGCGGAGGCTCATCACGAGAACAGGCAACTCTTATACTATAACAACTCCCTGAAAAAAGAGCACTTGGACATCGGTTCTGGCAAGCACCTTCCACCACCAAACGGACTCTTTCAAAATCATACAAATGACCATCTTGGTGCTATCCAGTGGCCGAAGCATGAATGTGAACAACAAATGATTTCTCAGGTATCGAAAAACTACGATGTGCTAAATCATGGTGCTAAACAACAACCTCAGCAAACCATGGCCAGTGAACCCTGTAAAGACTTGCCGCAAAGCCCAGGGATGTACCATAAAGCAAACGGCTTAAATGATCATCAGCTCTTGCACACAAATCAAAATGGATTTTACAAAGTGGAGAAGTCTGGAGGTGTTACGGTGTTGTCCACATCCAGTGTACATTTGGAGAATGGTGACGTGGCGTACGCTGGAGAACAGACTCCCAACAAGCACACGCTCAACAACTTTTTGGATTCTCCGATGAGGTTCTTTGACACACCAACCAAGAATCTCCTCAATACCCCCTCTAAACAGTCCACAGAGCTGCCCTCCTGTGACTGTGTGGGTAAGTCAAATTAGCCATATCATAACTTGAAATAAAAGTTTGCAAGAAGTTCTTTCAATTCATCTACAACTACAATGTGCCTCTACAGAACATATAATTGAGAAAGAGGAGGGTCCGTACTACACTCACCTTGGATCTGGCCCGAATGTAGCAGCAGTGAGAGAAATGATGGAGAACAGGTAAACTGATTCGTTTACAAGCAATAATGTTTTCGCTGGCTCCAACACATAATTTTATATTTGCACATAGACATTTATTTATTCATTCATTCATTTTAAATGTATCATTTGTATCATCATGTATCATCAAATGTGTCAAATTCCCCATCTTTCTCCTGATCCCTTTTTTCTCTACAAAGTCAAATGTTAAAATGTAGAACTGTATTTTGGAATGTTGGGAAACTTTGTAGTACGTGGAATTATTATTACTTAATATTTATTTATTTTAATATTTAAAAAGTAATAACATTATAATTTAATATGAATTATTATTGTTTAAGTGTTATTGTAGTATTTACACATAAATTACGTTTTATCAAGACAATCTTTTATAACAAGACTTTTCCTATTGATCTATTAGTAAAGTTAATTGCTGATTATTAGGTTGTATGTAAATGTAGCTAATGTGTTTGCATCATTAAATACTTTAACTCTAGCTTGGCAACCAAATCATACTGACTGTGTAACCCTGTTGTGCAATGTTTTTAACACTGACGGAGAAGTTTACTTGTAGCTATAGACTTTTCTGCATTTAGTTTGCAACCACAGATGCATTTTAGCAGAAACACACTTTCATGCTCTCTAGAAGTTGAAACAGGAAGCCCATAACTTGGTTCAAGGGGCCCATAGAGTGATTCTCACCACAGAGGTTGAGAGGTTACTACTGAACTGCTATAATTATTGCAGTCTGATGTTGTGACGATACTATTTCCCATCACCTGTGCATTCAAGTATGACACTTTGAGTGTTTGCAAGGGATCACTGTATTGACAGGGCTGGGTAGGTTACTTTTAAAATGTATTTCACTACAGATTACAAAATACATGCTTTAAAAAGTAAATTGTAACATATTTCGTTACATTACTCAAGTTTAGTAACTTAATCTAAATACTTTAGAATACTTTGGAATACTAATACTAAGTGTGGAACAAACACAAAAAAGGTAATTGCAAGTTTTTATCTCACAATTCTGACTTTTTCCCTCAGAATTATGTGATATAAAGTTGCAATTGCGAGTTATAAAGTCAGAATTATGAGATATAAACTCACAATATTGAGAAAAGTCAGAATTATGAGATATAAACTCACATACTAAATTCACAATTGCAAGAAAAAAAGTCAGTATTGCAAGTTTATATCTCCCAATTCTGACTTTATAACTTGCAATTGTGAGTTTAAATCTCGCAATTCTGAGAAAAAGAAGTCAGAATTGTGAAATGCAAACTCACAATTGTGAGGGAAAAAAAACAAATTGTGAGAAAAAGTTGCAGTGACGAGTGAATTATAAAATGACTCACAAACAACTATCACAAAACATGAAAACAGTCGTGGATCATCAGGTCATGACAGGACAGTTAAGTTTACTGTTGGGCAATTTTTTGTCTTGTTCAGGACAGTACTAAATAAAAATAACAACATTTTTATGATCCCTCTTAAAAGTATTAAAATGTTGATGAAACTTAACTCTGCTTTTTCAGACTGTCAGAGTCAGAGAATCACCAATTGCTGTTTAAATGACATTAAAATTCAAAGTAATCACTTTGGTAATCTAAAATACTTTTCAGATGTAACTGTAATCTGATTACCACCCATTTAAAATGTAACTGTAATGAAATACAGTTACTCAAATGTTGTATTTTAAATACGTAACTAAGTTACTTGTATTTCGTTACTCCCCAACCCTGTGTATTGATATTTCTCAATCTTTTTTTACCCCTAACCTTAAATATTATAAGTAATGTAACCCATCTTACTCTCTGCATACTGAATTCTAATTGGTCTTCTTTTTTGCATTTATTCAAATTCTGAATTGAGATGGAACTGTTCAAATATTCAACTAAATTAGCATCCACACCAATGCATGATAACATTCTGTTTATTAGCTGCTTTAAATGCTCAAGTTCTTTATAGCAGGATGGATTCTGATTTGCTGTCAAAGTTTTTATCGTTCATCAGCATTAAAAAATTATTCCAATGATTTTGTTCCTCTGTGCCATTATTGTTATAGCTGTGGACTATTGTTTTAAATTTAGAATGATTTTTAAAACTATATCTTTATCATTATAGTTATTGTCCTTGGAGTAAACGGGGCTCAATAGTCTGTAGGAGAAGATACACAGTCAACTCATTTGCATATCATTTAACTCCAATAAAGTGACAATTTAAAAGCAAGTTATGTAATTTTAGAAACAAGCTCTTTATAATATTGCATTTAATTTTTTCTTACACAATATAAATGAGTCATTTTACATCAAAAATGTATTTATCTGCCATATTTTTTGAAGGGAGTACAATCATATTTGGGGGTCCTTTGCAATAAAAACTTTGAAAACCGCTGTTAAAGTGCTCAACACACACAGAACTCAATGCACTGTTTTCATGACAGATACGGCGAGAAAGGCAATGCAGTTCGCGTGGAGGTTGTGGTGTATACTGGTAAAGAGGGGAGGAGCTCACAGGGTTGTCCAATCGCCAAGTGGGTGAGTGACCTATATGAAATACGAAGAAGCGCTTGCAGAATGTCTGTTCCTTCATATACTGTGTGCACATGTGTTGAATTCTGCAGATCATACGCCGAGGAAGTGAGGAAGAGAAGTTGTTGTGTCTTGTGCGGCAGCGTGCTGGTCACTGCTGTCAGAACGCAGTGGTAGTCATTCTCATCCTGGCCTGGGAGGGGATCCCACGCAGTGTGGCTGACAGGCTGTACCAGGAGCTCACACAGACTCTCTGCAAATATGGCTCGCCCACTAGCCGCCGCTGTGCCCTCAATGAGGAGTGAGTCACAAGTAACATACGGACAGAGTGTGTGGGAATGATTCACGTACACACTCCCTCACACAAATACAAAAGAACATTTGGAGGTTGCTATTGATGAAGTGTTTGTGAAGTATTAGTTCTTTTCTTTACTCCAACTCCTTCACATCAACATTTTGTAACTGTATATTACACTGAAAAGACCTGGCTAGTTTAGCTGAAGAAGCTCTATGCTTTTTCACATTTTCAACTTTCTTTAGTGTATGTTTTTCATGCTGTCACAAAGCACAAAATCCACTCCAAAGGATGTTATTCTCTATATCAGTAAGCACTGTTTCTGAACTCCCTGAAACACCTCCATTGTGGTCTTGAGTTTTCAACTGGGAACGAACACGTCAAGTCAAGTCATCTTTATTTATATAGCGCTTTTTACAATGCAAATTGTGGCAAAGCAGCTTTACATTAATAAGAAAATGGTGTCATTGTGCAGCTTATTCTATATATTATTGATTCATTCCGTTACAAAGATCAATAGTTATTAGTCTAGGTAATTTAGGTATAGCAGCACTGGAGAAAACAGTGACGTAATCGTCCGGCTCAGATCAGTTCGCATACAACGGCGCCAATGCAGGCATATCAAAAACACTGCTGAATATCAAGCAAGTGTCCCCAACTTAAGCAAGCCAAAGGCAACAGCGGCAAGGAACCAAAACTCCAACAAATGGAGAAAAAAACCTTGGGAGAAACCAGGCTTAGTTGGGGGGCCAGTTCTCCTCTGGCCAACAGTGAACACTTGTCCGATACTCAGGCAGAGTTACAGGTCATTAAACTGATTTGGAATCGCAACAGTCAAAATATTTAATCTAGTTCCATCTAATTTAAGATCTTTTTGATCACGCCGATATGGGACGGTTTGTTGGGATATGTGCCGCTGGCTGATGAGTCGGTAGGGTCTTCACAAAGGATGTTACAGTATCACGTTACAGTATCCCTCATTTAAAGTCCCCCTGTAGTCAATAATTTTATCCCTTGAAACTCATCTTTGATCACTAAAATGACATATTTAAACGTGAAAACGTTCCTGTGACAATAATTTCTTAATGCCTTAAAACAGCTTCAATATAACTCTACACCATTGCTTAATTTAGTATATGCAGAATATGCAAATTAGTCTCCGCCTCCACTCAATCATGCAAGCTCAGAATACCTGATCCACTTAGTCAAGTTTACTGTAGCAAACGCTGCACGATGGCAAGTGCAAATACTTATTTCATTCAGCCATATGCTACATGTTTGAACCAGAAACTGATTCAGAAGAAGTGGAAGAGTGAATTATGCAGGGACGTCTACAAATCGATGTATCAGAATGGTAATGCGTTTTATGTATCGCTCTCTATCAGATACATAAAGGTAATTAATATTATTAGTCTTTTGCTTGACTACATTATCAAACATCTAATAATGTGTTGCTAATGTCGCACAAACCATGTTCCTGTTCATAATGTGAAATCAAACAGCTGCCCTCTAAAATTCAGCGTCATTAGAAATACTTTGAGCAACTTAGAACTTCAGTGGAGAAAGGCATATAATTCATCGTAACATAGTAATATACATCATATACATAATTCACCCTACTGCTATATTGCTAAATGCACACGATTTTTCATATCAACAGAAAAATATACGAGGATAATCTGGATTCACAGCATAGTTAATGATATACTAAAGCCCATCCGCAAGTTGACGTGATTGGTTACAACATATTTGTGAAGTAGAGAACAAGGGCAGTTTCAACCTTCAATTTTGAGACTGTCTTTGGTTCACTGCAGAAAATACTCAGCAATGGTCTTGACTGATGAATTTGGACATGGATCGTCTTAAAGCATATTAAAAACACCACATGGACATATAAACAACATCAAAAACTTGATTTTCCCCACAGGGGGTCTTTATATAATAACAAGGCATAAATTGACCAATCACAACCCACTGGTCCAGTCAACCAATCAGAGCACATTGTGCTTTTTGGAAGGAGGGGCTTCATAGAGACAGAAATTAAACAGAGTTCCTGACAGACTGGGAAGAGAGATGCTACAACAATGTAAATTATGTAAAAAATACTGTGGTTTTTTTTTTGAACATTCATGAAAAGCTATTCTAGTAGACCCCAAAAACAAAATCAAGACATAATATGGCCTCTTTATTAAATTTTCTGTTGAATATTAGTACCACCAGTAAGTTCTGTATTGTGGTATATTATTGCACCGTAACTTACTTCATCTTCTTCATCTCTCCTGTTAGTCGTACCTGTGCATGTCAGGGTCTGGACCCAGATACCTGTGGTGCCTCTTTCTCCTTTGGTTGCTCCTGGAGTATGTACTTCAATGGCTGCAAGTTTGCACGCAGCAAAACGCCCCGGAAGTTCAGACTGCAGGGAGACTGTCCTGAGGAGGTGAGCACTAGATAGGCTCTTTGGAGATATGCTCCAAGTCCACATGATTTTCAACATTGGCACACTGGAAATGTGTGAAGAATGGCTTTGTTCTGGATCATTATACTAGTTTTCAAAATCCTATCAACAACCCATAGTAACTTTGAATGAAATGTGCAATTCACATGAGAATGTCCTGTGTGAGTATACCTGAATTACCTTGTTTACCTGACCCAGTTTAACCTGTTGCCATCTAGTGGCATTAAGTTAAAAAGCCTCACACAAAATTAAATCATGGGGTGAATCCATAGAACAGTTGCTTGACTTTTGTGCAGTTTTTCATTGCAAAAACTTTCACAATGAAGTTTAACCAGAAGAAAATGTGCATTGAAATAGTGCTTTGTCATTGAATATTGAACAGTTGCCTGATTTTCATTGGTGGAGTGGCACTCCAACCAAGTTTTTAGAAGCATCCTTGCAAATGTAATGTGAAAATTAAATATAAACATATTAGTAAACACATATTAATATTGATTAAGATTAATAAATGCTTGAGGTATTGTTCATTCTTAATTCATGTTAACTGAAGTAGTTAACTAATGAAACGTTATTGTAAAGTGTTAACACATTAAAAAAATAATAATAATAATTTTAAAAATCCATTTTTAGTGAAATAACCTTTTTCCCTAAGCAATTAATTCTTTTATTCAGCAAGGATGCATTAAATTGATCAAAAGTGCAAGTACAGACATTTATCATTTAAAAAAAAAAATCTGTTTCAAATAAATGAACTTTCTATTCATCAAAAAATACAATCATGTATCATGAAAAAACGTACAATGGTTTCTACAGATATTAAGCAGCTGTTTTCAACATTGATGATAATAATAAATGTTTCTTGAGCACCAATTCAACATATTAGAATGATTTAGAACAGTGTTTCTCAAACTTTTTCAGCCCAAGGACCACTTTATCTTCCAATTTTTTTCTGAGGACAGAACCTAACAGAATCCCACTCTAACACGCCCCCCAAAAACAACAAAATAGGAAGGATCAACTAAATTTAAGTTTAATATGCAACTGTTTCAAGTCAAAAACTAATTATTCAAACACGAATGCAATGATATGATCCATTTTTTCATCGTTATTAAAACACACTGACGTCAACCCCCCCGCCCGCGATCCGGTGCGGGTTAAGAGCTTGCCTAGTTTAGGTCATCTTTTCGCGGACCACTAGGGGGTGATGGCGGACCACACTTTAAGAATTACTGATTTAGAAGGATCATGTGACCCTGAAGACTCGAGTAATGATGCTGAAAATTCAGTGTTGCCAACATAGGAATAAATTACATTTTAAGATATATCAAAATAGTAAAAAGTCATTTTAAATTGTAATAACATTTCACAATATTACTGTGAAATAAATGCAGCCTTGATGAGCATAAGAGACTTCAAACATTTAAACAGTAGTGTATTATTCAGCTTTATGGTCATTTAAATCAGCCTTTAAACTGCAATATTGTTTGATTCTGTGGTTAGGAGGAGAAGTTGGAGAAAAACTTGCAGAATCTGGCATCAGATTTGGCACCCGTCTACAAGAGACTTGCACCTGAGGCCTTTCAGAACCAGGTATGAATTACATAATCAAAATGAACTCTGTCACAACTAAGCAGGGCTCAACAGTAAAACATGTTAAATAGTGCTGGGCGGTAAACTGGTTTCAATTTCGAGAACGATATGTATTTTTCAAAAATCGCGATGATTTCATTGTCTGCTGTCTTACTCACCATACATGAACTTCATCTGCAGAGCTGCTCTTAGTCACTTTATGAACATTTCACCGTTTAATTTGATAAAACTATCGACATTTGTCGTATCATATACACATGAAGTCAAAGGTCTTCACGACCCTGTCAAAATAAAAGTTTGGTATAACTTGAAATAACAGAAATATTACTATTGTATAATAGAGTCTACTTCGATTAATAGAGATAATAATAATAATAATACAGTTTATTAAAACACAAACACTCAAAGGTCTTCATTGAAATTACAGAAATTGCACAGTAAAAACGTAGCCTACTTAGTATTATTATTTCTTAAATTAAATTAATTTGATTACATTTTAAACTAAATTGTTAACTTTATGAACTGATTTGATTACATTTTTTAGATTAATTTTTATTTGTCCTTACAGTGTTTATATAATATATATTCCCTGTACTACTGGCAGTAAAATATGCCAAAATAAATGTCCAGTGAATAAAAAAAAAAAAACTGTGATACAGATTTTAGGTCAAACCGCCCAGCACTAATTTTAATTATATAAGTTGATTATGTGAATGTGATTTCTAGCCACCTTATTTTACAGTGAGGAAGTAAGCTATTTTACAGGAATGTGTGACACTTCCGGCCACTATCAGTAAATAACTAGAAGAATAACAAATTGTAGTAAAACTATTTGTGCCACAATCCACTGTTTTTATGGTTATGATAATAAAATAATATAACAATCACAAGTTTGCAATAAAAAGCATGACACTCACAAATGACTCGCACATTCAAGCCACAAAAGAAAAAGCGAAAATATGGTAATGATCTGTAACCTATCAGGTGGAGCAGGAGCAGCGGGGGAACGACTGTCGGCTGGGCAGGAGGGAAGGTCGACCATTCTCTGGTGTGACTGCTTGTGTGGACTTCTGTGCTCATGCCCACAGAGACACACATAACATGACCAACGGAAGCACTGTGGTGAGGCTCACCTCCGCTATCACAATGTCATTGTCCTTCAAAAACTTTCTTTTTCCATGTTCTTTAAAGACATCATTCGGAAAAGTTTGCTTAAAAACTCTCATGTATTTGCTTCCTGTGAACTGCAGGTATGCACTTTAACCAAGGAGGATAACCGTGCAGTGCGGAACATTCCAGAGGACGAGCAGCTGCACGTCCTGCCGCTCTATAAGATCTCTGACACGGATGAGTTTGGCCATGTTGAGGGCCAGTGGGCCAAGATAAAGACTGGGGCACTGCAGGTCCTCTCTTCCTTCCCAAGAGAAGTCCGGCTGTTGGCTGAGCCAGTCAAGTCAGCGCGTAAGAGGAGGCAAGAGGCTAAAAGAGCTCATGCTGAGAAACTGAGCGGCTTGGACAGTAAGCAGGTCACGCCTGTGAAAGTGAAGAACGAGCCTCTTAAAGGTATCTCTAGTTCAGATTACTTTCTTTGGAGCTATTCCATCTACATAACGCATACATGCTAGTTTAAGGCAGGGATGTTCAATCCGTTCCTGGAGCCTCTCCAGCACTACATGTTTTGGATCCCTAATTTAACCCAGCTGAATTAAATTGTCAGCTGATTTGTAGAGTACTCCATGATATGAGCTGGGTGTGTCCAATAAAAGAAACATTCCAAATGTGCAGTGCTGGAGAGGCTCCAAGATCTGTTTCTATGAGTGCTTCTCAAACGGAAGGCTGCGTCCTAGTAAAGCTGGGGGGTGGGAACATGTGTGAGCATGCGCACTTAATAGGCGGTCTTGTTCTAGCTTTCAATACTGAGGAGTCTAGCCTAGAAGCCTCAGAAAGACTGTTCTAGGAAGGATGCAGCCTTCCTTTTGTGAAGCATCCACAATGTCCTCTAGAGCAGTGGTTGCCGACCCTGGTCTGCCATAGGCAGAGCTTGTGTAAGGTTGGGCAAGGCTCAGCCTTCCCCTGGCCACGGACTTGAGACTAGTGTGGAATTTTCTCACTCAGACCACTTCCTGCTGCTGCTGATCGCTTTTAGAGTGAAAAGCTGCCCATAACTGCTGGTCTAGGATCAGTTTTCTCCATAATAATAGCATATTTAGAAAGCAGGTTTAGCAAACGATCCAGTGCGTATCTGTGATGCTCTGGAAAATGTCAAAGGTTTCTATTTGCAATGTGTTTTTGCAGCGATAGAGCAATGTAGCCAATCACAAACATATTTGTTGACTTCTTGAACGCAATGGCCAATCAGAGGTGTTTAAAGGGTTAGTTCAGCCAAAAATCATTAATTACTCACCCTCATGTTGTTCCAGTCATGGCCTAATGGTGAGGGAGTTGTGCTTGTAACCTGAAGGTTGCCGGTTGGATTCCCACGCTGAACTGAAAGTGGGGATTGTGAATGAACAGCACTCTCTCCACCTTCGATACCATGACTAATGTGCCCTTGAGCAAGGCACCTAACCCCTAACTGCCTCACTTGTAAGTGGATAAAAGCGTCTGCTAAATTAATAAATGTAAATCTTCGAAACACAAATTAAGATATTTTTGATGAGTTTTTTTTTTATCCCCCATAGAAAGCAACACAATTACCACATTCAATGTCCAGAAAAGTAGTAAACACATTGTTAATCTGAACGCCCTCTCAGTACTGGTCATTGCTCATGTGAACAGCTTCTGAGTTGGTGTTCTGAGGTAGGACATTTAATCATTTAATCATTTTACATTTAATCATTTTAACAGGTAGAACCAGGAAGCCTGCACTGTCTATACAACATAAACAACATAGGAGACTGACAGGGAAGAGATGAAATTGTTGAATGAAGTCGTTATTTTTGTTTTCTTTTTGCGCACAAAAGTATTCTCGTTGCTTCGTAACATTAAGGTAGAACAACTCTAGTCACATGGGCTATTTTAGATGTCTTTACTGCTTTTCTGGACCCTGAATATGGCAATTACGTTGCTTTCTATGTTGATAAAAAACCTTAGATTTCATCAAAAATATTTTAATTTGTGTTCTGAAGATAAATGAAAGTCTTATGTGTTTAGAACAACACGAGTAATTAACAGAATTTCATTTTTGAGTGAACTAGCCCTTTAAGTAACTTCTGAGTTGAGCATACTCGCAAAGCCTCTCATAATAATGTACAATGCGTAGACATTATGTAAATAAGAGATTCATTATGCATACAGCTTCATTTATTATAATAACAGAACTGTGCGATGAAGCAAAGGGGGCGCTATTTGCACGCTTTCTGCCATGCCAAATCCCACATAAAGTATGCTCAGTTTTCTCTTAATTAACAGTGGTTTGTGAACTTTAGGAACATAATGAGCTAAACATGAACTAAGCAAACTCACCAACAGCAGTTACACAAACAAAAGCTAGACAAAGGAACAATGAAACATGAGGATTAAGACTAATGACTTAACAAGACACACCTGAAAGCAATGAACCAATGAGAACGTGACATATAGACAAGGGAACCAATCAGAACTAGACAGATGAGACATGTGACAGGATCACATGATGGGATAAGCTAATCACGTGATAAACAGGAAGCATGACTATAAGTAAACTTCAAAATAAAAGACCTGAAAACAAGAACATGAACAAAATTGAAAACCAAACGTGACATTAGCCTTACCCTGGAGTTGGTTTACCCTCCGCCTACGCCTCCAGCTCTGCATATTTTAGTTGTCTCCCTAATCAAACAGACCTGATTCAACTCATCAGAGCATTTGTAATGACTCCAAGAAGTTAAATAGGTGTGTCAGATACAAGAGACATCAAAAAATGCCGTGATGATGGGGCTCCAGGACCAGGGTGGGGAACTACTGCACTAGATCAGGGTGTCCTAACGTGTGAGCCTGAAAAATCTTGAAAAATCATTTAGTTGTGTAATGTTTTTCAGAAATGAATGGTACTGTATCTGTGATTAAACAATAATAGAGATTTTTTTTAAATGATCAGTATTGGTCTATATTGGTTATTTAATTGTGTATGCTCATTTTTACATTTATATTTTTTAGTTTTAGTTTTCACTAACACCAGGGTTAACAGTCATTTAACACCAGGGTTAAAGCAAAAACACTGAAAAAAACATTTTTGTTAAAATAAATATTAACTGAAAATATAAAAAATAACTTGCTCTAGTTCAGCTAGTTGCCATGGCAACATTTACTTTAACTTAAGTACTAAAATAACTAAAATGTATAGATAAAACACAAAAAAAATTACTCAAATTTTAACTAAAATAAAAAAAAGAAAAGTATAAAATATATATATATATATTATATATATATATATATATATATATATAGTATAAAAACTAATTCAAAATATTAATATAAAACTATAATAGTATCTCAGTGATACTAAAATAACACTCATTTAGTGAATCTTTAAAAACACAAATCATTCTTTAATAAACTTTATTATTATTTAATTATTAAATAAATTATTTAATAACACTAGTGAATGTAATCTTTTTTGAAATTCTATTTCAAAACAAAGATAAATGAAAAGGAAACAGGTTGCTTTTAATTCCTAAAAGTAGCCAGAAAATGACCACTGAGATTCTGTAGTGCGCACACAGTGGACACTTTCATGTGTTTTATATGGATATACGTTGAGATTAATTTTCCTGCAGAATACATCTTTTTAATTAATGACTTGCTTCTTTTAATAAATGAACATTATTTTGTAAATCATAAAGAAGTGGCTGGTGAGCCGCCAATTTATTCCATAAAACTTTTGCCGGTTTTAAGATTCTAAAGTAGAGGAGCTCTTATTACTTCCTGTATCTCTATTAAATTCTTATTATTGTTATTCATTTTCTCTCCACAGCTTTCAAACACACCTCTTTTGAACATTCGCCATGCTCGGAAAAGGATGCTCATAATTTATGCTCCACCATGCGATTGTCAGGGGTTCCAGACATAGGAAGCCAATTCCCAGACTTCCACTCTACAGTCCCGTACACCCAGAGTAACACATGCCGCACACCTCCTGTGACCTCCGGCTTTGGCATGTCCATGTTTCCTCAGCATGATCCCTCTGGAAGAACTGGCCACAGCAATGATCCTCCTCCTCTTCGACACGGACAAGAGGCTATCAGGCAGATGACGGAACCGTTCAGAAACCCGTATCCGAACGACCCCGTAAGAATGAATCCGAAAAGCTCACCCTCGTTCAAATCCGAGCCTGAGGAAATGCGGTGCTTCCAGGGTGGGGCGGCTCTCACCCCGCTCTCCCCGTCGATGGCTGAGGGTCTCCACAGCCGCTTGAACTGCCCGCCCATGACGGCGCAACCCCTGACCCCAGAGGTGGTTAAAGCAGAGGAGGTGTGGTCGGACAGCGAGCACAATTTCCTCGACGGGAACATCGGCGGGGTCGCGGTGGCTCCTTCCCACGGCTCCATCCTGATCGAATGCGCTCGACGGGAGATGCACGCTACCACTCCCATCCTGCGGCCCAACCGCACGCATCCCACCCGCATCTCCCTGGTCTTCTACCAGCACAAGAGCCTGAACGCCCCGGGCCACGGCCTGCAACAGTGGGAGGCTAAAATGGCCGAGAAGGCCAGGGAGAAAGAGGAGGCGGAGCGTCTGGGACTCAACGATAGGTCAAAGGCCATGGATTCGGATACGGAGAGCGAAAACGAGACTTACCCGGAAGAGAGACACAAGCTTCAGGTCCCTACCCGTCAGTCGCTAACAGTTACGCGTGACGGCCTCGTCGTGTCAGCGCCCTACTCCCTCACGCACGTCACTGGGCCTTACAACCGCTGGACGTGAACTTCTCCATGCTTGTCTAGCTAATGCCTTACCTCAGCTAGTTCTCATCCTTTCATGGCCGTTTTTACGTATGCCCTTTTTTTTTTTTTTTTTTTTATTTGTGCTCTTCATCTCAGCTTTTACGACTACCGTTTGTGGGTTTTTAACTGTGAGTTTTGGTGTGTATGTTTGTGTTTTTTTTTAATGTAAAGAGATGGTGCTCAGAACAGATGTTATAAAACTGGTTTTATACATATAGATGAAATTAGTGCATAGTAAATGTGATTATTTATTCTGATCATTTTCAAAACTATTTTGTAATTTAATTTCTGGTCCAAGCCTGTTTACTGCAATAGGAGTTTGACATCTTTTAAATGACGTGTGTAGTAAACACTCCGAATTGACATTGTCAAATGTGAATTCTATTTTCATGTCTCAGCCTTGGGTGGTCTTTTGGCCGACACTTGCTAGTTGCTATTTTATGGTGCCATTGTAACAGTAAAGGTTAAATGACCAATACGTAACACAAACGGGTCATTACAGGAACTTTCCGTTAGTTTGTCGGGCGTATTCGCGTTGGTATTGAAGGTACATCGTTTCGGCATCGTGAGACATAGTACGTGGCGTCCTTTAAAAAAGCACTTTGTATCTTCAGACCGACTTTGACGTGTCCAATATGTACATTTGGTTTGTCCATAATCAAGTATCTACAGTCAGCATGTGTTTGGTGATTATGAAACTTTGCATATTTAAGCAATAATCATGGAAGGATTTATGCTGCAGTTTTTGGCCAAACTGGTTCATTTCTGGCACTTGTGTAAAAGTTGATATTATTTGGTCCCAGTTTTTGAGTTCTCTTTTTCTTTTTTGTAACTCCCAAAGAGGTTGAAACATGACTTGAAAACAGCTTAATCATTTTATACAATTCAAGCGTGTTAAGTTACACTCAAACAAATTTACTGTATGTTTTCACTGGTGCTTTTAAAGACCTCCCGAGATGTCATTTCATATATTTTTATGCATTTTTGTTCGAAATCAATCACTTTTTGGTGCGGGGTGGATCAGTGTCTGTGCATTTTTGTACACATAAAAGTTGCTCGGTTTTATTTTTACGTGCGTTGAATAAGAAGATCTACTTTAAAACGGATGACTTCGAAATTGCATGTGTATCCCGAGGCCTAGTCAAAATACTGGCTCAATCAAAAGGTTTACATAACTCTTACACGAGTTTTAAAACGAACGGCTAAAAAGGTCTTTTTAATTTCTATAAGGTGCTAAAGTGTGTACGTCAGTGTTCAAAACCATTGTACACCCAAAATGCTGTTCTTACTTCAGCACTTGATACAACATCTTTTCATATAGGTTGTGAGAAATTTTATCTATGTAAACCTGTTTTAACTAGTTGTCTAGCTGCAACGTGGATAGAAAAACCCAACTATAACCCAGTGTTTTGGGGAACTTGAAGTCACAGAGTGGCATTTGTACGTTCACGCTACTGTCTCTTCAATTAAATATATTTTTGCTGAACAATTAAACTGTTGTTTTTGTGTCAAACCATCATGTGTAAGAAAAAAAAGCCTGGGTTTGTAGCTCAGGGAAGGCTTTTTAGTCCCCTGGCGTTGACAAATCACATGTAGGTGCTGCACTAGTTGGATCTTTTATTTTAGGGTTTTACTCAGCTTGAACATCATTAGATCATGTTATGTTATTGAGTGTTTTTCCTCTTGACTGTATGTGGCACAAATGATACTATGACCTCACAGTCTCCCGATGGTAATTGACTGACTTTGAAATGTCAGGACCACGAACATCGAATAGCCTAAGGGAATTGCCAATGCAACTAGTTTCAAAGCTCACTGATTTTATGCATTTTTCTAAGCTATTGTTTTACGTGAATGATGGGTTGGTTTTCGTGTTGCTGTTCAAAACCTGCAAGATTTATCTTTCATATTTTTGATTTTTTTTGAGTTCAGATGACTGAACATGGCCCTCATAGCAACAATCTATAGTAAAAAAAAACATGTTCCAAAAGAAATGCATTTTGTTACATTCCTTTTCAAGTTAATATTTTCACATTAGACGTCTCTTGCATGTTTTTTTTTTTCTCCTGATTTGTTGTATTTTTTCCCCTCTTTTCTCAGGTCTCTGTGTGTAACTTTGGACATGAGCTTCTAGGACTCTTGCATTGTCTTCCAATTAAATTCTCCTAAATTTTTATTTACTTTTGTTTCTATTTTGTGAAATGGAATACTGGTTCCCCTTAAAGCATCTTAATGTATATTATCAGTTGGTCAATTCTCTTCTGTGTATGTTGAACGAAAGCTGAAGTGTGTAATTCCTACGCCACGAGTGTCACCAAACAAAAATGCGTAAATAATCACTGTTTTCAAACAGGTTTCCCCATCAATCTCCCAGATTTGTTGATCCAAAGTTGCTGTTTTGTGCTGGTTGTGGTGCTCAAACATTACAGTAATGTGTTCATACAACTCATTTTTGAGGGAATTCAGCCTACCATTTGCTTATTTACTTATTTGTCGCGTATTAAGCTTATTTTAGAGTCGACAAAATTACACACTTCACCTTTAAGTATGAATGTACGCCTTCACGGGCACTGTTGTACAGTGTGGAATTTTAAACCTCTGAACTTCAAAACAAACAAGAACATATGACTTGAAGACTTGTTTATTATGTGACTTGAAATGATTTGTCAAGGAAAGAAAACACCAGCTTTTGAGATTTTTCTTTTAGAAAATAAAATGCACAGTAGTTGTACAGTACATGCGAAGAGTGAGGCTTTTCCATTTGCACATTTTTAAATGATTTTCCAATCCTTACACTTAATGCATAAGTCTAAGAAAGTACTAAAAACTTCAAAAACACATTGAAATCTGTCTAATACATTCTACACAACAAACTATGAGAAATAAAGAGAAATTAGTAGTAATTCATCAAGTATATGAGCATTTATTTTGCTTTTCTATCATTTTTTTATATTGTGTATTTTCATTGTACCAATGATTGAAAAATATATCTTGAATATCAGATATTTTAGAGATTTTTGAAAATATATTGAATATCACTCAGTATGGATCATGTCCAGAAATGTATTTGTTAAACAAAAAAGTTACTTTTTCTTGACAGGAACTTTGTGTGACCTTGAGATTTGAGGGAATTCACTGATTCAGTTGTACTTGCATGGCTCTTACAGTATGTCACAAGCATGTGCTCTACCTGTACACCAGAACAGTTTTTAGTGCCCTCTATGGGCAGAATTTGATCAATTTTGGTGTGCATCCTTATGCAAGTGTACTAAGTTTTAAGTTTTTATATTATGCAAGTCAATGTCCAAAAACTCCATTGACAAGTATCTGTAAAACAAACTCAAGAACCACACTTGATAACTTATCAGGAATGTCACAAATTAATACTCACAATATTTTGTGAATTTTGGATGAATACCTTTACAAAATGAAGCGTATTCAATTGGGCTATTAGTATACTTATTTTAAACTAAAATAAACTAAAAGTAAGAGTATATTTTCATCATCTGGTCTCTGGAACATTACTGACAGAGATTGTTGTGTTCTCCCTAGCAAGATGCCTAATTTTCATTCTCTCATTTCTTCATTCCTCGGTAAATTCACTAATTATAGCGCCACCTAGTGTCAGGCGGTATTGTGGTGGATGTCACCTTTACAGTTTCTGACACCAGACAGAAACCAAAATATGAGGGAAAAAATGAAATCTAAACAAAACAGCTTAGGCTGGACCCCTGAAATTACACATTAGCCACACCAAGTGGTTCTTAATGCTTTAAGCCAAGTCAGTTTTTAGGCTGATTCCTGCCCAGGTTTTTCTCCCTTCACCACCTTGCAAGGTTGGGGAGTAACGAATACATGTAACGGTCGTTACGTAATCAGGATACTAAAATTAGTAACTGTAATTCGTTACAAGTATGTCAAAAACAAAGTCATCAGAATACAGTAACATTTTGTAAAAAATGAGAATATTATCAGGTTTACAAGTTTCATTTTAAAGCTAAATTAATTAGTATTTTGACATAATAAGTGCTGCTTGATAATAGCTCCTCGGTCCGTTGCCAGTCACGACTGACGTGAGTCAAATAACACTTGTCTACAATCACTCTCCTCAGACGCAGGTCCTCCATACCCAGGTAGCAACTGTGTGTCGGCCCAGAATGATGATCTGGGCCACATGTGGAATGATGGCACTTGGGCGGACCGCTCCTGTTTGCCAGATCTGGGCCACAGCAGGCCGTAGAAATGCCACATGTCAGCCAAGAACTGGACTTTATCTGAGCCATATATATATTATATATATATATATATAGGTATTACATGGGCTCTTAACTTTAGTTGTATAATTCTACTTACTAAATGCAATGATAGTGTGTTTATCAAACACATTTATAATTGACTCTTTGCAGGCAGTTTGATTGACAGGTCATCTGACCATTTATAACCCTGAAGAAGCAATCGGAGGAATTATTATAAATTACCCCTCAGGAATCTAATCTTGAGTGCATGTATTTCTGTGTTTGAAATAACTTTCCCTCTGATGTCCATTCATGTTTACAGGTGCATCTCAATTCATTGGAATGTTGCAGAAAAGATCTTTTATTTCAGTAATTCAACTCAAATTGTGAAACGTGTATTTCTGTTAACATGCTTGGATACAGCACTCTGAACAGCCAGCTTCTTTGGCAGTGAGTGCTGGTGGCTTACCCTCCTTGTGAAGGGTGTCAATGATTGTCTTCTGGACAGCCGTCTTCCCCATGATTGTGTAGCCTAGTGCCGTGTTTCCCAACCCAGCTCCTGGAGGCACACCAACACTAATCAAACACACCTGAATCAACTCATCAGCAGAAACTCAAGATAGAAAATAAAGGGGTCAGATGAGGGAGACATTGAAAATGTGGACTGTTGGTGTGCCTCCAGGAACAGGGCTGGGAAACACTGCTCTAACCAACAGTGCGCACTTAATAATTACAACTTCTGCCAAATTGCGATAATTAGGTCAAGAGCCCAGCTAACTGATCTCCATGGTAACGTCAAACGAAACAAAACATCTAAACCTCTGTTAATTCTCAATAAGAACTTCTGTAGATGTATGACAGAAATAAAGTCAATCTGGTTAGTAATAAGTGAAACTGGCAATGCTATTTGTTGAGTTGTTTAATCAGAACTTGAGAGGTTTAATATATTCTTTTAACTTCAGTCTTTCATTGTCAGTTGATTTCAAGATAAACCTAAAACTGAAGTTATTTCTGTCACTAAAAACTGTAGCATAATTTACATTTAGAAAATGTAAAATAAAACTATCTAGAAAAAAATCTGTTATGGTATGATTGTTGATTGATCGTATATGGTACGATTCTTATTCTAATTGTGTTTACAGGGTTTCATTTATTCACTACTTAAAATATCACTCTAAAAAGCTCAAAATCATACAAATCATGATGGGAATAATCAGCCAGTGAGGACCACAGTGTATAACATTGGTTTATTTCAAGTAGCTCATGCTGATAGATAGTAATAAATTCAGATTCGGGTTTCAATAACCACCCGACTGGTTAGTAAAGGCCTTCTGAAGCGAAGTGATGCGTTTGTGTAAGAAAAATATCCATATTTAACAAGTTATAAAGTAAAACATCTAGCTTCCACCAGACTGCCTTCAGAAGGCCTTTATTTGCCCCCCGATTCATGTGGAATACATTTATGACGGAAGGATGCATTTTCTTCAGCTTCATACGCGTTGGTCCCGTTCACGGTCATTATAAAGCTTGGATGCATCAGGATATTTATTAATATAACTCTGATTGTGTTCATCAGAAAGAAAGTCATACACAGCTAGGATCATTTTCATTCTAAAGTGAACTAATCCTTCCACTTCAGGATTTTCAAAGTCATCATCTGGTTGGTGGAATTCTACAGGATGTCCAGGAGACGTGTGTCGCATTCTTTAATGGTTCGCCTGGAAACAAACGCTGTGATGCCAAACCCCCTCATGGAAGAAGAATGCCGTCATGTGAAAACTGTGACAATGAGCGCTGGATTTTCAAAAGTAGGTGAAGTTCGCAGCTTCATTGTTGCAGTAAACTTGCACAACGTTCTTGAATGAAAAATTTATTAGATGCATGCCAGTCTGTTAGGGTTGGGACATCAGCTTGTCATCTCCCTAAACAATCGCAGAACAAAATAAACTGTGATCGGTTGAGTTACATCTCAGTCAAACGTCCTCTTGGGTGATTCTTGGCCAATGAAAGCTGCGATAGACTCCAGATCTTCTGCTGTCATTCTGAAGGTCTGGCAACGTGAGACTAGAATCACAATGGATTCAACAAATTCACATGGTTGAAATGAAAGCAAGTGGCGCCAACTAGAGGAACATCTGAGGTGCTGCCAAACTATTGCCATAACTACATACAAAAGCTTATGCAAGTTCTTCAGAAGATCAAGATGACAAAATCAGCTTGAAACATGACAGGTTCAATTTCATTTTCGTTTGTCGAAATAAGGTATAACATACGTAAGAACTTATAACCTTAAATCTTCTTTCATAACTACTAAATAGCAGCTCTAAAAACACGTCAGTCCTAAATTGTCAAAGACACCGAATTTCATCTTCTCTCAGTGATGTCTTTCATATTAGGAGAAGAACCACCTCTTTAAATATACAAAAAAAAAACATCTTTTCAGTCAAAACATTGTTGTTACTACTATTGGTTCATTAGCAATTAGCAAAGTTAAACCCATTATTAAATTATGCATTATACCTAAATAAATCACATTTATCGCTCACATTTTCACAATGAGCAGAGAGTGATTTCAATCCTAAAAAGTCTTCAATCATCACCTCTAAACAGTGAGACTAAAACATCTGAATGACATTTGATAGACTAGTAGCTATTGTTTCACAAATGCCTCGTATGTACAATGAAAATAATTACACTCCACAAAGAAACAAAATAAATCATAGCGTTTTATGCCAACACCAGTTTTCTAAACCATTATTTTCACCTTCTCCAAAGGTTCGCCTTGTCAATCAAACTTTACTACTAATTTTCAATTAAATTACTCTATTAAAGTTAATTCGAATTCTTTTGAGTAATCTGTCATGTCTGAATAAGAACTTTGCTCATCAGACACCGTCGGGCAAAACTTTTTCTCATGAGTCCGTAGAGTAGATAACTGGGTGAAACTCTTCCCACATGAAGAGCACTGGTGCGGCTTCTCTCCAGTATGGATCCTTTCGTGAGCTTTCAGGGTTTCTGACCGAGCGAAACCCTTTCCGCAGTGTGAGCACTCGTACGGTTTCTCTCCAGTATGAACTCTCTCGTGAGCTTTCAGGTATTCGGACCGAGCAAAACTCCTTCCACAGTGAGAGCACTTGAAACATTTCTCTCCCGTATGAACTCTCTCGTGCTCTTTCAGGTTTCCCGACTGAGCGAATCTCTTTCCGCAGTGTGAGCACTCGTACGGTTTCTCTCCAGTATGAATTCTCTCATGATATTTCAGGTTTCCCGACTGAGCGAATCTCTTTCCACAGTGGAAGCATTTGTAAGGTTTCTCTCCAGTATGGACTTTCTCGTGATCTTTCAGGTTTCCCGACTGAGCGAAACTCTTTCCACAAAGTAAGCACTTGTACGGTTTTTCTCCAGTATGAACCCTCTCGTGATATTTCAGGTTTCCCGATAGAGCGAAAGTCTTTCCACAGTGCGAGCACTCGTACGGTTTCTCTCCGGTGTGAATTCTCTGGTGGGTTATTAATTTGTCCAACTTAATAAAGGTCTTCCCACACTCAACGCAGATATAAGGTCTCGCATCAGTGTGAATACGCTGGTGAACTTGTAAGGTTTTCAGTAGTGGAAAACTCTTTCCACAAAAAGAACAAAAGTAAGGCTTCACGTCTACATGAACTTTAAGATGCGCCCTCAAGCCTGACGCGAAGGTAAATGTTTTATCACACTGATCACAGCTGAATAACTTCACCTCAGAGTGAGAGAACAGATGATCTTTGAGAACCTTTTTGGATGTGAAGCTCTTTCCACACTGAGTGCATGTGAACGGTTTCACTCCAGTGTGAATACTCATGTGAACATTTAAGGCTCTTTTATCGACGTACTTCTTTCCGCATTGAGTGCACG